>OY970829.1:17308233-17908233 GCA_963853835.1 Calendula officinalis | reverse complement strand
GTGTGTATCAATTGTGTGGTCTTGGTTTATGCTTCTAACTTGATTTAATATGGGTTTTAATGTTAATGTGGGTTAAATTAATATGTAGGAAGTGTTAATTGTCAAGATGGTTAATTATGACTTGATTTGGGTGAAATTGTTAGTTTTGAATTATGTTGAGATTTGGTGAGATTTGATAGCTAGTGTTTGGATGATTTGGGTCAAAAGTTATAACTTATGATTTTGAAGTAAAATAGTTGGGTTGTGATAGCTATGAACTTGTTAGATTGATTAATTAGTTATGATTTGCTAAATGGTATATTATAGCATTTGTAGTTGTGTTTGGATGTTTTTAGTTAAAAATGATTAACTAGTAAATTGGAAGTAAAATACATGGATTGTTGGTAACTTTGAGCTCGATGAATTGTTACATGTTTATGACTTGTTAGTTATAGAGAATTTGTGCTATTTGATGGAAATTGGAAGTGTTATAGTCATATTCGGGCTTTTGACCCGTTTGGGCCATTTAGTGGTAAAATGACTTAAAATAACTTGGATTGTGAAGATGTAAGTATTTGGTTAGTATTATGTGATTAGCAATGCTATTGGTAACATTTGGTGAATTGCAAGTTGATGTTATGTTTTCAATAATAGGAGGTATTATTGTTTAATAACCCGGTTTGACCCGTTTGAATGTATTACTTGCAAATGACTAGTTGACTTGCTATGTAAGTGTAGATGGTCATGACATGTTCTTATGATGGTTTAAGTGTTTGGCTAGTGCAAGTGTTAGTGTTAAATGTATATTTAACATTGTTTATAATTTGGTGGAATTATATACTAATTCGGTATTCCTTTGGTGTACAGGAATCGGGATCGTGACTCAGAAACATTAGACCTCTGAGTTCGACAAGTGGAAGGTTTCGGTGAGTGGATTTAACCTCCAACTTGTGTTTGGTTTAAATTGGTTGGTATTTGCATACCTTGAAGAAAATTGCAGGAACATACCAGATAAGGGGAGTTCGCGTCGCGAACTCCACTTAGCGATCGCGAAGTAGCTCCAGTGGATTTGGTTGGTCGTCGCGAACTAGATCGCGATACGAGTTCCCGACGCGAACAATAGTTCGCGATCGCGAACTAGAGTTCGCGATTGGGAACTCAGTTGTGACGTTTTTCGCGGTGTTTTTCGTAGCTGGTCTACTTGTTATGTATGCCTAGTGTTAGGGAATACCATACATGACCTTGTGCACATAGGTGAAGAGACTTGGCTTGACGGGTAGCTACAACTCGGTTTGACTTGGTGACCGAGGTTTGAGAAGTCAGTGCGCTGGGCAATGGGTGTCGACTAAAGGGTATCCGACCTTACCTGTATTTGTTGCATGGTCAAGGGGAGGGAGTTGCCCGGGTGTTGGTCACGAACCGCTATCGGTTACCGTGGTTTGGCCGACCATGGTTTAAGGCTCCGGCAGGACCCCGATCTTCTTGAACGAACCAGAGATGTTTTGTAAACTTCCGTGTTCCAGCGATGACCCAACCGGAGATGTTTATCTAAATTTCCGGGTTTAAGTGATGACCGAACCGGAGATGTTTTATAACTTCCGTGTTCTAGTGAACAGTGATAAGTGGTTAGGTGGCTTTTAGATAGTAGTGATGACTATGCCAGCTTGTTGGGCTTCACAGAATTTGTAGATTATGTTCATTCACTTAGCTTTGTGCTAATCCCTCCCTCGTTGAATCTTTTCAGGTGATCGGTGCTTTGGACGGGATGATTGACCAAGCTCAGTTGTTATGTTTTAAAAATAAAAAAGAGCCGTGTCGTTTAAGTGACACCGTTTAAATAATTAATGTTTTGAAGTTATTTGGGACATTGGTTTGTAAACCTAAACCTAAACTTATTATTAACTTTATGCTTCCGCTAAACTAACCTAGAGGATAACCTAATCGCCTTCGGGCATTTAAAAAAAAAACGCTTCCTAAATTTTGCGGTGTTACAACTTGGTATCAGAGCTTCGGTTTGGCGATGGATACACGGGGTTGGTGTTCCATTCCCAAATCGTGGCTCAAGTTTGGTCAAGCATTCCGGACGAGCGGGATTAGAGCAAATGTGAATGAAGTTAGTTTATAGTTAGTATGTAGTTACTAACGATTTAAACTAAGCTTTCGTGAGATGTTGCGTTTTGCTACAGATATGGCAGATAAAGAGAACCCGACCCTCTTGACCCCAGAAAAAGTTGCTACCTCAAGTAACACTGTGGAGATTGACCGGGAAGCACATATAAAGGCGTTGGAAAACGAAGTGCAAGAGTTGAGAAATCATGTACAACAACAACAACGGCTAATCAAGGGAATGACACCTTCGATCCTCGCCCCATTGCTTCTTACTCTCCCGTCAACACAACCACTAGCAAATTATCCATTTCCGCCACAGATGAACCAATCCTATCCACCTCAGATAAATCATCCACTGCCACCTCCGGGACTTTACCCATACCCCCATTTGGGAATCCCGTCACAGCTAGAGTTAGGGTACCAAGGTGCCTATAAACCACCGGGAAACATGAGTCGTAAACAGACTGTTCGTAGATTAGGTCAGAAGAACCCATGGTGCCGTAAATGTAAGTCCGCTCATTCGGGGACGTGCACAGCCCAGACCATGAAGTGCATTGGATGTGGCCAATATGGGCACGAGGGTAAGGATTGTGAGTTTCCACAGTTTGTGTGTTGGAATTGTCAAAGTGAGGGACATGAAAAGAGTAAATGCCCTTTGAAAAAGAAAGCGAATTCTGGGTCAAGTGCGGTGGTGGTCGGGGAATCTTCATCAACTGTAGAAAGGAAAAGAAAGAGTGCTGACGTCACTGACCGTGATAGCTCGGGTATGCTTTAATAAACTCAATACTTGTGTTTATGTAGAATTGTTAATTGAGAAGATTGCTTAGCTAAGGTTTGTGAAATGTTGTGATGAACTGAACTGTTTACCTTCAGTGTGTTATGTCACTTGAATTAGAATAATTGATTGCTTGTTGATTTGGGATACATCTTATGTGTCGGGAGTTTTGTGGATATAAATGATGCATGCTTTCATGTCTTTAACTGTTGGAACTTGGACTAAGTTTAGTGTGATATGATGTATGGATTAGTCTAGTTTAATCAAAGTTATGAATAAATGTTATAGAGGATTGAATCTTTTCTTGTTTGTCGGGACACATATAGTGTCTCGGTGGTTAAAATTGCTCGTTTTCATGTTGTGCAAATTGATGACATGTTGATTGTAACTGTTTGTTTGTTCCTTCACTCTAGGAGAAGTGAAGAGAATTGGTTGTATGTCGGTTTCGGTCACAACATATGTGACCATGGATCAAATTGAGTATAATAGTAATTATTGTAAACTGTGGGAATGTGATGCTTGTAATTAAAATGGATGGAATTGTATGCGTGAATTGAATAGTCCAAGTAGGACTAGTGTTTGTTATGTGAAAAAGTGGAACTTTATTGTGACATGTCGGGTCACATGTAGTGGCTTGTATAGTGAGGATCAGAAATGTTTATGCAATGTGAACAATTTGATGTTTGTTTTGTTATAGACATTTAATTATGGCGGTTAGTCAGTGTTAAATATCTAAATACCCTGAAATGTTATGATGCAAGACGTGATTTGATTCCTATGTCGAATGTGGAGTCCGAAAATGACTAAGGAATTGTGTGTGTAGATCTTTGAGAAGACTTGTGATAGTAATAATTGAAGATAAAAGAGACCGTTAAATGATTTGCATTGATTATGAAATTATTTGAGAAGAGTTTGAAAATGTGATTTATACTTAGATCTAGTGTTTAGATTTAAATGATTGTATAGAAATGATATATGTTAATAAGTAAGAGTTAAGGACTAGTTGAATTGTGATTGATTGACTTGAAGTCTAAGTAAAAGTTGACATGTAATTGAAAATGCTTATTAGTCATCACATGAGTTTGACATGTTAATGAACTATGAATCGTATGTTTGAAATCGTCATGATAAATTTCTAAATGTTGACCCGTTAAAGGTAATTAGTGTCAAGTCTTGATTGGATGCATTTAGTTGCTAGACCTTGATTATGATGATAATTGTTGTTAATTGTATAAGTTGGTTATGTTAAATACTTTAACATGTTATGGATGTAATAAAACAATTTTTGGATAATAAAAAAAAAAAACTTGTTTTGATCTGTTAGGTCACAGGTTTGACTAATTGGGTATAAAAGATGTTGCTATTTGTATTGCCATGATTGTAATGAAATATGTGGGGTAGGCTTGAATTGTGTAAACTGTGACTAGTTTTGTCAAAACGTGCCACTTGACTTTATGAAATTGTGTTCCCCGTGTAATAGGGCCATTTAAGCTTGGAATATCATATGATTGTTAGAAGTATGCTTAACTAGGGACTTGGTTAGTGTCACGAAGAATTGCTTGTTTTTGACCCGTTGTGCTTAGTATGCAAAATTGATGTGACTTTATGTTATGAAAGGGTAGTTTTGAGAATTAAATGATTAAGACCGGTAATTTTGAATTGGAAATTCTTAAAATTGTGGGTCGTTTAACGAGTTAAATTGTGCAAAGATTGTAAATTTTGATAGAATAAAGAAGAAAATGAGTAGATAATTGAGACTTGAAATAATTGTGTGATCTTGTGTATGGAAATGATGTTGTAACTTATGCTAGTTGATTAACTGTTATGGCATGAAGAATGCTAACTTGTTATGAATGGTAAATACTATATGAGTAATGAGATCATTTGGGGTAAGTATAGACTACAGAAATGAATAGACTGTGAATTGAAATGACAATGTTTTGCGGGAACATTATATGGAAAAGTTAGAATTGTTAAGTATACTATAAAATGCATGACATATTGGATGTGATTTTGTTTGAGCATGTATACGTGAAAGTGATTGGATTAGAGTTGTAGTCGTATTGTGATAAATGCTTGCTAATTGGATTTTGTTGTTGGATTCCGGGGACGGAATCCTCTTTAAGGAGGGTAGAGTTGTAACGTCCTAAAACTGGCCTAGATGTTTTAGGTATATTTTGATATTTGAAAATATCTATTTGACCTTTTATCCTTTTGTGATATTTTAATCAAGGGATTAAAATATCTGTTTTCTGAAATGTTTATATAAAAATGTGATTTTTATATTTTTGGATTCCCCTTTTAATATCGTCTCCAGAAATGCTTTCGTTTTTAAAATTGGAGCCCGTTTGGTATTTTAAATAAATTAACTACGAAAGGGACTTTTTATATTGTATTGTTTAAAAGTTGAAAAAACACAAGAGGGTCCCACCCCCCACCCTTGACCGGCCATTGAGATGGGGAAAGCCCCATTTTGGCATCTCAATCCATCTCTCCTTTCTCTCTCTACGTCTCTCTCCTCTCTCTCTAACCTCTCTCTAAAACAAAAAAACCCCATTAGTGTTCTTGAGCTTATCTTGAAGATTCATAGCTAGTTTCTTGTCCAATCTTTAATCCGAACACGTTTTTGGAAAGCTCTTGAGGTAAGCTTCAACCTATATGTGTTTATTTTCGATTTCATGATAGTTGATAAATTAGGGTTTATGTGTTCTTGAGTTTTGGTTGGAGTTTATGGTGTTAAATGTTATGTTAAGTGTTTATTCAAAGTTTGACATGTTTTGTTGCATGGGTACAAGTGATTTAGCACAAGGTACAACCTTTTTAGCATAATGTACACATGGGTGGGTGTGGGTGTGTGTGTGTGTGTGTGTTCGTGTGTGTGTGTGTGTGTGTGTGTGTTCGTGTGTGTGGGTGTGTTCGTGTGGGTGTGTGTGTGTGTGTGAGTGTGTGTGTGTGTGTGTATCAATTGTGTGGTCTTGGTTTATGCTTCTAACTTGATTTAATATGGGTTTTAATGTTAATGTGGGTTAAATTAATATGTAGGAAGTGTTAATTGTCAAGATGGTTAATTATGACTTGATTTGGGTGAAATTGTTAGTTTTGAATTATGTTGAGATTTGGTGAGATTTGATAGCTAGTGTTTGGATGATTTGGGTCAAAAGTTATAACTTATGATTTTGAAGTAAAATAGTTGGGTTGTGATAGCTATGAACTTGTTAGATTGATTAATTAGTTATGATTTGCTAAATGGTAGATTATAGCATTTGTAGTTGTGTTTGGATGTTTTTAGTTAAAAATGATTAACTAGTAAATTGGAAGTAAAATACATGGATTGTTGGTAACTTTGAGCTCGATGAATTGTTACATGTTTATGACTTGTTAGTTATAGAGAATTTGTGCTATTTGATGGAAATTGGAAGTGTTATAGTCATATTCGGGCTTTTGACCCGTTTGGGCCATTTAGTGGTAAAATGACTTAAAATAACTTGGATTGTGAAGATGTAAGTATTTGGTTAGTATTATGTGATTAGCAATGCTATTGGTAACATTTGGTGAATTGCAAGTTGATGTTATGTTTTCAATAATAGGAGGTATTATTGTTTAATAACCCGGTTTGACCCGTTTGAATGTATTACTTGCAAATGACTAGTTGACTTGCTATGTAAGTGTAGATGGTCATGACATGTTCTTATGATGGTTTAAGTGTTTGGCTAGTGCAAGTGTTAGTGTTAAATGTATATTTAACATTGTTTATAATTTGGTGGAATTATATACTAATTCGGTATTCCTTTGGTGTACAGGAATCGGGATCGTGACTCAGAAACATTAGACCTCTGAGTTCGACAAGTGGAAGGTTTCGGTGAGTGGATTTAACCTCCAACTTGTGTTTGGTTTAAATTGGTTGGTATTTGCATACCTTGAAGAAAATTGCAGGAACATACCAGATAAGGGGAGTTCGCGTCGCGAACTCCACTTAGCGATCGCGAAGTAGCTCCAGTGGATTTGGTTGGTCGTCGCGAACTAGATCGCGATACGAGTTCCCGACGCGAACAATAGTTCGCGATCGCGAACTAGAGTTCGCGATTGGGAACTCAGTTGTGACGTTTTTCGCGGTGTTTTTCGTAGCTGGTCTACTTGTTATGTATGCCTAGTGTTAGGGAATACCATACATGACCTTGTGCACATAGGTGAAGAGACTTGGCTTGACGGGTAGCTACAACTCGGTTTGACTTGGTGACCGAGGTTTGAGAAGTCAGTGCGCTGGGCAATGGGTGTCGACTAAAGGGTATCCGACCTTACCTGTATTTGTTGCATGGTCAAGGGGAGGGAGTTGCCCGGGTGTTGGTCACGAACCGCTATCGGTTACCGTGGTTTGGCCGACCATGGTTTAAGGCTCCGGCAGGACCCCGATCTTCTTGAACGAACCGGAGATGTTTTGTAAACTTCCGTGTTCCAGCGATGACCCAACCGGAGATGTTTATCTAAACTTCCGGGTTTAAGTGATGACCGAACCGGAGATGTTTTATAACTTCCGTGTTCTAGTGAACAGTGATAAGTGGTTAGGTGGCTTTTAGATAGTAGTGATGACTATGCCAGCTTGTTGGGCTTCACATAATTTGTAGATTATGTTCATTCACTTAGCTTTGTGCTAATCCCTCCCTCGTTGAATCTTTTCAGGTGATCGGTGCTTTGGACGGGATGATTGACCAAGCTCAGTTGTTATGTTTTAAAAATAAAAAAGAGCCATGTCGTTTAAGTGACACCGTTTAAATAATTAATGTTTTGAAGTTATTTGGGACATTGGTTTGTAAACCTAAACTTAAACTTATTATTAACTTTATGCTTCCGCTAAACTAACCTAGAGGATAACCTAATCGCCTTCGGGCATTTAAAAAAAAAACGCTTCCTAAATTTTGCGGTGTTACAATAGCTCAGCGTTGTTCAGGATATGTTCACAACTTGAATTTTGTGGAGATCCTGTGACATATGCAGAAAAGTTGGAGAAAACTTACTCCACATTCCATGCATCATATGTTACTTTGCAAGAGAATTTGCGATTGCAAAAATTCTCAACATATTCTGATTTGCAAGAATATCTTCTGACTGCTGAGCAACACAATATGCTCTTAATGAGAAATCATGAGTCCCGTCCCACAGGATCAGCAGCACTCCCTGAAGTCAATGCTGCAGAAAATGTTAGTCCTCGAAATAATACAAGGGGACGTGGTCGTGGCCGTGGACGAGGTCGTTTTAATCAAAACCATTCTTTTGGCCAAAACTATAATAATGGCCAAAACCAAAACTTTGGTCGAAGTCACCCTTATGGTCGTGGTCGTGGTTTTGGTCGTGGACGTGGACGTGGATATGGACGTGGTCCAAGAAACCATACTTATCATGCCCCACAAGTTAACAAAGTCCATTCACAAAACCAAACCACCAAACATGATGCTGAAGCAAGTGCTTCTCAGAACAATCAAAGTGTGTGTTATAGATGTGGTAGCACGGGTCACTGGCAAAGTACTTGTCGCACACCTTCTCACTTTTGCAAGCTATATCAAGCTTCACTTAAGCAAAAGGAGAAAGAAGTAAACTTTGTGGATCAATCTGAAAACACTGATCTAAATGCTTCCGATTTCTTGAATGACATGGAGTAATATGAAGCTTAATCACTCATGTCTAAATCATAATTATGTTTATGTTTTCATCTTTGTAATTCGTCTATGCATTTCGTTAAACTAGGATTTCCCTTGTTTTCATGTAATGAATTTCTAATAATCTGTATAATAACTTATGTTTTTCCATTTTTCAAGTTTGATATGAACTCTACTGGAGCAAAACAACAATCGATGGTTGGAGATCTGTGTATTCTAAATAGTGGTTCCACGCACACTATCCTTAAGTCTAAGAAATATTTTTCTGAACTAAAATCAACAAAGGCAAGCATAAACACCATATCGGGTCCAACGGACTTGATAGAAGGTGTAGGAAAAGCTAATTTTATACTACCTAATGGTACACACGTTTTGGTAGATAATGCTTTATTTTCTCCTAAATCAAAGAGAAATTTATTAAGTTTTAAGGACATATATCATAATGGATATGACACTCAAAGTGTGACTGCACATAATGAGAAAATATTACACATTACTAATAAAAGTCATGTATTGGAAGAACTACCATTACTACAATGTGGTCTACACTACACACATATAAACATGGCAGAGTCACACATGGTAGTCAAAGTAAATAGTCACGATCCTAGTATATTTAGCTTATGGCATGACAGGTTAGGGCATCCAGGCTCAACAATGATGAGGAGAATAATTGAAAACACTCATGGGCATCCATTGAAAGATCATAAGATCCCTCATATAGGTAAAACAACTCGATGTGCATCATGCTCCCTTGGTAAGTTGATTATAAGACCTTCACCTATTAAAATTGAAACAGAAACCCCTGCGTTTCTTGAAAGAATCCAGGGAGATATTTGTGGACCGATTCATCCACCATGTGGACCATTTAGATACTTTATGGTCTTAATAGATGCATCAAGTAGATGGTCTCATGTTTGTCTGTTATCAACACGTAATGTTGCATTTGCAAAATTTCTTGCACAAATCATTAAACTAAGAGCACATTTTCCTGATCATACTATAAAAAGAGTAAGATTGGATAATGCTGGTGAATTTACGTCTCAGGCATTTAATGATTATTGTATGTCTGTAGGAATTGTTGTTGAACACCCAGTTGCTCATGTACACACACAAAATGGTTTAGCTGAATCTTTGATTAAACGTCTTCAGTTAATTGCTAGACCATTAATAATGAGAATAAAACTTCCTGTGTCTATTTGGGGTCATGTTATTTTACATGCTGCATCATTAATTCGTATAAGACCAAGTGCATATCATAAATACTCTCCTTTACAACTTGCTTTTGGCCAAGAGCCAAACATCTCCCACCTTAGAGTTTTTGGTTGTGCTGTATATGTTCCTATTGCTCCACCACAGCGTACAAAAATGGGACCTCAAAGGAGGTTGGGAATATATGTTGGGTATGAAACAAGTTCAATCATAAGATATCGTGAACCTTTAACAGGTGATGTTTTTACAGCACGTTTTGCAGATTGCCACTTCGATGAGGCAAACTTTCCAACATTGGGAGAAGAAAAGAAAAACAAAGAAAAAGATGTATCATGGTGTGAGCCATCACTATTATATCTTGATCCTCGAACTAACCAATGTGAAAAAGAAGTTCAAAAAATAATGCACTTGCAGGAAATTGCAAATAAATTGCCTGATGCATTTACTGACACCAAAAGAGTGACAAAATCACATATACCGGCTGTTAATGCTCCAGCCCGAATTGAAATACCAAATGAAAAATCTGGTGATAAAGTCACTCAAGAGTCTAGAGCACGCTTAAAGCGTGGAAGACCAATTGGTTCCAAGGATAAAAATCCTAGAAAAAGAAAGAATGCAGAAAATGCGAATGATCATAAGGAAAGTATTTCTGAAGAAACACAAAATATTGAAACTCCTCCACAAGAGGAAATGAATGATGTTAACAATGAGATTTCCATCAATTATGGTCAAACAAATATATTATGGAACCGGGATGAAATAGGAAATGTTGATGAAATATTTTCTTATGTCGTTGCATGTGAAATTATGAATGATGATCCTGAACCAAAGTCTGTCATTGAATGTCAGAATAGACATGACTGGGATAAATGGAAAGAAGCCATGCAAGCTGAATTAAATTCGTTGAATAAACGTAATGTTTTTGGACGCATTGCCCTCACACCAGAAAGTGTGAAACCTGTGGGTTATAAATAGGTTTTTATACGAAAACGAAATGAGAAAGATGAAATTATAAGATATAAAGCTAGACTTGTAGCCCAAGGTTTTTCTCAAAGACCAGGAATTGATTATGAGGAAACATATTCTCCGGTTATGGATGCAATAACGTTTAGATATCTAATAAGCCTGGTAGTTTCCAAAAATTTAGAAATGCGTCTAATGGATGTTGTCACAGCTTATTTGTATGGATCACTTGATAGTGATATTTACATGAAAGTTCCCGAAGGATTTAAAATGCCAAAAGCATTAAGTGAAAAACCCAAAGAAATGTATTCAATTAAGTTACAACGATCCTTGTATGGGTTGAAGCAATCCGGACGCATGTTGTAACATCCTAAAACTGGCCTAGTTGTTTTAGGTATATTTTGATATTTGAAAATATCTATTTGACCATATGTGGAATAAATTGATTAAGTGTTAAATGAATTGTTTGACCTTTTGTCCTTTTGTGATATTTTAATCAAGGGATTAAAATATCTGTTTTCTGAAATGTTTAAATGAAAATGTGATTTTTATATCTTTGGAGTCTCCTTTTAATATCGTCTCCAGAAATACTTTCGTTTTTAAAATTGGAGCCCATTTGGTATTTTAAATAAATTAACTACGAAAGGGACTTTTGTATTGTATTGTTTAAAATGAAAAAGCCAAAATGGGGCCCCCTTTGGTGTGGGGATCGGCAGCCTAGGGAGAGCATATCCTCCCCATTTTCTTCTTTACCACTTTGCATCTATCTCTTTCTCTCTCTTACTCTCTCCCTCACGTCTCTCTCTCTCTCTACACCACCATCATCTTCTTCCTTGTTCTTGAGTTATCTTGAAGATCCATAGCTCGTTTCTTGGCCAATCTTTAATCCGAACACGTTTTTGGAAAGCTCTTGAGGTAAGCTTCAACCTATATGTGTTTATTTTCGATTCCATGATAGTTGATAAATTAGGGTTTATGTGTTCTTGAGTTTTGGTTGGTGATTACGGTGTTAGATGGTATGTTAAGTGTTTATACTAAGTTTGACATGTTTTGTTGTATGGGTACAAGTGATTTAGCACAAGGTACAACCTTTTTAGCAAAATGTGCATGTGTGTGTGTGTGTGTGTGTTCGTGTGTGTGTGTGTGTGGGTGTGTATCAATTGTGTGGTTTTGGTTTATGCTTCTAACTTGACTTAATATGGGTTTTAATGTTAATGTGGGTTAAATTGAGATGTAAGAAGTGTTAATCTTGTAGAGTTGGGTAACTAGTTATGACTTGCTAGTAAGTTTGTGATTTATGGAATTTATGTCTAGTTATGATAAATGACATGTTGGATATGTTAGTTGTGATTATAATCAACTATTGTGTTAATTGATAAAACGACTAGTTGTGATAGTGTGAGTCAAAATTGTTAGTTTTGAATTATGTTGAGATTTAGTGAAATTGATGAAATGCTAACTAGTGTTTGGATGATTTGGGTCAAAAGTTATAACTTATGATTTTGAAGTAAAATAGTTGGGTTATGATAGTTATGAACTTGTTAGATTGATTAATTAGTTATGATTTGCTAAATGGTAGATTATAGCATTTGTGGTGGTGTTTGGATGTTTTTAGTTAGAAATGGTTAACTAGTAAATTGGAAGTAAAATGCATGGATTGTTGGTAACTTGAACTTGATGAATTGATATATGATTATGAATTGCCAAACGTGGTTTAATGTCATGGTAAAGTTCATTGTAGGATTAAAGAGGTAATAATTGGGCATGTTGACAATTATGTGATTTTGACCCGTTTGGGCCATTTGGTGGTAAAATGACTTAAAATAACTTGGATTGTGAAAATGTAAGTATTTGGTTAGGATTATGTGATTAACAATGTTATTGGTAACATTTGGTGAATTGCAAGTTGATGTTATGTTTACAATTGTAGGATGTATTATTGTTTAATAACCCGGTTTGACCCGTTTGAATGCAAGACTTGCAAAATGACTAGTTGACTTGTTGTGTAAGTGTAAATGATCATGGCATGTTCATATGATGGTTTAAGTGTTTGGCTATTTAGTTAGTGCTAGTGTTAATGTTAAATGTGTAGTTAACATTGTTTATGATTTGGTGGAATTATACACTAATTCGGTATTCCTTTGGTGTACAGGAATCGGGATCGGGACTCAGAAACATTAGACCTCTGAGCTCGGCAAGCGGAAGGTTTCGGTGAGTGGATTTAACCTCCAACTTGTGTTTGGTTACAATTAGTTTGGTATATGCATGCTTGTTGAAAATGCAGGAATTGTGCCAGCTTCAGGTAGTTCGCGACGCGAACTAGAGTTCGCGAAACGCGAACTCGAGACAGAGAATTTTGGTGTTGGTCGTGAACACTTCGCGACTGAGTTCCCGAACGCGAACAGGAGTTAGCGACGCGAACTCGAGTTCGCGATGGGAACTCAGTTGCAATGATTTTTTCGATGTAAATTTCGTATCTTGCTTGCTAGTTTGGTACCTATTTGCTAGTGTTGAGTCAAATAGGTTATGTGCACAATGTGAAGTGACTTTGCTTGATTGCAAGCAACAACTCGGTGTGTGGTTATCCGAGGCTCGGTGTGTGGTTATCCGAGGTTTGAGAAGTCAGTGCGCTGGGCAATGGGTGTCGACTAAAGGGTATCCGACCTTACCTGTATTTGTTGCATGGTCAAGGGGAGGGAGTTGCCCGGGTGTTGGTCACGAAACGCTATCGGTTACCGTGGTTTTGGCCGACCATGGTTTAAGGCTCCGGCAGGACCCCGATCTTCTTGAACAAACAGTGATACGTGATTATGTGGCTTTTAGATCGTAGAGATGTCTATGCTAGCTTGTTGGGCTTTACAGAACTTGTAGATTATATTCATTCACTTAGCTTTGTGCTAATCCCTCCCTCGTTGAATCTTTTCAGGTTGATCGGTGCTTTGGACGGAATGAGTGACCAAGCTCAGTTTGTTATGTTTTGATAAATGAGCCATGTCGTTTAAGTGACACCGTTTTGTATTGTTTAAGTAATGTTCATTTTGGAAACTTATTGTGGGACCTTGTTTGTAAATTAAACTAAACTAAACTAACCTAGAGGATAACCTAATCGCCTTCGGGCATTTAAAAAAAAAACGCTTCCTAAATTTTGCGGTGTTACACATGTGGTATAAACGTTTAAGTGATTACTTAATAAGTAAATGTTATACCAATAATATTATTTGCCCATGTGTTTTTATTAAGAAAACAACATCCGGGTTTGTAATCATAGCCGTCTATGTTAATGATTTGAACCTTATCGGGACACATAAGGAAATTCATGAAACAACTGTACTTTTAAAGAAAGAATTTGAAATGAAAGACCTTGGTAAAACCAAATATTGTCTTGGTTTACAAATTGAGCATATGAATAATGGAATACTTGTCCATCAATCAAATTATACAGAAAAGATTTTGAAACGTTTCAATATGGACAAAGCGAATCCATTAAGCACTCCAATGGTTGTTCGATCACTTAACGTTGACAACGATCCCTTTAGACCTCGTGAAGAAAATGAAGAGGTTCTTGGTCAAGAAGTACCATATCTCAGTGCAATTGGAGCTTTAATGTATCTTACAAATTGTACTAGACCCGACATTTCTTTTGCTGTTAATTTGTTAGCAAGATTTAGTTCAGCTCCTACAAAAAGACATTGGAATGGTATCAAACATATTTTTCGATACCTTCGAGGAACTGTTGATTTAGGTCTATTTTATTCCAATGATTCAAAACAAGAGTTAGTCGGTTATACAGATGCAGGTTATCTATCTGATCCTCATAAAGCTAGGTCTCAAACGGGATATGTTTTTATGAGTGGAGGCACTGCTATTTCATGGCGCTCCCAAAAGCAAACACTTGTCGCGACATCATCAAATCATGCCGAAGTCATCGCACTTCATGAAGCCAGCAGAGAGTGTGTGTGGCTAAGATCGATGACAAAACTCATTTTGACTTCGTGTGGACTAGAGGGGGAGAAAAATCCAACTGTGATTCATGAAGACAATGCAGCTTGTGTTACACAGATGAAAGAAGGATATATAAAGACTGATAGAACCAATCATATACCCCCAAGATTTTTCTCATACACTCAAGACCTGATAAAGGATAATCAGATCGAAATGAAATACGTCCAATCTAGTAATAATTCAGCAGATCTTTTCACAAAGTCACTCCCTACTGCAATGTTCAGAAAACATGTTCACAGTATTGGAATGCGACATGTTCATCAGATGTGATAGATGTCTACATGAGGGGGAGTCAACTATACACTGCACTCTTTTTCCCTTCGCTAAAGTTTTTATCCCACTGGGTTTTTCTTTAGCAAGGTTTTTAATGAGGCAGTACTTCAAAGTTGAACTCAGTTTTGAAAAAGTGTCATCCAAGGGGGAGTGTTATAAAATCTATATATGTGGATGGACACATTTTCAACCCTAGCATGAACACAATTCAACCTTAGGGTAAACCATTTTCAATATTTCCAAATCTATCATAAATGTTCTTGTCTACTAATTAATGTAGCATGGTAAATCAATAGTAAATTTTGTAGTATAAATACCCATCATGTAAAGAAGCAAAGTGCACCTAATAATACACTTGCATAAGTGATTATAATTCTCTCTATCTTCTTACTTGTTTTTTACTTTTATAATCTTCAAGTTCTTTGATCAATTGCTAATAGGGCCTTAATTGTAGTAAAATTATAACAACAATGACTTTCTCTGGCCGGGTTTTATATTTTGGAAAATCAACTATTTTCATTATTTATGGCACTAAAATGTTACCTACCATTTGATAGAAAAATGAATAGCAACAATATTTGCCGATCATCTCCTTATGGTGTTATTAAATATAATTATTAATAATTTATGGTTTATTTTATTTGTTAGTGATAAAATGATAAGTACTTATATGTTACTAAATTTAAATAATCCGCCAAAAGTGAAAAGCCAGATAAACATAAGGACCACATGTACAAAATTAGATGAAATAAGTAGTTTAACTACCCCCATAATATAAAACATTTCAAAAGCCGCCCCTCCCCTTTCTCCAAAAAACCTAAAAATATCTCCCGCCGCCGGCAGGTATGACCGAACCTTGATCAAATTCGCCGGCGACTCCAGTGGAGAGCTCTGTGTAACCTAAATGCTAATATTCCTTCCAGATCTTTGAATCCGAACAAACAAAATCCGTAAACATGCCGTTGCAATCGGATCTAGACCGTCAGATCGAGCACTTGATGGATTGTAAGCCGCTGCCGGAGGCGGAGGTGAGGACGCTCTGTGATCAAGCTAGAGCTATTTTAGTTGAAGAGTGGAACGTGCAACCGGTCAAATGTCCGGTGACTGTGTGTGGCGATATACATGGACAGTTTCACGATTTACTCGAGCTATTTCGCATCGGCGGCAGTGCTCCTGATACTAATTACTTGTTTATGGGAGATTACGTTGGTTAGTGTGTTACATTTTATATCAATTGCAGTAGATATTGTTGTGCTCACACTTGTATCATTATCGGGAGCAGATATTGTTGATTAGGTCAAATTCGATTAGTCATTGTCGATTTGTGGCTGATGAAATTAATTTGTTGTTGATTATGATGTTGATGTGTGGTTGAATCTGCTTAATTGTGGTTCATGCAGATCGAGGTTACTACTCGGTGGAGACTGTCACACTTCTTGTGGCATTGAAAGTTCGTTATAGAGATAGGATTACGATTCTTAGAGGAAATCATGAGAGCCGGCAAATAACTCAAGTGTGAGGCTTCAATTCTTTACATTTCATTTCACTTGTAATTTGAAAGTTTACTTGTTTTTGTGCATTAGAATCTGAATCAAACCAACTCCAGTGCAGCATAGAAAATCACATTGTTAAGTATATTAAATTATTAATCATAGGTTACATTTTATAAGTCTTATGCAATGCAATATTACCTGCCAATATGGAGACAGAGTTAGACATTTTTGTTCTTTTTGTAAGTTCAAGCCTCAAGGTGCAACCTCCCACCAACTAACTTGCTTTAGTTGGTAGTGGGTCACCTTTCTTAACCAAATCATACATGCTACAACATACTTTTTCTATTTTAGTCTGTGATTACTGACTGCAACTTGGATTTGGGTCACCACATTTGTGGAAAGGCAGCCATTTTGATCTAACTGTTTTTATTTAAAGTGATACAAAATGGTATTTCCCTAACTGTATGTCTTTCAGGTATGGATTTTATGATGAATGCTTGAGGAAGTATGGAAATGCAAATGTATGGAAACATTTTACTGACCTTTTTGATTACCTACCCCTAACTGCCCTAATCGAGAGTCAGGTTCGAATATTTACCTTTCCATTTACTTTTTTGTTGCTTCATATTATTATCTTTTCATTTGACAACCATTAATTTTAGTCCTTTGATTATAGGTTTTCTGTCTGCATGGTGGTTTGTCTCCATCTTTGGATACACTAGATAACATCCGTGCTTTAGATCGCATACAAGAGGTCTCTACATAATAACAATTACTTTATTAATTATTAACAATTATGATTTTATCATAATGTTTGTTGAATTATTTTGTTTTAACCTAGGTTCCTCACGAGGGCCCAATGTGTGACCTGTTATGGTCTGACCCTGATGACCGTTGTGGTTGGGGAATCTCGCCTCGTGGAGCCGGTTACACTTTTGGTCAAGACATAGCTGCCCAATTTAACCATACAAACGGGCTCACTCTTATTTCTCGGGCCCACCAGCTTGTCATGGAAGGTTACAATTGGTCTCAGGTTTGTAAACATCAAATTGCATCAATTTCAAGTTCAACATTTAACCTTTTTATTGTGTTAGTTTTGTTTTAATCCTCAAACTTGAAAATGTTTTGTTTTTTGTAGGAGAATAATGTTGTAACAGTATTTAGTGCACCAAATTATTGCTATAGATGTGGTAATATGGCTGCAATACTTGAAATTGGGGAAAATATGGACCGGAATTTCTTACAATTTGATCCTGCTCCTCGTCAGGTTGAGCCTGATGCTTCACGCAGAACTCCAGACTACTTTTTGTAAATTGCTGTTTCATAATTTGACTTTTTGACTTTTTATGTTATTGTTTTCTTTTTCTTGGTAGAGTGAGTTGAGTTGCTTATTTTTATCGATTTCACAAGACAATGTGAATGATTGTTTGTTCCTTGTTTCTGTTTGAGATATATGTTCATGTAATGTATTCTTCTTTTTAGAGAGTAGTCCCATTTAGGCCTGTAAACGAACCGAACGTTCAACGAACCATTCGCGAATCGTTCGGTGGGAGTTTGTTTATGTTCGTTGGTAGCTAAATAAATGAACGTTTTGTGTTCGTGTTCGTTTGTTTACGTTCGTTTGTTAGTGTTCGTTTGTGTTCGTGCACGTTTATTCTTGAACTAAATATAAAATATTATTCATAATATGGATTATTTATAATTAAAATAAAAAATATTAGATATATAAAACCCTTGGGGTTAGACTTTGTTGTTCAATTCATATAGAAATCCATAACCCTAGATCTCCATTACTTGTTTAGAATTAACAATCTTGGGTTGTTCATGTTTTTAATTACGCAACTTATGTTTTTGATATCTTTAAGGTGGTTTTGGAAATGGTAGAAACATGTTTTCCTACATTTTGTTCGTTTGTGTTTGTTTATGTTCGTTTGTGTTTGTTTATGTTCGTTTGTGTTCGCTTGTGTATGTTTGTAATTGTTTGTGTTTGTTTGGTGTAAGTTTGTGTTTGTTTATATTCGTTTATGTTTGCTACCTTCGTTAACGAACTTCATGAATACTAAATTTTCTTAACAAACGAATACGAACACAAAATTTCGTTCGATAAGTGTTCTTGAACCGTTCATGAACACATTTTTTCCTTAACAAACAAACATGAACAATGCCGTGTTCGTGTTCGTGTTTGTTCAATTCGTTTACAGGACTCCCCTTTCGTGTTTTTCATTTTCATGGAGCCAAGCATATGAAATGTTTAGAATTGGAACCAAAATACTTGTTATTACCTTCTATAAATTTTTTCCCCTTAAAATGGAAGCAAAATTGGGGGAATATACAAACTTGTGGACATCATGGGGTAAATATTAAATTTTAGTATTCCAGTTTTCTTTAATATAATGAAATAGAAGGTTTTAAGCATTAGAATACAGTTTGGGCGATTTTTTTCAACGTGTTTAACCCGTACAAGATAAACAAATGGGTTAAATTTGGCACATTTACTTAGATAAAAAAATGTTTATAATGATGGCCCGTTGGGGTTTGATACAAGTTCTAGCTCTGAGATTTTTGAGCAATTTGTGTAAATCGATCACCCTTTGGTGTGTTGAGTTGTTGAGGCATCCTTCAAAAACACCCATTCTTTCTTTAATTATAGGTAGATTAGATATTTGAGTCAAATTATTAATAGTATGTGATTTTGATTGTAATATATATACATCAAGAAAAATGACTTTAGGGCCTCTGAATTCCCTTTTATATTTTTTAAGGCCTTATAATGTTTTGCAAGTATATCGGGTCTCCAAAAACTTTAGGACGACCTCGCTGCAATAGTGCATATACACGATGAACGGAAGTTAGTAATTTACGTGTCAATATGAAAGCGAACAGTAAAAGTATAAAGAAGCATTAATACGAGTGGTCAATACACAAATTCAAAGCACAAAACAAAAGAATATTATTCCAGCTTGCATAACTTTTATATATATACCTTACGATCGAATCATACTCAACACTTTCTAATCAATGTGGTTAATTAGCTACATTACCACTAGAATTTAAATAATCTTATCACAAATAAACTCGTGTTCCATGACAATTACAACTCGTCCCTAGCTTCCTAATCACCACACAACCCTCAAAACACACATACATACATACATACATATTTTCATCTCATTTCGGTCTTTGGATTACTTAGGAGTTTGCTATGAACAACAAAAGTAGAAGAAGCAACAAATCCATTTGTGAGAAGTCGATGAAGCTAATGACAAACATAGTAAAAGTATCTTACATATCTATGGCAAGGATCGGGTTTAGACAAGGTGCACCACCACAACCAATGGCTCGAGCTCGATACCCAAGAAACCTTAAATCACAAGAGCCAAAACCGGTTTCTTATTTGATTAATCCAAGTGATCACTCGAATAGGAACAAATCTTCTATGAACATGATTAAAGACGATGAAAGTGTTGATAGGGAAGCTTGGGATTTCATCAAGAAAGTGCATGAGCGAAACCTTAGGGATGCAAGTGAGATAACGAATTCCGAGTTCATATTGCCTCCACCACCTCGTATCATGTATCAATCATCAACGAATTACTAGTTTTTGTTTGAATTTGTTCAAGTTTAAGATAGAATAAAAAGTGGTGAATAATTCAAGTTTACTTGTTATTGTTCCGAATCTATGATCTCCTTTTCTTTGTATAGTACTCGCCATTGGAAAGTACATGTAAATGTAATCTGTATTTTGTGTAAAATGTTTGAAGTTATTGTCACATCACATGTTCTCGGGGTGATGCTTTATGCAACGGGCCTTTCGCTTAGCAGTACCAAAATTGTCAATGTCGTTCCATCATAGGCATGCGTATTTTGCTAAAAAGATTATACACATATATTGATACCGAGGTTAGCCAATATGTTATGAAATTGTGGGAGAAGAAATAGGGATGTAATCGAACTTAGTCGAGTCGACACAGTGTCAAGCTCAAGTTCGACTTGTTATAAAACTAGAAGCTCGAAACACGACTCGAGCTCGATCGAGCATTTATTTTCACGCTCAAGCCCGATTCAATCGGACTCGGTTATCAATATAATGTATTGATTAACTCAAAATTTTTAAGCTCGACATGACTTGACTCGGTACTATCAAGCTCGACTCGATTAGGAAATACAATAATTGTGAAAATATGCACATATATAAAGGGTGAAAATGTAAAATAGAACAGGCTCGATTAGGCTCGCGAGCCTTACGGGCTGAGTATTTTTATACTCGACTTCGACTCGAGTAGCTCGACCTCAACTTAAGTCAATTCGATTTCGAATATTTTCTGAGTCGGTCTCGAGTAGCTTACGACTTAACTCGACTCTTTTACACCCCTAGGCAGAAGGGTGGAATAAGACTCTCCGTATCGGGTGACCGGTAAGCCGGTCGTGACCGCCACCTAAGCCAGCTCCGACGCGTCCCATGCGTTACACCGGAGCACCCCCGACGCGTCCCCAAGCTTGAGTGGTCGAGTATTCGACCGATGAGATATTGGTCGTGGTTTTCCTTTCTCCATTCTTTCTGTCGTCTTTCTCTATTCTCTCTTCTACACAGATAGCACCCAACATATACCTAATGGGCCAATTGGGTTTAATGAATATGAATATGGGCTAACTCTCTTTAATTTGAAATATATTTAAATTGGTATATGGGTAAAAGCCTAAAAGGTCATTATTTTATATATTTAAATGTATAATATATTTTATATATTAATATTTTATTTATTAATGCAATGTTTTTTTTAATTATTAATTTACTATTTTTAATTATTAATAAAAATTTTAAAAAAAAAGTTATCGGTCACCCACTACGGGCTATTGGTCGCTGTTTGGTCATGTGTTTGATCAGGAGAGAGAAAGCTGATGTGGCGCATATCGGTCACCCATTACGCATAGTCTAATGGTTAATATAACACGAGCATAACTTTTGATTTGTTAGAGCACAAAATGTTGTCCCGTTAAAAGCCTGTTATATCCTTTTGGTGGCGCCAAACCTCCGCCATTGAATTGGCAAGATTAATTGCTTCTTGTGCTCTAAGAAGCATTGAATTGGCGAGCGTTTAACACCACTTTGGCTATAACATGATGGAGGGCAAGGTGTTAAAAGCTGAAAATGCTTTAACATATTGTCCGGTCACAATATGTAGCCAGTGTCAATGGTACACTCCTTTACCATTTTTTTTTTATCTTTAATACAAGCACCACACATTGTGCTCTTAGTCCACTCTCATCCATGACGCCAACTGACACTTTAGTTTTTGCCAAACGCCATCTCAATTAACATTCTAACTGGTATACACATTTCATTAATACTCATTTTTTTTCAGTTTTTAGGGTTCTGTCATTATAATATATACACACAGAATATGAATACCCACATAAATTATCCCCATCGGTAATATCTAGAGGTGCACAAACCGGATTTTTCCAAAAACCGGATCGGATTAAAAACCGGATCGGTTTTGGTCAACTCCGGTCAAAACCGGTTTTGTCCAAACCGGTTCGGTTTTGAAACCGGTTTGACGAGCATATTCAAAAACCGATCAAAATCGGTTCGGACCGGTTTCAAACCGGATCGGATCGGATTTCGGTTTCGAAACCGGATTTACGGGTTTTTGTATTTTTTTTAATTTTTTTTGTATTTTTTATGAACAAAATATGTGTAAAAAGGCAATAGAATTCGAAAACCGGTTTTAAAACCGGTTTTTAATCTGGTTTCCCCCATGCCTAGAAAAATCCGGTTTTTAAACTGGTTTTTGTAACGGCTACAAAAATCCGGTTTTTAAACCGATTTTCTGAAACCGGTTTTTAATCCGGTTCGTGCTTGAAGATGGGTATCCGGTTTTGATCCGCCGGTTATGAACTGATCCGCTCGTTAGACTTAAAAACCGGTTTCAAACCGGTACCGGTTTAAAAACCGGTTTCGTTGTGCACCCCTAGTAATATCCACACTCTCTCCAACTGACGACACGGCCCATCGGTTGTTGTGAGTGGTCTTAGGAGTTTGAAAGCCTACGAATTACCCACAGAAAGGTCTCAATGGGCCGGACGTTATGCTAGATCGATTGGCCCAACTATCGAGACCATAATCCATTATTTTAGGGCTCCAGCCTCCAAGTGCAACATTTTCAGGTTTTTTAGTTCTTTACTTGCAATTTTGGTTTCGGTGAAATGAAACTATAAAAAATAAGGGAGGGACCAGACCGCATAAGTCTCTCTCAAGGCTTTGTCAGTAGTTACCATATCCCACACATACAAAAAGTGGTTAGAATTTGCGGTCTCATTACTTTTGGTATAAAGTTTGTGTATGCTTTGAAGTCCATTACAAACGGATTCTTATAAACTACTTAATTGTTAAGGAAATTGGGAGGACACTACCCCTAGGAATCTAATAGTCAAAAGGTTGCTTTTGTGAATGTTTCTCCTTGAAATAGGAAATAATCAATCTCAGATAAAAATTTTAAATCGTTTAAATCACTCTTTAATAAAGTATTTCGACTCTAACTTGCCTGCACGTATCACAAAATTGATATTAGGATAAGATAAATTTTAATTATAATTCCAAGTATAGAATCAAAATCAGAACTTACAATGGTTTTTCTAGTAAATTATCGTATGTTTAATATGAGACAAATTCTGTTCTTAAACGAAAGTTGGTGAAAAACAGTTACTTGCAGTTAACAACAGGCATTGCAATTAACAGACATAACCTTTACTAGCCGCATGGTTCATTCTTTTATCAATTTAACTTTTAAATGGAATTTGTTCAAGTAATTGAAGCTTACGTGTATGGAATTAAAGTTTTTATGTTCGAACCAATTGCTCACGAATTACTAGAGTATACATATTAGACTTTGAAATTTACCCTAATGATATTACATTATATAGATCATGTAAGTACATCTCACTAATGACCAAATTAAAGAATCTTCTAAATAAAATAAAAAAAAATCAATAAGAATAAATTATTTTGTATAAATATTTAATTTGGTTTGAAAATAGTGTTCTAGGATAGAGATGTTTTAAGGGAATCCACTCAAATAAAGATTTTCTTTTAGGCTGCAAAATAAAGCAGTAACCCTCCAAGGTGCTGAAACTCAATTTGATATGTTGATTCATGTATCCACATTTGGAAAAAGTAAGGATCTTTATTGTGCAGTTTTCAAAATAAGCTTGCCCGATGGGTTAAGTAACGGGTCTCACACGGGTTCATATCATAATAGATAATTCTTAAGATGAAGTAAAAGATGTTGCACAACTTACTATAACAATGTATATAATGGTTTATGAATTAATATTTGTGGTGTTATACTTCCTCCGCTTCAATATAAATGATACAAATTAGTTTTCACGTTTTTTTAGGCAAAAGATAATAATGAAGGTTAAATTAGATTTAATTGGATAGTTAGTGAGTGAGTGGCCCCACAATTATGATTAAAGTGAATTTAATGATGTTTAAAAGTAAAAGTAAGGGTAAATGAGTAATTTCACTTTATTAAAGTAGATAGTTAGTGGGTATGTGTCCCACTATATTTTACCAAATAAGAAAAGTTTCAAAGTGTATCACTTATTTTGAAACACCTCAAAATGGAAAGTGTATCACTTATTTTGAATGGGAGGAAATAATTACCTCCCTGAAATAATTACAAGGGTGCACTTGTCCATGTACGTGGCTAATTGGTTGTTTGCTTTCATATTGGTGATGCTTTACCTAATTTCTGATTAAAAAAGAATATTTGTACATTATTACATTTTTAACTAATTTGGGACTATAAAAACTTTATGTTATCGATACACTTTTTAGTTTTTAGTCACTATCTTGAATAAATAACTAAATAAGTGTTCATTTTAAATTTTACGGTTGAGCTTGCTCGGCTCATAAAAGATTGTATAGGCTCGTGGCGAATTTAACCTAATAAACTTACGGTTGTGCAATAATGAAAATGAATTTACTTATTGTGTACATATATTTATGCTCTATTAAAGTTTGTAAAATAAACAAACTTTAGTTCCATTTTTTTTATGAAAAATGGATTAAAGGTTCACTTATATATACATTTGGCATAGGAAATTCACTCTTCATAAGATTTGCTTTATAAATGGTTTTGATATATATATATATATATATATATATATATATATATATATATATATATATATATATATATATATATATATATATATATATATATATATATATATATGTATATATGTATATATATATATATATATATATATATATTCTGATAAATTATTAAGATAAAAACTTCTAGCTTAGTGGTTAATGCTTTTGTTTCTCAATAAGAAGTGCAGGTCTCAAAACCCACCCAACACTTCATTTTCCCTCAAATCCTCAAATATTTTCTTGGATATTGTGACGCGTTTTACTTTTTCATTAACTTTTACTGGTGAAATTCTTTTACTTCATAAATATACTTTATGTCTTCATTTTAAATTTTAAATAAAAAAAATATATGTTTTATATTTAGTTGTATAAGTTGTATCTTTGTTTCTTTTATATATTAGAAACAAACTCCTGTTTGGTAGCATTTGAATATTTAATACTTCCTCCATATCACAATAAGTGATACATTTGGAAGATCACGAATTTTGAGGCAAAAGATTAAAGTAAAGTTAAAATATATTAAAGTATGATTAAAATATATTAAAGTAGATAGTTAGTGGATGTTGGGTCCCACTTTTCTTAAATAAAGTGATATTAATTAGTTTTAAAAGTAAAAGTAGGGGTATAAGAGTTATTTCACTTTATTAAAGTGGTTAGTTAGTGGAGGTTGGGTCCCACATATTTGTCAAATAAGGTAACTTTTGAAGTGTATCACTTATTGTGAAACACCCCTAAATGGAAAGTGTATCACTTATTATGATACGGAGGAAGTATCTAAATGATAAAGAGATTTGAATGTTCTAAAATTTCCCTCACATCTGTCCGATTGAAGAAGCAGAATATGTTCAGTTTTTGATTTAAAGGTTGATTAAGAGGTCTTATCAAACACTCTAAATCTGTGCAATTAAAAGGTTCCCTCTTAGTTGAATCATTAAAAGGCCTACCAAATAACACCAAAAAATGTAATTTTATAAATTCGCAACCAACGCGCGAATGTTACATTACTTTTTATAAAACAAACATTATTGTGTTGTTACAAATCGTGATTATCATGTAACAATACCCTAAATAATGGTTTTTCTTGTAACTTTTGTCCCTTTTTGGTAAAAGACGATTTTTTGATACATAAGTTGGTATTTTAGTGAAATTACCATTGAGGGTGTCAGAGGCGTTCATCGGGTTGGAGTGTTTACACTTATTGTGTTGTGTTATCGGGTTTGAGGTAAAAAAATCTTTTATCGAAACCAACCTGATAAGGTTACGAGTTGGTCGGGTTTATCAGGTTGATAGGGTTACACCTAGGTTAGGATTTTTAGCTAAAAATGAAAAGGTATTTAATCTATATATATATAAAAATTGAGTTTCAATTTGAAGTTGTAATAAATATCATGCATTAAATATTAATAATAATAATAATAATACATTATGCATTTAATATCATGCATTTAATATAAATAATAATATTATATAAATTAATATATAAAAACAAACTCCTTAAATTGTAATACCAAGAGTTTTGAAATAAACATAAATAATTATAATAATAAAAGATTCAAGAAATAAGAGACTTTTCGAGTTGTATGAATCTTACACATTGACATCTATAAATACTCATTCTCAGAAGCTGCATCAGCTGGCAGATGTGGTCCGCAGACAGCAGATATTTTTACTCTGAAAAAACAAACAGCACCTAAATGTGCATCCAAAAGAAACATCTAACAAGTGGAGTAAACAACAAATACCTTTAGCGATTTTGTTCTTTCTCCTTGCTATTAATTTCTTTCATTGATTTGTAACAACTTACTAATATTTTAACATATATATCTATATTCTATATCGGTATCTATATATAGATAAAAATATTGAGTTTCATAGTTTATGTTGTATTGAATTATCTATATCTATATCTATATATATAAAAAATGAGTTCCAATTTTGAAGTTGCAATAAATATCATGCATTTAATAATAATAATAATATTACATAAATCCATTTATAAAAATCAACTCATTAAATTGGAAAACCAAGAGTTTTGAAATAAATATAAATAATTATAATAATAAAAGGTTTAATAAAATTAGAAACTTTTCAAGTTTTATAAATCTTACACATTAGCATCTATAAATACTCATTCTCATATTGCAAAAATTTTAACACTCTAAAGGTGTATCTAAAAGAAATACCTAACAAGTGGAGTCAACAACAAAGATGTATAGGACTTTTGGTATTTTATCGTCTCTATTATTTGTATTTTTTGAAGAAAAAAGTCATACAGATGAACTCTTTGTGATATTGTTTTAGAAAGAGTATGTTAGTTGTTTTTGTTTAAAACTTCACAACCTCTTTTGTATATATGTATAAAATTATTATTCGTTGTTTATGTACATTTTGTATAAAAGATCTTATAGTTATCATTATAGTATATGAGATTGTGTATGATATTATCACAATTATTTAAGATGGATATCTTATCATGTTAATGACCACAAATTGTTGTTCATTTGATTTGTTATTTTACTTATAATCCAATTAATAGGTTTTGATGGTTGTTGAATTTATGCTTATTTCTTTTGTATATGTATAAAACTAACCTATAACCCGTGATAAATCACGGGTGGCTCATAGAATATTTCGAAATAAAAGTTCAAATATTGTTGAATCTTGCTTCGTGTCAAACTCCAGTTATGGTTAAAGTGAGCTGAAAAAAAAAAGAGAAATTGTAAAAATTATTTTGCATAAATATGTTGCAAGAAAAGAAGGGGGTGTGACCAAAACACAGTTTTTGAACATAAGTACACTAAAGATAAATAATTGTAATCACATAACGTATTTAAAAAAAAAATGAGTAACTATAAAATCAGTATTATAATTATAAAATAATCATCAAAAACTTCTTATTTAGTTGGCCATGAGCTTTAGCAATTTTGAGATATAGAAAAGACATCAAGAATTGTAACAACATTGACATCACAAGCGTATTTAATTTGGAAATGCTAATTAACTTGGATACTTGGCAAAACATAGAAAACCTGACAATAAGTATGAGTTGATTGATTTGTTTTATCTATTATCTCTAACATGTTAAATGGATTGAAAGTTGTCAAAAATGTGTTTTTCATAAATTTAAGCTCCTAAAGCTTTTGCTCAAAAGATCACAATATTTTTTAACCAATATAATTTTTATAATCATATTTGATTTGTTAATTATTTATAATGTATTTAGTTTCGGACAAAAAGTGTTCCAGGTCAGCATAATCAGGCCACAGTCCACACACATTTTAGAAATTATAATTTTGACCCAAACCAATGACACCTTTTAATCCAACTTGCCTACCATTTCCACACAGAAAAATGATTTTTAGAAAAAAGAAACTTACAGAGCTTGAAAATTAGCAAATATGGCAAAAATAAAATTATGGAATTTCACCATTTACTCAAGCGCTTCTCAATGAACTATACATAATAATCAACTTAATGGAAGACATATAAGAACTATTTAAAGAAACGTAAACATGAAGGCAGTCAAATCATACATATTCAAGAGGCTTGACATGTCAAATCTTCATAGCTCAGATAACCAATTATCCTATAAATAAAAAGTATAATTAATTAACATATGAGTAGATTAACTATTAATCCAATCCCTTAAAGTATTTATTGAATTGTTAAAAGAAATCTTACAGGTCTTATAGTTTAGTCAAAGCAGCATAACTATGTGATTATGCATACAGGGTTGTTAGAGTCGTAAAAGTTCCAAAAAAAATCACGAAGCTTTCCTGTGAAACCGTTGTCTGAAACCCACCTGTTAACTTTTAAGAAGATTATAGTACCTTTGTGGGCAATTTATAATAGCACAGGAAATAGCAGGAGTTGCAACTGCAGCAGCACGCTTCATCATCATCATCATCATCATCATCATCATCATCATCATCATCTGGTATATAAAAATTCAATGGCAGCATCACGTATTAACAATTGTAGTTTGAAAAAATGAATTGTAACATTGATATCATAGTTGAATATAAGGTGGGTTCATTTATTACCATTTTCAGATATGGGTCTTTGAGCATCGTGAAAAGTTGAATATATAAGGAATTATAAACCTTTTGATACATATAAGGAAATTAGATAAGGAAATTAGAGACCTTTGACTCCTGTAGTAATAATGAAAGTTGAATTACTCTATTAAACAAAATTACTTGATCGACTTCCAGCTAAAATGGTTAATCCATAAAACCTTAGACGGACAAACTGTTTTTACACTATCCTCTACATACATTCAAATTACATTAGAGCCATCAAAAAATAGTCACACTTACTCTTAATGTTTAGGGGAAACGCATAGAGAAAGAGTGAAATAATAAAGAAAGATCAATCATTTACCCTCTTTTTTATTTATGAAAATCACTCTTGATTCTATGACTAAGCTAAATAATAAACCTGCTTACCTTCTTAAGCTTCCTGAACTCTCTCTTTGCCAATATTCTTCTCCAAAGACATTGTATTATTGTAATATCCTTTTGAGTCCAGATGGTGTTTCCATGCATAGGACCACAAACCGAGATAACAATCTGACCGGCCCATCTAACAGATCTAATAAGATGTGTAATGTTGACCCTCATATTCTCGGCTCCCATTGACCCGCATATCCCGTTTGAAAAATAACCCGAATGAATGTGTTTGATAGTTGCCCTGCAATTAAAGATTCCAAATATAAAAAAGAAAGCAACATATTCTTCCTCAAACGTAGCCTACTCAGGTGCACCATAATTGAAAAAATCCATGCTAACTACACTTTTTGATGTAGAAGCAGAAATCCATGCTTTATAGTTTATGTAATGTAGTTTAAACATAAGTTTTTTCATAATTGGTCGCATTTTTCCACTCTATTTTGTTTTTTTCTAATGCTTTTTCCGAGTAGACCGTACATCTCTCTTGGTATATCCTGATAATAATAGGATTTTAAAATTAAGAGAGATCAAGAATTCTCACTATTTCTTAGATTCTAGACCCAATTCATTTCAGTGGGATCTTTCATTAACATTTAAATAGCATCATCCAGCTGCAAGTTAGTTATCAAGCTTCTGAATCACTTATATTGAAAGATATAAAAAAAGGAGTATAATAGACAAGTATATTCTCACTTGTAATGCTTGTTTTTCAAACTGATCAAAACTTGCTAATATATCATGTTGGAAGGAAACTGTGTCAGATACGGGTACCAGCAAGAACGTTTTCCCTTTTAGCCACTTCATTCACCAATGCAACATTAAGTATCTGCACTATAAAATGCTTAAGAATTATTGTCATTTATCATCAAATTCAATATAGAGATTGAATGAATTTGCTATTTTTTTCTCTCTTTGGAGTTTGATCAAATACTTGGTGGGCACAAACTTACATCTTCCCAAAAATCACAATCCAAACATTATAATTTGACCTGAAGCTATTTATATCAATTAGAATATTAATAGCAATTCATTCCTCAAATATGAGGAATGAAAATTAAGGGGATTGTAGTGAGTTGCTTGAATCGAGGCTTGGATGAAGTGATCCAAATGCTTGATTGAAGGAGAAAAAGAAGAAAAGACGAATGAAAACCCGGAGATCTGAGCTGAAGATTGAAATCAGTATTATATCACGGAATAAAAACGAAATTACCGCTTTACCTGATAAAGATTAACGTAAAAAATAGCAGCCGGAGTCTGAGCTGAAGATTGAAATCAGTATTATATCACCAAAAAAAAACGAAATACCGCTTTACCTGATAAAGATTAACGTAAAAGAATAGCGGCTTCTTAGTGTTGGAAACTTGAATTCGATTATTCCTTTGAGAATCGTTTGTGATGCTAATTTGAAATGCAGAAGAATCAGATTGCGATTGGAGGTTTTGTTTTTGCCATAGTAACCGCTGAAATTGATGAAGAACAAACCATCGGGGAGATATTTGGGAAAGATAGCGGAGCTTGCTGAAATCGAAGCGGGTAGGGTTATGAAGGGGGAGGCTAGAAGGCAACAGACGTGGCTTTAAGGCTGACCTGGCATGTGACATGGTATTATGACATGGCTTTAAAATTTCAAAAAAAGCTTTGTTTAATATGTATAGAGATATATAAAATGAGTTTCATGTTGATGTTGCATTTATTATAATAATATTAAATAAATCATGTTAATAAGGATTGAGAAGCTCAATAGTTGTAAAATCAAGAGTTTAATCTATACTTGCGATTCTCTAATTAGTAGGAAAATATTAATTAAATATATTGATGATTGTTAAATTTATGCTTACTTCTTTTGTATATGTATAAAATATAAAAATTGAGTTCCATTTTGATGTTGCAATTATTATAATATTAAATAAATCATGTTAATAAAGATTGAGAGCTCAATACTTATAAAATCAAGAGTTTTAACATAAATTATAGTAATGAACTCATTTTAATAACAATTTGACAAACTCATTAAATTGTAAGACCAGGAATTTTTTAATAAATATAAATATATAATAATAAAAAGTTCAATAAAATAAGAGATTTTTCAAGTTTAATAAATCTTACACATTAGGATCTATAAATACTGATTTTCATGTTGCAAAATTTTATCACTCTAAAGGTGCATACAAAAGAAACATCTAACAAGTGGAGTAAACAACGAAGAACTTTAGCGATTTTGTTCTCTCTCCTCGCTATTAATTTCTTTCATTGATTTGTATCAAGTATATAACTTTTCTGATATCTTAACATCTATATTCTATATCTATATATATGGATCATAAAAAAATTGAGTTTCATAGTTTATGTTGTATTGAATTATATGTTAAAAATTAAGTTTTTGTTATAAATGATGCTCATGAATAAATGTATAATAGAGTATATAAAGAGTTTAACATAAATAATAGTAGTAAATAAAATTAAATAATAGTTTTTTCATTTAACTAGAAGTTACATATTAATTAAATAAGACAAAGAATTTAACTAGAAAAATAATAGTAGTAAATTTTATTAAATAATAGTCTTTTCATATAACTAGAAGTTACATATTATAAACTACAAATACAACACTATCATGATACAAATGATATCGAGTTTTCAAATGATATTATTTTTTACCCTAACAGAACATCCATTTATAAAAGGGGATTTTCTAACATATGCACCTAGGTCACATGATTAGGTGCATTAAAGTAACTAATAATTTCCAAATGATGGATTAATAAACATTAATGAAGCATATTATTACATTTTCTGGAAATGCATTAAATGACTTTTTGAATTTCAATTGTAACTTTAAGTTAATTAAATGTTCTAATCGTGTGCCCCTAGGACACATGTTAGAAAGACCCTTATAAAAATTGAGTTCCAACTTTGAAGTTGCATTAACACCATGCATTTAATATTAATAATAAGATTATATAATCCATTTATAAAAAATAATAAATTAATCAATTGTAAGATCAAAAGTTCTACCATAAATAATATTTAATTAACACAACAAAATAATGTCCATGCATTTATGAATTACAAAAATAGTTGAATATCTAGATTATGGTTAAATATTAATTACATAGCAACAAAGTTTATAGATTTATAAGAATCAATCAATATAAAAAATACACGATGACATATATTTATTAAAAAAAACTAGAACCGAACGAAAAAATAGTTTTGGATGGACCGAGGACCAAACAAATGATGCGCAGAACCGAACCGAACCGAACTGTACCGAGAACCAGTCGGAACCGAACAGTATCGAGGAAATTTCTTCGGCTATTTTTGATTTGTCTCGGTTTTGGACCGAATCCGACCGCTCGGAACCGAACTGGGTGGAACCGAGAACTGATTTTTCATAAAAATTAGAGTTGATCGAGAACCGAACCGATGGAGCTCAGTTCGGTCCAATCCGGTTCTGCAATCCCGGTCGGTTCTCGGTCCAATTTTCACAGGCATACTCATGCATATGAAATCTATTTCAAGCTAAAGAAATAATTGCAATTAACATACATAATCCATATGACTTAATAAAGAACAACAAACCCTAAACATCAATACACATAAAGAACAACTGTGCTCATTTAGTAGAATACCCGTAATCAAAGTTAAACATGTAACCGATCACGCTTTTCGTACTTTTCAGGTGATACCGGTAAATTGTACACGATATGCACTCAAAATAACTCATTATTGTAAACGAAGCCCGTGCATCGCACGGGCCATGCTGCCTCGTATATTGAAGTTTATGAGTTTTGTTTTTAACACTTATAAATTTAGTTGATTTTTAATGAATGATTTATAATTATTAATGTGTTAATTCATTGATTTAATGGTAAATACTAAATACTCTTAAATTCTAAAGACGGAAACCTTTAAACTGCAGTCGGGTCTGTACGGGTCATCCCGTAGCCCAATAAAGATAAGCAATCCTAACCCGATACTCGAGCGATAAGGAATTGGGTTGGTCGGGTCGAGTTAAAAAAAATTGGATATCAACATAAGATTTGAATACACTCGACTCGACTAACATAATCGGGTTTGGGTCAGGTCAGGTTGACCCTTTGGACACTCCTAAATGTCGTGCTATCAGATCCTAGCCATATTGACTTAATTTAAGCTCAAATAGCCATATCTGATGGGGCTTGCCTATCATAAACTCAGAGTCGGAGCCTTTATGACTGAACGTTTTATAATACAAGTGTTTTAAATAGCCATAGACGATCTCAAGAACGTTGACTTGTCATACGTTATGTACTTGTCATACGTTATGTTTTAAATTCGAAATGCAATTTGATTGGCTTACATAAATCTCGAACTGTAAAGAAAAATATAGATAATTAAACTTGCAAGTACATAACTGAAGATAAAAAACTAATGGTAGAGATGAATTATTTGTGGGTCTTGCAAGTACGAGGAGTAGTTTGACAAGTTTAAGGTTAACACAATCCCGTGAATCAAGGAGGAAGATCGTCCCTTTAAGTTCATATATCGATACAGAGAAAATGAGACATTTTTTTTACTTCCAATAAATTAAGTTTGCTTTTATGTAGGGGCATATATGGGGAATTTTCCTTGGAAATCCCTTTGGGGGCTGGGTTTGCCCGTTTATGCGGAGCTCGAACTCGGGGTGCTCGCTGAAAAATTGCGAGTAGGCTTCCGTTATTTCATTTGCCGTTTCCAAAAAAATGTAGTTACTAGTAATATTTTTCAAATGGATTACCATGTCAAAATCGGGCTGTCGAGTCAGAAACAAAGGAATTTCTTGGAATTAAGATATACGAAGAAATTTCTTGGAGCTCTCATATACAATCAATTTTATTATGGAAATTGGGCCAAAATATAAGAGCATGTGTCGGAATAGAATTGAAAGTTCAAAATTTAGGCGGGATTTAAGGATTTTATTCATAGTACTTACATATTTTGAAAAAAAATATTATAAATCTAAACGATTTGACGGGTCAACCCGTCTGTACATTAGTCAACCCGAACCCGGCCTGATTTATTAACGGGTTAAACGGGTCGATATGTTTTTTATCCGAACCCAATTATGGTCAATCCAAACCCAATTTTATTCATACTGAGTTCGTGTTGAGGTACGGGTCATATCAAGAATTGCCGCAAGTCCCATTTTTGTAAGACTTATTGTGCAATAAGCTATAAGATTATCTCTTAACAAGAGCTTTTACATTGGTTATCAAAACTCATACTTCCTCCGATTTAAAATAAGTGATACATTGTTGATTTCACACTTTTTGAGGTAAATTATTATAATGATGGTTAAATTAGATTAATTAGATGGTTAGTGAAGAATGGGTCCCACAATTTTTGAATAAAGTTAGGTTAATAATGTTTAAAAATAAAAGTAAGGGTAAAGGGGTCCTTTCACTTTATTAAAGTAAGTAGTTAGTGGGTGTAGGGCCCACTACTTTTTACCAAATAAGGTAAATTTCCAAAGTGTATCACTTATTATGATACATCCAAATATGAAAAGTGTATCACTTATTTTAAATATGTTACTAAATTATTAGCAATGTTTTTCTTTCTTTCTTTCTTCTTTCTTTCTTTCTTTCTTTTTTTTTTTTCTTTTTTCTGTCAAAATCAATATAAATTATACCTACTAATATAGATGACCCATAAAATAATTTCAATAGTGTGTTGACTTTTTAAACATCACTAGATATCATTGTTCTACATTATCCCGAACTTTATCTAGGCAAAATGTTTCTGTACCTAACCTTAGCTCTAAGACGGGAGATAAAAGTTTGTCGATTGCCTACCCATAGCTGATGGGTTACTGAGAGTGCTCCCGTGGTGAAAACTGACGCCGTCAGTTGTTGCCAAATCAACGTCATGTCAGCTCACCCTCAAACCGACACTAAACTGAGGTACCCATGTCAACAATACATCTTCCCTTCAATTTTTTGGGACCCACTATTACAATATACACACACACAAAATACCCATTTGGGCCCACCTACCCAAACTCACGTACCCCTCGCTCCCGTCTTCAAACTCACGCCGCTCAACCGGCGGACCCGTGCCAACGGTGGGGCGCCGCCAGTTGGGGAGACGCCCAAACCGGCGGTACCCGTTGGCAGCCGTCTGATATAGTTTGCATGATTCTATCTGTGGAGAGTGTTAATTCATAACGTGGTTTTTTTAAAAAGACGAATTATACAATTTATTTAAATAAAGCTAACATATTTATAATATGTGACCTCAAAAATATAAAGCTAACATATCATTAATTTAACAAAAACTAAAATGACAATTACAATAAAGATCTAATAGCAAATAACATAGGTGTCATATATGACATTTTTAGTGTCAAAAGTAAGCCTCAATGGATGGTTCATGTTGGATAACATTATCCGCATAACCTTACCCCCGCCATGTTTAATTTGTTATCAGGACCACCCTACCCCCACTTTCACATGTGAAGTCAATTCAGAGATTTTAATCCATCAAATATATGATATCATATAGGTGGTGATATATACACCATAATTTTTAATAGATACACCATAACTTTTATTTTATTTTATTATACAATTAGCTGTAAAATTTAAACTTTATGATATACTCCCTCCGTCCCTTAATAAAGTTCCCATTTGTGTTGGGCACAACATTTTAGGAGATAGTTAGTGGTGGAGTATTTGGTATTACTTTTGATTAAAATATAAGGTTTGATTGGAGAGAGAAAGTGTTTTAAGAGATAGTTAGTGGTGAAAGTATTGGTAATAATATTATTATATTAAGTGGGTCCCTTATGTTTGAGAAATGGGAACTTTATTTAGGGACAAAATTTAAAGGCAAAATGGGAACTTTATTTAGGGACGGAGGGAGTATATATTAAAAACTGTGGTACAAAAATAAATTCACATCCCATATCAACAAAACAAAAATATCACAATCAGACCACATCCAACATGATTATTCCAACATGTAAAAATAAGTTTGATATTTTATACGTTCCAACTATAATCATGTACGATTATAAAATCGTACAACACATCCATCCAACCCCAACTCCCAAAACAAACAAAATGGAACTGGTGTTGTATTTAACTTCATTTTTTTCCCAATTACAATTCATAAATCAGAGACATGACCATACAACAATATAAATAAAATTAAACTAGATACTTAACAGAGGATTAATTAGCTTTTAAGTCAATAACTAATTTACCTGATTGACTTTCCCTATTTTTCTTATTTTTCCTGTCAATTTGGGAAAGTTCAAGCAACTCTGATCATGCCATCACCATTTTTGAACCCTGAAACTGTTTGATTTGTATCGATTGATTGTGGTTGAATGATAGTGAAAGATTTAGAGATATTGGTAATGAGTCTCTCTCATATTTTTGATTTGGATTAGGATCCACCATTGTTGATGGATTAGGTGTTTGAAAAACGGGTAATAAGATTTGATCGCCATTGTTGAAGTTCATCATTTCTGCCAGCTGTACCGGGGGTAGAATTGGGAACACACTCATGGGAGATGTTTGTTGTGAAGATGGCATTGTTGATGGTTGACTTTGACCTTTATTTTCTTCATTAACTTGTTCTTCTGTTTGCATAGGAGTGACCTGTTCAGATCATGTAGGAAAGTGTTAGTTACTGTAAGTTTGTATTAGTTGATGAAATTAATGCATTTTACCCAAACACCCACAAATATTTTTAAAGAAAAGCTGTATTATTTCTACTAAATCTTTATACTTTATCCTCCTACCATAAAATTCTTTTGATTTTGAACCTTTATATTAATCAAATGATTATAAGTAGATTTAGTAAAAATAAATATCATCTCTCATTATTTAAATTAGAACAATATTTTTGTTGAAATATTCGTATTAGGTCAAACAAGAAAATGTTGACTAACTATCATACTTTTTATGCATCCAAGAATGTTAGCCTGATGCTATGATAATAGGACCTAAAACAGGGGTTGAATGGTTTGACTTTTAACAAGATTATTTATTTAAATATGTTTATAAGACTGACTTACCGAATCAGTAGTGATATCAAAAAGGCTAGACCTACGCCGGCGGCGGCTGATATTGTTCCGGCGAAGGAAGTATTTCTGAGCATGGCTTGCAACTTGTGTAGGTGTACGTGTTTTCACAAAATTCCTTGAAATTCCTCTCCAGTCACCTTTTCCTACTTTCTGCAGCCCTAGAAGGAACAGTTTGTGTTCATCTTCTGTCCATGGAACTCCTGTAAATTTTCATTAACGAAAAAATTAGTAGTTTGACCTAGCCTTTATGATAAATTAGTCAACTTTGAGAAATAGTGAGCAAATGAATTGGTGATCAATAAAACCTAAATCACTCTTCTTTCACAAAATTACCTAAAATACTAAAATAAAATGTGACCTAATCATAAAATTATTTAATACACAATAACCACAGCAACCGTCAATCGATTTTGATCAAAGAAGCGGTGAAATCGACAGAAACTGGTAATTTTGATCATAAATTGTTTAATGCACAACCCACAGGAATCGTCAATCGATTTTGATAAACAAAAAAAAAAGCGATTAAATCGACAAAAACTGATTTTTAAGGACAAACAAATTGCAAAATAAGATGAAATTGATAACGTGAGATCTAACCTCGTTTGCGCTCCCTACTACCATTGGACTGGTTGCGAACGGCGTCGTCTGCAGAAGCGTAGCCGGTGTCTGCCGCAACAGCGACGGCCGCCACGGATACATCGATATTGTTATTAGACGATTCACGTTTTGCAGGCAGTTCATACTGCGATAGATTGTTCATACTCACACTCTTCCTCAACGGATCGACCTTCACTCTCACGCCAAACAACATGATCTCACCGGCGCCGATGCCGGAGCCGTCGGATGATGAATCATCAACTGCCGATGATTGCGATTGCGACATGATCTTTAGCTAGTCGCTACAAACTGATCAGCAGATCAATCGTTCAATCAACCAATTCGAAACGATTGATTAATTTTCAAATGAATGTAATGAAAAATCGCTTACCTGATAAAATTGCGTCGGAATTAAACTGCTCGGTGTTCCTGCGAAAATGGCAATGGGCGTACAAGTGTTGTTAGAGATAGATGGATAGAGAGATAGATAGAGATAGTGGGGTGTATGTATAGGTGGTCTAGAGGTATATATAAAAACGAAAATTACAGGTGGGATCCATGTGGTGAGGATGTTGGAGTCTGTAAACCGATAGACGTGGTAGACAATGTACGGCTTATTATCCTCCGAATAAACCTTTTTTAAGTAAAATCCATTTTTTTCCTAAAATATTTTCTGATTTCCTTATTCTTTCCATATTGTTGGAATTTTTAATAAAATTGTGTGCCAAATAATATTTAAAATGGCAGTTTTTCATTTGTGCTTTATTTAAAAAATATTGTCTAGGAATAAAAACGAAAATTGCATAATATGTATATTCTCGCGCAAAATAGCAAATATTATTGTTTTATTTCAATTATAACGAGTTAAAGTTGATTTTGTAATTTTCAATTTATGTTATATCTGATTTCACAACAATTTAATGTGTTGTTTTTAATTTTATATATTATTGTTAGAAAATCAATCTATATTAATTTTCAAAGATTTATTGTTTATGGAATTTGTAATTAATAATTAAGGACTGTATGCCAACAAGATTTCATTTCCTGTGATGCTCTTGTTCTACTAGTTTTTTTAAAATTTCTGCTGGCGTTTGAAAAAAATAAGATTATAATTGTGTCACTAATACAAATAATTAATGGGGACAGAAATATATCCAAATCTCGTATCCTAAACAGAATGATGCCTTTCAAGATTCTTATCCTCCATCTCATGACTACTTTAAGTCCTTATTATCTTGGCTTCCACAATTTTTAGTATATTTCATATTTTCATTGGTCTGAAATAAAATACTTATAACAATTGATTTGCTATCAATAATAATATTTAAGTATCAATCAGGTAAGCAAACTATATTCAAATAAAAAAATTATTTCAATGTTTTTGGACTAAAATTACCCATTTGATATATTAATAAAAGTGTGTGGACAAAAAAAAGTCATTTTCTTAGAATGGCAAAAGAATAACTACAACTAAGATTTGTAATTTAGTAATATTGGTGTTTGGTGTTACCCGTAACTTATGGTTATGGGTCATTCGAGTCCGGTTATTAACAAAATTGAGACAGATTTATGAGCTGTTAAAATAATAATAATGAAAACTATTCTAAGATGAATACATGTGTTTTTTCCCCTCCTGAGTCTAGTATGAGCAAAGCCAATTTTCTTTGTTAAGTATTATACTTTCTACGTTTCAAAATAAGTGATACATTTTTTATTTTGGGGTGCTCCAAAATAAGTTATACACTTTGAAAACTTACCATATTTGGTAAAATGTAGTGAGGACCACACCCACTAACTATCTCCTTTAATAAAGTGAAAAGACGCATTTACCCTTAATTTTACTTTTAAACATCATTAAATTCACTTTAATCAATATATGTGGGACCCATCCTCCATTAACTATCAAATATAATCTAATTGACCTTTATTATCATTTTTTTCCTAAAAAACCATGAACTTTAATTTGTATCACTTATTTTGAAAAAGGAGAAGTATAAAAGAATAAAGCAAAATTTATGGTTGCTTTTGGACTAGGACCATTGATGGTGGGATGAAGTTGGATGAAGGATAAGTAAAGATAAAGGGTAGTATCTGCATCCCTAATCACCTTTTAAGTAGTAAGTAGTATTCGTGTCAACAATGTATCTCCATCCTCTCAAAACATCCGAAGCCTCCTAGCTCCAAACGATCACTCAAAATTATAGTGCCTCCTCTCTTGCCATTTAACCATTCTATCCCGTCACAACCAACTTTTGTATCTCTATAATTTGTAGAATAAGATCAAGAAAAAAACATCCTTATTTGAAGAAGTTGAAGAAATAATTCATTTTCGTAAAATATACATATATGTATACATATACATACATATATGTATATATACATACATATTCATACAATCATACCATAGATATACATATGTTCATATTTATACCGTATATATGTATATATATACACATATATATACGGAATGCATATGCATTTTCGTAAATGAAAATGCAAGTTCCGACTGAAAATGCAATTTACGTAAAATGCATGTGTATATATACATATATCTCGGGAATGAATATGCATATATATATATATATATATATATATATATATATATATATATATATATATATATATATATATATATATATATATATATATATATATATATATATATATAGGGTTGAATTCCATACACAACCCATTTTAAATACAGAACCGGTAGAACTATTTTTAACCAATTAGAATTTAATAAATTAATTTCTTATTATTTATTTTTTTTAATAACTCAAGGGTATAATTGGTAATTGAATCTTATGGTTTATCTTTGGTAACTTCCGAAAATTAATGTTCCCCTACATATAAGGAATGTTGGTTTTATAATTAATTAATATTTAATTTTATAATTAATAAATCACGAAATTGTAGAATCCAATATTTTAGTATTTTGTTTTTCCTATTAATCTACTTTATTTTATATTGCCAGATATTCATCAGCAATATTAGTTTACATTAATGTCTGCATAACCCATTTTTATACATTGATGTCCGTACAGTTAAAACGTGATTGTGTGTTATACATTGATGTCCATACAGTTAAAACGTGATTGTATGACGTGTTTTTAAACATTAATGTAACAAAGACATAAATGTATTGGATGACATATATGTACAAAACAACACTTATGTATCTAAAATAGTGAATAACATACATGCATAAATAACAATGAATAACACAAATGTACAAAACAACACCTATGTATGAGTTAACATTTAACATTTAAGAACACTTATGTACAATACAACTACTTCATGGGTTTCCTTTTTATTGTCAACAATTCTTCCAGTTATTGTCTTCATTAACTATAATTGGTTCCTTAATCTTTGAATCTACCAGCAATAGTTGTAGCATTACATTACTTCAGACATGAATGTATCATCAAGAACCTGCAAATTATATATATAATTATCATGTTAGAATATCAAAATCCAAATACTTTCTAAAACCAACAATCTTAAAATCATGATCCACAATGATGTCTTCAAAATCATATATATAAGCGTTGAATATATGAGCGCTAACATTTACGTTTAAGGACAACACCTATGTACAAAATAACGTCTTCATTGGTGTCCTTTTGATTATCAATGATTGTCGTCGTTATTGTCTTCTATAAATTCAAGTGGTTTCTTAATCTTTGAATCTACAAGCAATATATGTATCATTGCTTTACTTCAGATATAAATGTACCAGCTAAAAACCTGCAAATTATATAATAATCATGTTAGAATGCCGAAATCCAAATACATTCTAAAAACAACAATCTCAAAATGAAAATTAATCTAGAATTTAGATATAGTGATCTACTTAATAAAGCACTTCAACAAATTAAGCTAACAAACTTCAAAATTAAGCACTTTCAAAATCTTTCAGTTCACTTCTTCACTCAAAATATGCAAATACATGGATGTAAAATATACATATATGCAAATAAGCCATAATACATATATGAAAAAATTAACCCAGTCGATACCAGAATGTAGTTTAATAGTTTGATACCAAAATTAACTTAATTTTATTTGAAGAATATCATTTAAGTAATGGTTTGATACCATTCAATGGATTAATATAATTAACTAAAGTTAGTACTTATATGCACAAAGTATCAGGTGGAAAGCTTTTAATCCTTACAGATCGGATTTAGGCAAACACATCATCGAATACAATATATTTTAGAAAATACAGTAAATTATGAAAATTGCTCTTATAATACAAACCTTTTTCCTATACTCCCGTTTGAGAAACGTGACGCAAATCAGTGCCGGAAACGTCAATTACAGTTACTTTGCCGCCGCAATCGGCGCCGGAAACCTACACGTGCAGTACTGCTCGAAGCCCTCATATTTGAGAAGGAGTGATACGAGTGAAACATGGCTTAAATCCATGGCTTAAATCGAGACCACGGCTACTGTTCCGGCAACTTGCAAGATGCACGTGATAGTTTTTGCTCCGGTCAACAGAAACCGCTCGTTAGAGTAGAACGATACCAGAAAATCTTCCGTTGGATGATTTCTCGCAACATGATAGATTTATGGCGGAATCCGGTGAGATGATGATCGGTGGCTTTGGAAAAGAAACCCAAAACGAATCGAAGAGAAAAGCTTGAATCGGAGACGGCGATCTTCCATGTACTGGTAAAACGGATAATCGGATACGGTGATTCATATGTCGGCGGCAGAGGGTTTTTTTTGGGGTTTGATGTGTTATCCTACGTTAATGGTTGAGAGAGAGAGAGAGAGTTATTGTTTTTTTTTGTTTACCCATTTTGCCCTTTTCAATTAATACTTACCAATAATAAAATTAAATTTACACAGGAAAATGTCAAACTAATCTTAGCCATCCATTCTATAATCCAACGGTCTAGATTGAGTTCTACGAGTTCTGTAAATAATATGGGTTCTGTATGGAATCCTTCACTATATATATATATATATATATATATATATATATATATATATATATATATATATATATATATATATATATATATATATATATATATATATATATATATATATACACATATATATATATATATATATATATATATATATCTTTTTTTCTTCGACCTTTGTATTGTAAAAAACAGATAAAAAAATGATATGATTCAACCTCGGACCCATTTGAATGTAGCAGATAAAAGCGGGGCTCGAGAATTGATGTGTATTCGAATGCCCATATTGGTGACGTTATTGTAGCTGTGATCAAAGACGCAGTTCCAAACATGCCTCTAGAAAGATCAGAAGTGGTAAGAGCTGTAATTGTCCGTACTTGTAAAGAACTTAAACGTGACAACGGTATGATAATACGATATGATGACAATGCTGCAGTTGTGATTGATCAAGAAGGAAATCCAAAAGGAACTCGAGTTTTTGGTGTGATTGCCCGAGAATTGAGACAGTTCAATTTTACTAAAATATATATATATATATATATATATATATATATATATATATATATATATATATATATATATATATATATATATATATATATATATATATATATATATATATATATATATATATATAGGGTTGAATTAGTTTCAGAACAAATTAAGGCTATAGAACCAGCAGAACTCAATCTAAACCATTGACTTTTGAATGAAATGGTCATGGAAGACACATTAATGTATTTGATGAGGGACCCCCAAATATTGGTTTGCATGGATGTCATTCATGCAGGTATACATATAAGTGACACACTTTCGGTTTCATGGTTTTTGAGGCAAAAGATTATAATGATTATTAAATTAGATTAATTGGATGGTTAGTAAAGAATGAGTCTCACACTTTTTTAATAAAGTAAGGTTAATGATGTTTAGAAGTAAAAAGTATGGGTAAATGAGTCATTTCACTTTGTTAAAAAAGATAGTTTGTGGGTGTGAGTTCCACTATTTTTTGCCAAATAAGGTAATTTTTTAAAGTGTGTCACTTATTTTGAATAAACCCAAAAAGAAAGTTTGTCACTTATTTTAAATTAGAGTACGTACATCATATTTATAAATTAATATATTTACACCACATTTTATAAAAACAAAATATTTATATATATACTGTAAATGATCAATAACATTTTCTCCTATATAAATGTTTAATGTTATTATATGTAATACTCGTAGGCGAGTGTCTAAAATATAAAATCACATTTATATCGTTTTAAAATTTTAGATTCTCAAATATATCCAGGTAATCATAATTAAATGACTTTTAACCTGTAGCTCTTGTATAAATACTTAAATACTAATTAACAAATTATAATTATCCTTTCAGGCTTTCATTGTTCGCAATCTGTGCTGTTGGTTTCTACTCTGTGCTGTTGAACTTGAAAATAAGAACAGTTGGGTGACACTAATTAAAAAAAAATTGAGATTTTTTAAAATCTGTTCTTTTATATGTGAAGAAGATGATAATATACATGGTTCTTCATGAACTCGTTACTCAAAATTTCTCAAAACAAACAAAGAAAAACAAGAGAAATTTCAAATAAATCAACTGGAACTAGAGGGTGTGTAATGGATTTGAAAAAAGTGAGAGGAAAATTGACCTAGTGTGGCTATGCAAATTTCCATACAGGTAGCTGTGGGGATGGTTATGAGTTTCTTTAATGGAAAAGGGTAAATGGGCAATTTATTTTTTTATTTGGTATTTAGAAAAACAAATTCAAGGTTAAAGTCATTTCATTATAATTAAATTCGTATTTGGATAAATAGCAGATTTTTAATATTTTAAAAAGATATTGATGTTATTTTTCTGTTTGGAAGGATGTTATTTTGAAGTTTTTTGAGGATGTGAATGAAATTAGGGTATGGGTTACTCAAATGACCTACAAGTTACCACTATTATTTAAAAATTGTACCACAGTATAATGAACACATTGAATTTTTCGCAAAATACAATGACAAGATTGAATTTTTTTCGCAAGGCACAGTAACCTAAGGATGTATTAACCCTACTAACAATAGTCACATTATCATTTTGTTAACTGTTAAAAAAATATCTTGTTAATAATAACTTAAAAGACCGGTCTTTATGAGTATAATAAACAAAAAAAATGTAGAATAACCGAAATAAACTTAGAAAACGACATTAACCCTAACTAAAACACAATATTAATCCCTTATTTTTGTTGGATACCCTACTATTATGTGAATGTCATGCCTTTTGAAGTGTTTGATATGTTCTCGGCTCATTATTATACTTGGGCTACAACTCTACAAGTGATTCTTCGAAAATGTTGGGCCTAAATGGTAGCAAATGAAGGGTTCTATAAGTTCTTCCTTCAATGAGCTATGGTGATTGGGCTTCTAATATTTAGGCCTGAGCGAGGATTGAGGGGGAGTGTTGCAGATTTGCAGTATTCTTTTAATGTTTGCCTAGCAGCCTAGGTTCGTTCGTTAGTTTAGAAGAACTAAGATGTTCATGTTCTAACCTAAATGTTGTTGCAAGATTTTTAAACTACATTTTTCGTTTAATATTAAGAGATTGATTGTGACAAATGGTATTATGGCCTACTATTTGTGCCTACTTCATGTTATTACTCACCATAAGATAACATGTCTAGTTCATTAATTCTATTTTCTCATATCATTCATTGATTTTGACATTTGTTTTAATCAAGTGAATAGACACAAATAATAAGCACCAATATCATTTTTCATTAATTGTATAACCGAAAATTTATAATGTTTCTTATAATATATTAATATAAATATTTTCCGTATGATTTTATTTGTTTATTTAAAGTTTTATTAGTACAATGTACTAAATATCTCAAACAAAATTTTAATCTACAACCTCCATACGCATAGATCTTACTTGTAGTCTTATTATTATAAGCATAAGACTATCCGTAATAGTGATCAAGTCATCACTGTCACATCAGTTTTTTCTCTTACAAACAAACACGTGATAAATTCTGACCAAACCCCATCTGAGACGTGTCAGAGGGGATGTTGCGCAAAGGGTGGGACGCGTCAGAGGCCAGGTGACGGGCGGCGAATGGGGCAACAGAGCGCACCCTTACGAGTAGTCTAATTGACATTATTTTTTTACGTTGTAGGTCGTTCTAGCACTTACAACACGTGACACGAGATTCATGTGGGTACGGATAAAGTGCGATCACGTGCCATGGAAAAGATGGTTTTAGGTAGCGTACCAATGAAGGACTATTGTAAAGAGCGTACACCTAGTGGACACGGATCGAAGTATAAAAAGGAGATTACTAGAATCCACGGGAACATGTATCATGAAAAAGTTATGGATTGAAAAAAGTAAAACGTATTATTTCCATGTGTTGATGATTAACTCAAGTTCTTTTTAACCTATTTGTAAATAACTTTTTTTATTTTGTAGTAAGATCGAGAATTTTATTCACGGGTGTGAAAGTGTCATCAGTTTGTTATACTATAATAATACAATGACAAAATTCAATAGTAAGACGATATTCCAAATGCACAAAATTAAGAAAAAGCAATCATAGGTCTTTAATAATGCATCTCACCAACCTACTATAGAAAAGATGCCATAGACTAGAAAAGAAGTCCAAAAAATGCTATGATTCTTTAAAGAAAGCATCATTCATTTAAAAACTTTATAAATTACTAATAATCATGACCAGCATGCAAAGTGGTACTAGTAAATAGTATACCATAGGCATGTCCAACAACACTAATTTAACAAATAAAAAGATAACACAAATTAGGGCACATTTTTTTCTTCTTCTATACACAAAATCTACCCTTTTAAATTTAACACAATAACAACTTCTTAAATCTTAATTAATTCCAAACTTACCCTTTTAACCGAATCTGTTACACCTGGTGTGCCACATCAGCCAACGGATTCTTGATTAACCCACTACCACCACTTTTGAGGTGAAATCGAGAGTTGTGAAGATTATGTGATTCAAGATTCTTGTTCTTGACAACATTTGGATGTTGTTGAATTTCTGATTTTTTCCATAGTTTGGAGGTTAAAAGATCTGCACCTGGTAACTTGCAACACAAGGTAGGTTCGGGGTTCGATACACGTCCAGTTGACTTTGCTAAGTCAAATGAAATCTCGTCAAGTGTTGACTCGAGACCGTGTACACGAGATTCTAGTGATCGCATTCCGGTTTGTGAGCTCCCGATAAATTTCTATAATTATATCAGAAAAATAAAATCATGTTAGAATTATTACTAAAATAATCCACGGAAATGTTGTCATAATAGTTTGATTCATTTCTTGGGTCAGGGGGGTAGATATTTTAGTGGAGTTAGTTGGATTTGAACTAGTTAGTTGGAAAGATGCACTTATTGTTTACCAAATTATGTTGTGTCCACCATATGTTAGTGTGTTAGAGAACACATGCCATAATTACCACCAAGAGACGAACAAAATTAGGTTGTTTTAGAAGCAAACCAACTCAATTAAACTGGAAAAAGATACCTAAACCAATTTTATACTTAAATTGACCATGTTGACCACAATTTAAGAGGAAGTCAAGACTATATATATACATATAAGATCAATTCAAAATAGTTTGTATCTATGTGAATTTTTATATTTAGTATACTTCAACCGGTTAATTGAAACAGATATTTGTAACAGTGCCATCAAATTAAACTGCAATAAATCACGATAGAAAAAAATATTATGCAATTACCTCAAGGAGATCGAATAAATTGGACTGTTGGGATTCAATTTGAAGAAGCTGATTGCGGATCAAAGATAAGTCCTCAGGATCTTGGTGAACTGTGTTTATATCCGAATCAGCATTGCTCCCTACAACTCTTGAACTTGACTTTTCTTCATGATACTGAGATTCAATCATATTTTCTTCAGAAATTGCACTAAAAAGGGCCCGTTTTGTATCTTGTTTCATAGATCGGTTTTTCAGATGACCTTCATCCTTAGTGACTAGTGTTGTAGTGTCGAGTTTCTGATCATTAGGCTTCTTGCGATCCAGCTTTCGAAACATCGCTGGACCAGTTTTTCTATTGATATTTTCAAACGAATTTCTTCTTGTGGAAGAACCATAAGGCACAGTTCGTTTGTTTGTTGTTTGAGGTGTTCTTGGTGGATATTGTACATCAATTTCTTCTGCTATATCACACATCAGAAACCGATTTATTCTCAGAATTAAGAGTGAAAACATTAAGGAATTTGTAGCATAATATTTAACTTTAAGTCAACAAAATATGAATGTCAAGTATGTTGATCTGAACTTATAAGTTATATATGTAATTAGAATTTTAGATATGACATATACCTTTAGAAGATTGTGATTCCGGTGGTGGTGATACTTCCACTGGTACATCTGGAATCACATTCCAAGCTTCAATCATCTGATTCATAGTCTCCCTAACACCTTTCACCTGCAAAATCAGTAAATCAAACAAATTATTGCATGTAAATCCACATAATTGCAACTAGAAATTATTTCAACAATTAGTATTATACCTTATCGAATTTTTTAGCCTCGAATGTCTTCAAGCATGAACTCTTGAACTCCGGCAACAAATCTGTCTCCACAACAGCCAATTTCTCCAGCACCTCTGCTGCCGCTTTTCTCACAGACCAATCCTCGCTTTTGGAAACAAATTCAACCATAACCTTGACTAAATTCCTCACAATTACCGGATTCGAAGCAGCACCGACGCTAATCACACTCGTTACTACCGACAGCAATGCCGCCTTCGCCTTAAAGCTATCGTTCTTCAACAGTCTCTCAATCCTCGGTAGCAACCTCCTCAAGTAAGCCGTGTCTGGATCTAGCGCGCCGTTGATAACTGAAGCCAAGCACAAAGCCGCGCCGATCTGAGAGTTCAAATCTTGTTCCGTTACCAGCGCGTCAACTAACGGTTTCGCCACCGACGTAAACGGAGGTTTAGTGATGTGAGAGGCGATGGAACCGGTAGCGGCGACGCACGCTGAGCGGACCACGGTGTCGGGATCACGGAGACGGCGGACAACGGCGGAGAGTAGTTTCGATAAATGAGGCGATAAAACGTCGCCGTGTGCTTCGGATAAGGTAGAAATTAAACGAACACATTGTTTACGTACCGGAGATTTGTCGGAGGCGTCGGTGACAGAGATTGATGAGAGAAACGGGGAAATAGAATCGTGAGTTAGCGTTTTGGCGATGGACTCGAGCTCAGTAGCGGCGGCGGAGTGTGTGTCGCGGTCCGATAGTTTGTTGAGGCACAAAAGTACTCGATGTTTGAAGTCCCGTGCTGAAGACTGATTGCACGGAGTGTGTTTAGAGAGTGACATTGTGGAAGTTTTATGAAGGACGGAGGTTTTTCACGGTGGTGGGGGTTTATCTGTAAATTCCGGCAGCATGGCCGGTGTGACGGCGTTTCGGTGTAGTGTTTTGCTTCTAAAAGAGGATCAGACTTTAATAGGTCTAATTTCTCAATGAAGACAAGTACTTTTTCAATATTTGTATGACATACGTCGTCGTTTAAACTTTACTCTTTTCTATTTTTAACTTGCTGAATTTATTTTTTAGAAAAATATTACTCTCTCCGTCCCTTAATAAAATTCTCATTTCCCCTAATATGTTTGTCCCAAAATAAAGTTCCCATTTCTTAAATTAGAGGGACTCACTCAATAAAATAATATTATTATCATATACCTCACCACTAACTATCTCCTAAAAACACTTTCTCTCTCCAAAAAACCCTATATTTTAATCAAATTTATTACCAAGGACCCACCACTAACTATCTCCTAAAAACATGTGCCCATGAGAAATGAGAACTTTATTAAGGGACGGAGGGAGTATTTGATTTCTATTATTTGTGTTTATTTATGTGGTTATTTATATAATCAAGATAAATATTAAAATTAAGTGATAAGATATGAGGAAAGAAAAATAGTGAATTATACATGTCAATTTAAAGTGGATAAGAACTAGACACAAATAATATAAATAAGAGTTGCGTTCAGGGAGATCCTTGATTTTTATAAAGTCTCAACGAACAAATCTTAGCCATTGGATCAAAAGATCCATCAACCACCATCATCAAATCACATGTGATTCAATATACAACCACCACCATCATCAAATCACATCTGATTCAACACATCAACCACCACCGCTGGCCACCACCTCTGGCCATCGTCCGCTGCCGCCGGCCGCCGTCCTCCTCCGCCGGTCGCCGCCTCCAGTCGGGGCGCGCAATCACATGTGATTGGATACGCAATCACATGTGATTGCAAGCAGCCGATGGTGACGAAGGGTTGCCGGTGGTGGAGACGGTGGCCATCAGAGGTTGGTGTTGGTGGTGGTGGTGGTGGTCGGTCGTCTTGAATCACATGTGATTTAATACACATGGTGGTGGTGGTGATTTGGGGGTTAATTGATCCAAGGGTTGAGATTTGTTACTCAGAACTTTATAAAAATCATTGACCTTGAACATTTCACATATAAATTAATACCATTTCTCGCCTTTCTTTTAACTTATTTTATGGTGTGTGGGTTTATTAGGATTTAAAATTAAACAAATTCTTGAAAAATAAATTGAAAAAAAATGATTTTTTTAAACAATGAAAATCCAAAATTAAACTAGAATAGACCCTCTTAACTTTAATAATTCATCATTATCTATTATTCTATTAATCTATTAATCAAAGTGAGAATTCAATGATCCATGTCTGTCTTTTTTAAGTGATGATATTCTTTTATTAAGTTATAACCCGTAAAGATTCACGGGTCATCGTATATTGATGAAAGTAAAAGTAAGTTTTATATAATAGAAATATAAGTCGTTATATGTAAATATATAGAATATTAAATAAGAAATTATATAATATATTTCTAAGGTAATTATTTTATTGAATTGCTAATAAAATATAGACATGATGATATAAAATTATGTTCAGTTATACTCTTTTAGCATCTAAGTAATTCAAGAGTGTTCTAATGGGAGATCGGAGACTTCCAAGCAAAGTATATAACATTCTTTGGGCTAAATAGCATAAAACAATTAGAATTAAAAAAAATAAATGAAATTTTGCTTTAACGGGTGTTATAGCTTTGGTGCCACCAGTGGTGTTGCTTTCGCAAGGTTAAAAGGCTTTTAACATGCCTTTAATGCATGCATATCACACGCTCTTAGATCAGTACCAACAACTTTGTTACTTGCTTCTTCGGTTGTGTCACACTTGGTTCGTCGGTTTTTTCTCTTCGGTTAACCGAAGAAAGTGAAGAGGAGAAAGAGTAAAGAGAGATAAAGTGTGGAACGGAGACTTGTACATTTGACAATATATTTTGTACCTTGTTAAAATGATTATGGAAATAAAGAGATATTGTTGGCAGATGTATATCAATTAATGTGTCAATTTAATGGTGTTGAGGTGATAAAACTGATCGAAAGAAATAATAGTCAATTGTTAAGAGATGCCTTATAATAACCAGTTTTTATACAACTCTTTTAAACTACAAAAATATAGTTTCTTGTATTTTTTGCATACGAGAGTGACACAATAGGTTATCCTTTAGGTCTCGAATACGGTAAAACCTCTATAAATTAATAAGGTTGAGACTAGGATATTTTATTAATTTAGCGAGATATTTATTTATCGATAAATTAATAAATTATTAATTTAAAGATAATATTATTATAAAAACAACTTATCTAATACATATTTATATATTCACAGGACATTCAAAATTCTGCATCACATTCACATTCACAAGACCTTCAAAATTCTCACATTAATGAACTTGTCAAGTTCAATGTACATAGATCTAGATTGATCACTATAAAAGCATTGCAATACGAAGCATTGCAAGCGGCAACAACTTTTCACAACTTCTTGTTGCAATACGAGAATACAATGCCTCAACTCTTAAGTGCAATTGGGAGATTTAAAGATGAACTCAATATAGATTTGAAGCTCAAAAAAAAAAAAAAACAAGTGACTGTAGATTCATTTTTTACTTGATAACTTTAGAATTTTGGAATTTTATTTTAGTAATTATTAATTTATAGTTTGGTTAGACTAATATATTTACATTAGGATTTCAAAAAAATTATTATCTTATTATTTTATCGATTGGGATCCGATTTTGTACTAGTCCCAAGTATGAAGCGGATAAATTATTAATTTTATCAAAGTTATTAATATATCGAGTATTAATTTATGGAGGTTTTACTGTATGTGTTTTAGACTCGATCACCTAGTTATTGTGAATTGTGATTTAAATTGATAATACTGCGCTTCTAGTTTTTAGATAAAACAAATTTGGTTTTTAATTATTTATACTTCGTATGTCGAATAATCTGTTGTGGATATTCACATAGTTTCATTCCCAATTGCAACAAGCCAGCAAAACTATATAATGAGTCAAGATTTCTCTTCTTACCCTAAGTATGTGGAACCGGAACCGATAAATCAAACTGGATTGGAATAAACCGAGTTATATTTATTTAGTTTCATGTTCTAATTTTCATGCAAAATTGGTTTTTGATCAGGTTCAGTCGAAAACCCAAAAAAAAACCAAAAAATTCTAAGAAACTTTATCGGTTCGGTTCCGGTCGGTTCTCGATCCAGTCTAAGACGTCATCGGTTCAGTCCGACCAAAATCATTTTTTTATTATCAGTTCGATCCAATTTCGAAGTGTTTGGATTCTTAGACCTTGCATACAACTACTTCTCCCCCATTTTCTTTGAGAAATTACTTTTTAAGAAAAATTAACTTAAAAAAAAACATAATACTGTAATACATTAAATTTTGCATGCTATGGTAAAGGTGTGTGAATGTCATTCAACATGCAATTTTGGTGCAACCATAACTACTCTAAATAAATGCAAGTAAACATAGCATTCATACCATATTGCTGTGACTCTCAACTTTTTTTTGCAATTGAACCTTGAGGACACGGGCTCATTAAATATAAAGTCATTTAGTGTTTTTTTTTTTTTTAAACGGTATAGACACCCTAAAGGCTAAATCTATATCATATATACTTGATCAACCCACATTTTGTATGACACATAAACAACGGAAGATACTACTATAGTACAAGTCGTTTAGTAAAAAGTTATTTAGTTGATATGTCTAGATTTGGCATAAAATGTTAAGCTAAACTCGATTTTAGATAATCAACGAGTCTCGTATGTGGTGGGCTCCGCTAGCTAGACTTGTCTAGTAGTCAATATATGGTTCACTAACTTTTGAACGAACTTAGTAGTAGTCTATTCATAGAGTGGTGTGTATCGCAGTATACAGTCTACATTTAGAAACAAAACGGATACCATCCTAATAATCTATGTGTTATAGGCTTATAGTACATGTGGTCACACATATAAAAAAGACAATTTGAAATGCACCATGTACAATTTAGGGGTGAACGCGGTCCAAAAAACAAACCAAATCGAACCGAAACCGATATAATTGAAACCGAAAACGATGAATTTTCAAAACCGAAACCGAAACGATTACATGTTTTCGGTTTTGGTTCGGTTTTGGTCCGGTTCGGGGTTTTAGGCCAAATGCTCATCCTTATCCGAAGACTGAACCGAACTGAAACCTATAAAACCGAAAACGATGAATTTTCAAAACCGAAACCGAACTGATAATATGTTATGGGTTTCGGTTCGATTCCGGTCGGTTTTCGGTTTGGTTCGGTTTTTTTGGCCCAAATACTCACCATTAATGTACATTGCTTTGCCACCGTATAAATCGCCTTCAGTTTTTAAATTCAGATGCCACACATAAGAGGTGCCAACGGGTAGCTTCGTGGAAAAAAGAGCTTCATTCACTAACACCATTGGTACGGTGATGTCGGTTGCACCTTCGGTTGATTGCCTCCGGTTTGGCGACGAATGAAAAAGGTATTTTCTTCAGTTGACTCTAGCATCACCTTGTGAATTTGTATATCTGTATTGTCAACTTCCGCTTTAACGTATGTATTAAAAAGAGTAGATAATTTTTACACAACTTAAGTATTAAAAAAACATTTTAACCTCTAGCTACGAATAAGAGACACATATAAAATGTTAAAATTATACTTTTCAAATGTAATAACCATAGTCCGTATATATGACCGATTTTACTTATATGAGAATGACCTCCCCTTTTAAAGTTACCATATCAACTCAAACGGGAAAAAAATATTGCGAATGTCATGAAAAGCTTCAACTTTTAATAATGTTGCCACATGGTTAAGGCAAGATTCTTCTTTGCATAATGGACGCACTTTTTGCTAACATAAAAGCTAATTTAGCTGAACCCACTCAACCAATTACCCACTCGTTTCCAAATATTCAGCATAAAATTTCAATATTGATTGGACCGCCTCGTCGGACCAGTCAAATCGAGACCGAATCAACCAAGTTTGAAGCTTGTTTATAAACCACGTACTTCGAACCAGGTCGAACCGGTATGGTTGAACCGGTTGTGTAACGCATTCTTTATTTTTATCATTAATCTCAAAAAAGAAATTTGTTAAAGTGAATATTTTATATCATTTTTTATAAATCTAGCCTTTATTTTATATGTTTTGAAGTTAATTTGAAAACCAAGTTTTTAGTCAAATTTTAAGTATTTAGCATTATTTTCGATTGATTTAAAACTAAAAGTTGTTGAATTTTATTCAAAAATAGTTTTTGGGAATTTTTAGATTTGTCATAATATTTGTTTTATATTTTTAGTTTTTTTTTAACACTTGTTTATATTTTACATAACTTATTTATCATAAATAATCAATAGTATTATAATCTAGTTAAACTAGTTCGATTATTTTTTAGGTATCAACCAATTTAATACAACACTCGAATTTTATAACATTGTTATAAATACATGTTAACAATGAGATCTCTTTATTATTACGAAATCGTTTCATGATATGAAACCTCATTATATGTCGCATTAGACTAATATATAATCGAATTCAATATTCTGGTATAGGATTCGGATACGAATATATTTGAACACCCCTCTATAAAAAAAAAATACAATATTGCAAGGAATTATGAGTAAACCGATTATACATATTATCATGAAATAACACATTTATAATTGTATGTGCACGGTGCACCTTTGCTGTCAATGTGCAGTCTCCACCGAATATGACATGCCACAAATTGAAAAAGACAAGTTTTATGTATATGTCCTCTACTTGCTATCGAAAGCAATAAGGCAGAATGTTGAATTTCGTGAATAAAATATTATGGAGTTTTAATAACTCTATTATTATTTAAAAATATATATAAACTACTATTGTATGAACTTTACATACAGTAAAAATATAAGATATTATCTTTTTATATATAAAAGAAGATATAAAGGTACTTTAATATTCGTGTCTTATTGTTTTAAAACAACTATTGGTAATTGTTAATGATATACAACCATTTGAAGGTGATACGATATATAAAGCATTATCCAAATCTGATATATGAATATTTAAGTTACTTCAATAAAAGTTTGAATTATTGTCAAGTTATTAATGTATTACTACTAGTTTAATACGTACACTTGCGTACACAAACCCAAAAACATTCCTTGGACTTGGGTTAATTGGCACCTCTTCCCAAGTGGTCCATGAAATTTGCTTATCCCAATTGAAAGGCAACTTGGAAGACTCGTATAGAGATGTCAATTAATGTGACATTAGCATGTGACATCCAAACATATGATTTCTCTTGGTTCTTATTATTTGATTGAGATTTTACTTTAAGAACATTGTGTTGAAATATTTATATTTTGTAATAATATTAGTAATAATCAAATAACCAAAATGAATAGACAAATTTGAAATTGACGAAATATACACTGCACGGAATTTAAGTTCATGTCCTTTAAGGTTTATACATGCTTTATACGTTGTAAGCCTCAAATGTATACAATCAGGATTTGATGCAGATTAACAGTATGTTTCCACACCCAAGAAACACCGTACAACACAAAGCGAGTACTTGGAAACACGACAAGAACAACCAGAGAAAACAGTAGCAAATAAGTGGAAGAGCTTTTGCGTTTTTGTGTGTATTTCACTCTGCCAATGAAGTCCCTTCGATAGGGAGTCATGAGGCAAGAAACAAAAAACGGCCAAGCAGTTAATGACCATTAACCTGTGATAAAAACTTTCAGACCGAATTTAAACGATTGATTATGGTCAAAAAATGGACAGGGTATTAACGGCCCCTCTTAACACCCGACCGTTACGTTTGACTATCACAGTACCTAAATCGCACCATCGATCTCGGCTCGGCGCGCATATGAGTTTAGACATTCATCCTCCACTAAAGCCTTTGAAAACTTAAGAAATGAAAAGCATTATAAACACATTAATTATTCCTCCTCCCACCAATATGAGAACTTTACCAACTTACAAATTATTATTTAATAGTATCATTAACTAATTAATATTTCCAACATATTGTTTATCAAGACTACGAACATTTTGATTTGGTATTTTTTTAAGTGTAATCTCCCAAATTTCTATTTCAAAACATCTAACTTTAGAAATCAATATCTCATTCATCACAATTATATTTTGAACATACTTTAATTTATTGTGTAGCTCTCACAAAAGAAAATGCAAAGCTATAAACCATTAATTATATCTAATGTAGGAGTGTAATCGAGTCGATTTGTGTCAACGGAACCTCAAGCTCGAGCTCGACTCGATTATTAAACTCGAAGCTCGAAACTCGACTCGAGCCTTTATTTTTAAGCTCGAGCTCGACTCGATTCGACTCGTTTATCAATTAATGTATTAACTCGATATTCTTAAACTCGGCATAACTCGACTCGGTACATTCCAGCTCCAATCTATTAGTAAATATAGTAATTGTGAAAACATGGACATACATATAAGGTGAAAATGTAAAATAACACAACCTCGATTAAACTCACGAGCCTTACGAGCTGTCTATTTCATACTCGAATTTGACTCGGAAGTTTGCTTGAGTAGCTCGAGCTCGAGTTCGTCTCGACTTAAATCGAGTCGATATCAAGTATTTTCTGAGTGGATCCTGAGTAGCTCACAAGTTAACTAGACTTGTTCACAACCCTAATATAACGAATATACATATAATTATATAGATTCAAATTTAATGAAAAACCAATTAGTAATAATACATTTATCAAAGGGATGAACGATGTAAATTTGTCTTATTAGGCGGCTCAGTGGCTAGCTTGTTGTTTCTAAAAGGAGTCGTATGTGTTTCGAGACACACCAACTCCTTTTATTTATTTTTTCCCTACAACCTATTTTTACAGTATATAATTGCAGCTCACTTTTTTTATGTTTTTTTTGTTGCCTTCTAATAATTTAGGTTTTGAATACTTCTATTTTAATCCCATTTGTTTTAATATGTTGTTTTTTTCTTCCAAAAATTGTAATGTGCAAAATAGTAATATGTAACATTTATTCACTTGATTTTGCAACTCAAATTATTTATAATATCTACATTATTGTATTACGAATTTATGATTATACGAATATCAGTAAACATTATTTAGGTATCATATTTAAATTCTCCCGTGGCATCACACGGGGTAAAAAATACTAGTTTATTACAATTTACAAGCTCATATAACTTTGTAGTTAAGAGTATTGCAATAAAATGGTAAACATGTCTACAATAATCATGCCAATTTTTTCTATCAAACAACCATTGTCAATTTAGCCATCAACTCCATTGTCATCTCTAAATATCCTACGACCCACACATTTTTATAAAATCTTCAATCATAATCTCCTTATATTGAAATAGTAGATTATCTGATCTCTTCATTTTAACTCTAGAGATATTGCTTTAAAGAAGGTGTTTCATCAATTGATCATTTTGGTGCTTATGCACCGACAACACAAATGGAATTAGTATAATTGTAATGTCCTGACCCTTGCTAACATGAGGGGTGTATTGTTAGCACATAATAGCTTGTGAAACTCTTCTGAATAGTGTTAATATAATGTTAAAAAGAATTTAATTTTTTTTAATGTAGGTGATATCATTAAGAAAAAAAATGGAACCGCTAATATTCTTCAGGATTTCTCAAACGATGAATATATAATATTGACACATGGACCTTTTGAACATGAGCTCCATGACGGTAACATTAATATTGTGCCTACTTTATATTGTTATTGATCATAAGATAACATGCGTAATCAAATAATTTTCTCTCCTCGTATTATCTATTGATCGCAACACTTATGTTAATTAAATAAGTAATTATACAAATACATATCAATATTATTTCTCTTACTACAATCGTTACAACTAATTCCACCATAAAGTCGTACATTAGACATCGGACATGACAATTTAGAGGACTTGTTAGAAAAATCCAAGGGCAACCATCAAAAAGATCATCTGTCCCCATACAATCAAATGGTAGCTTCCTTGAAATGGTATGTCGGTAGAGTGGTAAGCCATTGTTTTAGAAAATAAATGATGTCAGCAATATTTTAAGTAGGGACCACATCATTAATTTCTTAAATAAGATGGCACAAATAATTTTTAAAATTTAATATACAAGAAAATGATTTGCAAACATGTATCTTGCATACAATAAAAGACTAAAAGGTATGTTATATGTAAGTTATAAAAAGCGTAAGATGTAGCGTCACGGTACTATTAAGCCTCAAGCTAACGTGAGGTTTTTTAAAGCAGCAAATTTTTTATATAATTTATATATATATATGTATATCAAATTAAAAAGTATTATATATTTATTGATTTATATAACAACTAATGAGTATATAAAGTTCACAAAAAGTGTTACATCCAAATTTAAAATTATATGTCATATTTTTTTTAAAAAAATCAATTTTCACAGCCGTCTTCGAAAATACTCGTCATAAGGCGTGCCTCATCGCGCCCAAGGTTCTAGAAAGCGTAAGGCGTGGCGTGGCGGCACCATCAAGCCTCAGCCAAGGCGAGCCATGGCGGGCCATGGCGTTTTCCAAGGCGTGACTTAAAGCGGCAAATTTTTTATATAATTTATATATATACGTATATCAAATTAAATAAAAATTATAGATATATTGATTTATATAACAATTCATATATAAAGTTTACAAAAAATGTTACATCTAAATTTATAATTAAATATGTTATCATTTTTTTTAAAAAAAATTAATTTTTTCAGCCGCCTTACAAAAAACTCGTCATAAGGCGCGCCTTATCGCGCCTTATCACGCCTTATCTCGCCACGCCTAGCCTAGCCGTCATGGTCTGTTTCGTAACGTCGACGCCGCGCCTCACGCCTTGGCGCCGCCATGGCGCGTTTTTTAGAAACTTGATCGCGCCTTATCACGCCATATCTCACGACACGCCTTACCTAACAGCCATGGTATGTTTTATAATGTCGACGTCACGCCTCACGCCTTGACGCCGCCATGACGCACTTTTTAGAACCTTAGTTATATGTTTAGTTGAATATAAGATGTACAACATATTTTCCAGTATTTCTATTTTTTAAAATTTGATATTTCTTCCTTTTCAAAATAAGTGATATAATTTTCATATTTTGTAGTTTCAAAATAAGTGATATAATTTGATAGTTTACCTTATTTGATGAAAAGGTAGTGTGACTCACGCGCATTAACTATCTTCTTTAATGTAGTGAAATGATTATTTTACATTTGTTTTTACTTTTACTTTTAAATATTATTAACATCAATTTATAAAGGAGTGAAACCATCATTCACTAATTATCTACTTTAATTTATTTTAAGTCTTATTATACTAGATTTTACCTAAAAACTATAAAATCTATAATGTATCACTTTTTTTCAAACGAAAGAAATATATGAAGTTATTTAAAATTTGATATATGAAATTCCCTATTATAAAATATACAAACAAAGTGTAAATTGCACAAAATAGGACGATTACCTTCCATTAATCTATGTTACATAAGGGTTTGCTATTGGTGGATAGCTGAAATGGTCCCAATTTGTTAATGTGTTGTAACTTTGTTGGGTCGGTTCGTTAGTAAGTGGTCATGCCAAATCTTATACGATATTTGTACACATTTATTACATCTTGTACGTTAGAGTGATGGTTTATTTGGTCAAAAGATGAGAGCTAAATGAACATTATTGTAATATTAATGACTACATCGTGTAACACATTATATCATACAACTACTTGCAATTACTCTTATTTAAACAACAACAAGGTTGTACAAAAGTTACATAAACAACATTTAAGGGAAAATTATGCATAACAGTTACAATTCTTACATATCTCACATCCTCAAAATTATGCTTCTGAAAATTTTCAGATCGGGTGATTGGCACTCAACCATAAATTCGTGTAATTCGTTTTTGTACCATTTTTATTTATGAGTTTTGATAATTACAGCTCTAAAGCTGTCATAAGACATGCATAAAAAAATTGTACATCCATCTATAACCGACTACTAAATTTTCGGAATTACTAATTTGTATCATTTTTAATGCACTTAGAGACAACTTTTAGGACTTTCATTATCAAAACTTTTTATTTATTATCAGATCAATACAAAAACTTGTCATCAAATGCCCAATACATATTTGGCATCAAATGCCCATTATGGTGCTCTATCAATTGAAACCCAAACCTGGCCCAGATACATTGTTTAAGACGAAATTGGGCCTTAAAATAGATCCATATAGTTTACCAATCAAATCATTTCTTAAAACATTCACCATTTTAAACGTTTTGTTACATGTTAGAGATAGAGGTGCACAAACCGGTTTTTTTGGAAAACCGGTTCGGTTTAAAAACCGGATCGGATTTGGTCAACAAAAGTCAAAACCGGTTTTGGGAAAACCGGTTCGGTTTTAAACCGGTTTTACCATCGGATGTCAAAAACCGGTCCAAACCGGATCGGATCGGTTCCAAACCGGTTCGGATCGGATCGGATCGGTTTTTCGGATCGGATCGGATCGGTTTTTTGGATCGGATCGGATCGGTTTTTCGGATCGGTTTTTCGGATCGGATCGGATCGGATCGGTTTTATCGGATCGGATCTGATCGGTTTTTCGGATCGGATCGGATCGGTTTTTCGGATCGGATCGGTTTTCGGTTTAAAAACCGGATTTACGGGTTTTCCTTGTTTTTTTTTTTTTTTTTGTATTTTTTATGAAAACCGGTTTGAAAACCGGTTTGAAAACCGGTTTTTTGTCCGGTTTTGTAACCGGTTCGATCCCAACGGCTATATATTCGAACGTTAGCATGCAACGGCTCTTTTTCTAACGGTACAATTTTGCAACGGTACAAGTTTCGGGCAAAACCGGTTTAAAAACCGGTCACAAAACCGGTGAAAAAACCGGTCCGGACAAAACCGGTTGCAAAACCGGTGAAAAAACCGGTCCGGACAAAACCGGTTGCAAAACCGGTGAAAAAACCGGTTCTAAAAAACCGGTTTAAAAACCGATCCGATCGCTAAAATGCCAAACCGGTTGGGAACCGCCGGTTTATGTCTGATCCGGTATTTTCGACTACAAAACCGGTTTGAAACCGGTTTTAAACCGGTTTTTAAACCGGTTCGGTTAAAAATCCGGTTTGATTGTGCACCTCTAGTTAGAGACATGTAATGTTAGTGTGTCCAAATCAATGTTTCTTAAAATGGAACCCAAGTTTTACCTTTTTTGTCTTGTTACTATCAACCATGTTATAATCAAGAAAACCTTTGTGTGTATATTGAGTTGATAAAAGACACTTAGGTGTCGTTTGTTTTTGAAGATGAAAAATGTCTGCAGTCTGCGGACCATATCTACAGAGAAGATGTGGACTAAATGTCTGCAGTCTATATGAAAAAGACTGTTTGTTTTTCAATATCTGCAGGCTGAATATTCTTTTAGTGGCGGTATTGGTGGTGGTGAATGAGGCGAGTGGTGGTGGTTATGGTGGTGACGATAGGTGGTGGTGGTGGTGGCGGTAGGGGGTGGTAGTGGCGGCGGTAGGTGGCGGCGGCGGTATGTGGTGGCGGGTGGTGGAGGTTGGTGGTGGCGGTGCGGGTGGTGGTGGTGGAGGTAGGTGGTGGTTGGTGGTGGAGGTGGTGGCGGTAGGTGGTGGTGGTTTTGGAGGTAGGTGGTGGTGGCGGTGATAGGTGGTGGCGGTAGTATGTGGTGGTGGGTGGTGGTGGCGGTAGGTGGTGGTGGCGGGTGGCGGTGGCGGCGGTATGTGGTGGCGGGTGGTGGAGGTTGGTGGTGGTGGTGGTGGTGGTGACGGTGGCGGGTGGTGGTGGTGGGTGGTGGAGGTGGTGACGGTAGGTGGTGGTGGTTGTGGAGGTAGGTGGTGGTGGCGGTGATAGGTGGTGGCGGATGGTGGTGGTAGTATGTGGTGGTGGGTGGTGGCTCTAGGTGGTAGTGGGTGGTGGCGGGCGGTATGGGTGGTAGTGGAAGTGGTGGTGGTGAATAAACTCTTTTTTTAGGTTTAAGTAAAATGTCTTCCAAACTTGAAATATTATAGTCCAAGTCTTCTCCCAACAGACCCCAAAAAGACTTTTCCTCATCTTCTGACTTCCAAAAAACAAATGTTCTTTTTTCAAAATGTCTTCCCGCCTGCAGATATAAGATCCCAAAAAGACTTTTTGCCAAAAAACAAACACCACCTTAGTGACCCAGACCAACAAAATGCGTATAAATGAAATTTCTTCTGACTAAAAAAATCCATTAGTGAAAATCACACGATCTTGGTTGGTAGTCATTCGTGTCGTTTTGGCTGGGATATCGAGAAACAAAATGTGATGCAAACAATAGATCAGTCTGGTAAATCAATTATCAACGAGCTACGAAATGGCCATTTGAAGTAATGGACAACCAAGCCAAGTAGTTGGTTTGCTATCAACCAAGACATGTAGTTCATAAATGACCAATATTTGATAATGAATTAAAATTGACTCATGATATTGTGTTTTTTTGTTTTTGTGAATGGACATAGTTCATATTTTGAAATGGTGAAAGTTTGCTATAAAGCTTTATCAAGAAACAAGTGTTAGCTATGAAGTCTCGTGAGAAAAAAAGTAGTAAACAAAACTCTAAACTAAAATCTTCTCCTATATATGAGCCTACATTTATTTTTAGTTTGACAACTCAGCAGTTTGGAGCTCTTTCATTGGTCGAATATGCCACGTATAATTCCCTTATTGGTCCCCTATTGGAACGAAAATTCTAATCCCACTTCGTCTTTTGCCAACCCCTGTATCTTCATCTCCTTCTCTCTCACGCACAAACCGCCTCCATCCTCCTAAGCATTCGTCTCCTTTCCGCCATCTCAACTCTCATCCCTTCGCTCCTACAGTTTTCCGGCTACTCCTCCTCTTCACACCCCTTCGTTCCAGCCGTCGTCATTCTACATCTATAAATACATCCTGTTCGTTTGCCCTTGACGCACACTGCCTCCTTCGACCACGGTATTGTATTCAATATACAATTACAATTTTCTTATCTTATTCATAAATTAGGGTTTATTTGTTAAATGAATTGAATTGAATTGCATTCTGAACTTCGGTTTCTGTTAAGGGTTTATTTGTTAAATGAATTGAATTTTCTTCTCTTTCTACAGTTTCTTCAATTTCTTCTAATTCTCAATCAATTGTAATTGTCTATGCACTTTGCTCAAATATTACAGGTGGATTCAAAGCCCTATGGTTTCGGATATTTTTCTCTCAAAATTTCTTTGTTGTAGATACGTAGAGCTTATGCCTCAACACCTAAAATCGCCACCCAATTCCAGGGTTTTTAGTCATTTTCTTTTCTGTAATTGGCAATGTCCATTAATCCTTTGTTAATTTGATATGGTGCGTGCTTAATATATATTAATTGGCAATATGTCCATTAATCCTTTGTTAATTATGTTTTCTCTTACTACTTGATTGTTAACTGGGGTTTATCAATAACGCGATTTTTGAAGATTTAGCCTGTAGGATCACTTGAAATTGGGTATTAAGAAACGGGTCAAAAGAAGGGTATTAAGATTTTCAAGATAACATTTTTTTTCCACTTATCTATATTGTAAATGCATTAAATCATGCATTAAGCGGTCTAAATTGGGTATTTAGAATTACCATTTTTAATGGATTATTATCATTTTACGGTCCCCAATTACCTGAATTGATAGTTGAAGTCACAAACAATCAGGCTCCACTAGATTTGCAGCCATATTTCAGATTATGGCTGCATTTGCATCACCAAATGTGAGTTCTTTGTGCTTGCTATTTTATTTCGCTAACTTTTAATATTTCCTTATCTTATAATGAATTTTTATATTTTTCAGCTACATAGCATTGTATCCAAACAAGTTGGACCTACTATGCAGGTAATTTGCAGCATATTTATACACTCACAATCAATAAAAACTAAATACTAAATGGAAATTTATATAATTTATATCATATATTTCGAGTATACACAGGGAAACGCTCAAGTGTGTATTACATTTTATTAACTTGAAGTAGTTAATTGTTGACCCCTTGTTGATCTAAGAATATATTTGATGACTTGGTTATATTAATTTAAATCTGCCTTATGCTTTACAAGAAATGCTAAACAACAAAATATGTTGATATAAATTTGTAATGTTCAGGCCACAAACTGGAAACTTCAAGAAGCTTTTCAACTGTTATGTTTGCTACAAACTGATTAAAAAATACTACCTAAATGATTAATATGATGTTGGGTGCAAGTCCGTCCGTGTGATTTCAAAGTTTATGTACTATAACTACAAAATTAGGTCGGTTGAACATGAAAAGATTAATTACATGTAGTGAATGCTCAGTAAATATTTATAAACTTGGAGGCACTTAAGGTATTAGAATTGTAGTAGTTGTCCTATAATAAGAATATTGCAGTTTGATAATAATATAATTATAATTGATTAGTAGAAAAATGGTCCCTTTGATTTATTTGTTGAGGGGATCAAAATCATAATCATCAACAATTATAAACTAGAAAATTAGTTGATTTTGCTATATTTGTTTTTTTATCGATTTTGGTTCAAAAAAGAAACATTGAGAAGTTTAAGGGCCTAAAATGTAAGTTATTCAAGGGTAAAACTGTCACTTAAAAAGTTATTTAACAAAACGGTGTTCAATGTATTGAAAATACACTTTGGCTGAATTTTTACCCGTTTGACTTCTACACCCCCGGTATCTTTGTTCCCATCGTGCTCTTTCTAAACGAATCAAGATTTCCACTTATGCTATAGTTTAGTATATTTGATTTGGATAAATGTTGAATCTCTATCAAATTTCAATATGTTGACATGTTACAACTGTTTATGATTTGTTTTGGTTACAGGTTGATCCATACTTGTGTTTGGTTGATGAACGTAAGCTGACCTTTATTAATAACCCGTTTCAGTTCTAAAGAGGATAATCAGGCTGCCCTAAACCCCTTTTTGGAAATGCAGCTCACTCAAGATTAATCAGCAGAATTGCTGTTGCAATTGTCAAACATTTGGAAACCATTGTAGGGGTAAATATGTCATTTATATTTTAATCCATGATCATTTTCAATTTGTTTTATTAAGTTGTCAAGTCCTTCCTTCGTGGATATTAATTTATGCTAAATTTGTAGTGTCATTTGGGTGAAATTCTTATCGATTCGGCCAATTTGATTACAAAACTCATGTAAATGCCACATCCAACGGTATGGGACACACCCAATCAACATGTTTGCATTGAGTTTTAGACAAGCTAGGAAAGATCCTGCCATTTGTGGGAAGTAGAAATTATGAAAGATGGTTTTTGATGTCTAAGACACAAAGTATACTTTCATTTCATTTTAATGTTAGTATATCTTGACAAGGTATAATTATTTTATAACAAAACATTTATTCTATCATTTCAATAATAGTTGAGTATATGATTTCTTACGTTTTTCCATAGTTTCATGTTTTATTTTTGAAGCTAGCCCGCCTATTCGGGCGGGCTATGAAGCTAGTATGTATATAAGTAGAGGTATGATTATTTATATCTCATTTTTTTATATATTCCACCTTTGACAAGATTCGATATCATTATTGTGGTATATGCTATGTTAAATTTTGGCGCCAAAACACTCCACTTTCCATAGCAATTGGATTTTTTTATTTTTTATAAAAAAAATCAAGGGTAATATGGTTATTGAGTTAATCAAAAGTTGTAACGATAATAAATATTAAAAGATAGTTTTAATGCCTACTATTTGTATATACTTGTGTGGGCTACTTAACAAAATAAATGTCAAAATCATGTGATTATATAAAAAAAGAAGAATTAGTGAATTATACATGTCATCATGTGTTGAGTAGCAACTTACAGTAGACACAAACAATAAGTATTAATATAATTTCACATTCTAAAATTGAGTGTTTTTTTATTGAGTAGATACTTCAAATTGGAGAAAGTAAGTGGAGTATAATTTAATTTAAATATTTGATTAATATTTAATCTAGATGAGCATAATGTGTCGTAACTGTATTACGACTGAGTTATAGGGTTTTTGCCCTATAACATTGCTATAACATTAATCCTAAAATCATTATCCCATATACTTCGTATAACATTCATTTGAGACATACATATATTCCCCGATCAATCATAATTAAAGTTTTTTAAGAAAATAGTTAGAATAAAACCATGACGTCACACATTTGAGGTGAACACTGGTATTTTTTTGGCTGACACTAAAAGATTGATGACAAGCCATAGCATGTTAATCATTCGGTCTACAGAGCCATTATCCGAGACCTCTTAATCGTCCAGTCTGCAGAATCATTCAGAAGTATCAAGAAACCTCGGTTGCTCCGAAACTCCTCCCTCAATGTCATTCCCGTTTCATAAACGACTAGGAAACGGATACGACAGGAAACATTTCTCACTTACTGGAAATGTTTCTCACGAAGTTTCGGAGAAGTTTCGGTTTTTTTTAGGGTTGTGATGGGCTAATGGGCTAAAGACTAGACGCCTAATGATCCCTAGCATCTCCTTTAACCCATTTCGTCGATCACCATTCACGTTTTTACGGTCGAGATGAATCAGACGATCACCAATATCATTTACCAATTCTGAAATTCAACAATCAAATACATTTACTTGGCTTCTCAAACGGTCAAACCTATCGATTGTAGCTTCTCAAGAACAAGAAACACAAGGATCATCATCCAGATTTAAAAAATGATTTGATTAATGATAATTAATTACCTTTGAAAGATTTAGTATTTTTGAAGTTTACACTTACATCAATATATATTTTTTAGAATTTCTTTAACATATATACTATATCCTATCGATTGTAGTATATTTTATATTTTATATTTGTCGTATCTCTGCCGTATCCGTATATTGAATTTTTAAGTTTTACTATTCCCGTATCCGTTTCCGTGTGCTATATCCTATCCGTGCAACATAGCAAAACACAACTCTTTTTTGTTCGAAATCATAATTATATAGAGTCTCTTAATCATTCCATCTACAGATATAGTGACCTTTTCAATCTTGACGAAAGATCGACGTCACAGCTCACACATAAATTATGACAACAGAATTCGTGGCACGATCTGAAAATGAATCCGACATTGAAGGGTATAATTGTAAATATGCCACTATAAAAATACGATATCAGGGCTGTTTCATGTGTTGCCAAAAGGACGAACGAAAGAAGCAGAGCAAATTCCGTTATCCATCCATACCAAAATTCAATCTCACAATCCTTCAATTCCATCGTTTTCTCTCAATCCGTATTATTGATTTTCGAGATACATCGTTTGGTCTTTGATCTGAGGTTTTCTCGAATCGGTTATTTTCTAGGGTTTTTTTCGAGAATTCAAACAGCCATGGTTTACGATTCGATCGCCAATGCTTCGATCCCGACTGCGGCTTCAAATCCGAAGGAATTTGTCAAGAAAAAACGGGTACATTTATCTAATCGTATTCAATTTTTAATTTTTATTGTGTCGTGTGGTTGAATTGACGGTAGTTGCGAGAGAAACGTGTTTGTTCCTCCATTTTGGGGAAATTAGGATGTTCGTATTGTATACCGTTCTAATTATAAGTTTTAACCTACTTTTTTCGATCTTGAAGGTGAATAGGACTGCTAAAATCAAGCAGAGCAAGCTTGATGTTCGTCGTGAACAGTGGCTTTCTCAAGGTGATTTTTTCTCAAATTTTTTGTGTTTGAATGTGTGTTTTCTCAAATCCTGTGTGTTTAAATCCCTCTTATGATCAATTAATTGCTTGTTAATTTTATAGTGAAGAACAAAGGTTGTAAGGAGGATAACAAACGCACAATTTGTGCAAAAACGCCTGATTCAGACATGCATTCCCCAAATGAGGAAGATGAACCAATCATAAAGTTAGTGATTAATCCTTCTGTTGAAGAAGAAAATGATAATTTGATGAATCATTACTGTGATTGGGAATCACCTTCAAACAGCCCCACTAGTCACACCAGCAGTTTAGCAAGCAACAGATCTGTTTCCAATTTCACCAATAGTAGCAGCAGAAGCAGCAGCAGCAGTGGCGGTTGTTATTCAGGAAGTATGACAGAAGAAGATTACAATGATGACAGTTGTTTAGATGATTGGGAAGCAATTGCAGATGCATTAGCAGCTGACGATATAAAAAACAATCAAAACCCCCAAAATGACGAAAACACCCCTCAAATGGACCCACCAACCGAATCAGAGCCCGGTGAAGAAACAGTCAAAGAAGTCAACCATCGGGCCTGGAGGCCCGATGACACGTTCCGCCCTCAAGGTCTGCCAAATCTGCTAAAACAGAAGAGTTTTCCCATGAATTCAGACCGGTTATTTGTCGGTTTTGCCCCTACAACCTGCCCGATTTGCTGTGAAGATCTTGATTTAACAGATTTGAGCTTTCTTCCTTGCCCGTGTGGTTACAGACTCTGTCTTTTCTGTTACAAACGGATTTTGGAAGATAATGGTCGGTGTCCGGGCTGCAGGAAGCAGTATGAAAAGCCCGAAAAGGGGAATTCAAATTCAAAACTGGCCCGTTCTTACAGTGTGATGATTCCCAGACATTAGGAACAGCTAAAAAGTATAAAACTTTGTGGTTCTTTTGTGTGTCTTTGATCTGATTACATGTTAGAAAAGTGATATTAGTACTAGGTATCTGTCTGTTAGTGTTTGGGAAATATAAAACTATTTTCTTGCGAGTTTGTTGGTATATATAAATCGAATACATCATTTCCACCGTGTTACTAATATAATGAATCTTTATGTTATTACATGTTCTACTATGTATAAATAAATACATTAGCATATTAAATAATAATATGGTGTTTGTGTTAAAGTTATTAGCTTGAGTTCAAGATCCTTGTGATAAGTTTCACAATTTTCTTGTTTAAATATTGTCAAAATCGAAACTTTATTTTGGGGACATGACTGATAATTATCTCAGAAATTCTGTTAGATTTCTGAAATATGTGGTTAAAAATAACATATAACCAAAAATCAAATTGGGATTTGTGGATCTTTTTTCATGTTTCTTCAGGTACTGAAAATTGAAAGGAGTTTTAGAAGACTGGCTGAAGAACACTCTTAACCACCTGCAATTTTTAAGGTACTATTAATAAATATATAAATTATCCATCTTTTTTTTAGGAAAATACATTGCTTTAATGCTTTATGCATCATAAATCTTTCTGAATAATATATAACACTAATCTCCTATTATATCCTACACATGATTTATGAATTTGCTAGAAATTCAGATTGTCGGTCGGGTTGGGTATTTATTCAAAATGGCCTTAAACACTTTTTGTTTCAAAAGTGCTAATTATTCTTGATAATTAGTGTGTGAGATATGATTACATAATTTTCATGTCTCATTAATAATCTTATATTTAAATAAAATAGATGATCCAAATGTTAACAAATCACACACGACAAAATTAAACATATTACAAGTTACAGAGTGATTATTCTTACAAAAAGTTCGTGAAAAAAATCATAAGACTGAAACATTCTCCTGCAATTTCGACAAAATAAATTCGCCCCAAAACACATCATCCTTCTTTATTTTTCCATCCGATTTCCACTTCAAAACCTGATTTTTCACACTCTCAAATCCCATTTTAACCTCATCAACATTTTTATTATTCAAAAGTTCCTCAATTTCCGAAACAAAATTACTCTCAGACCTCAACTCAAACCCCATCAAATTCACATGTTCATACCACCTTTGTGAAAAGATATACCTTTTTGGTCTAACTGTCATATAAGCTCTCGAACCGTCACCTTTCCCGTGTCGGTAATAATTTGCAATATCTAATGGCTCAAAAAGTCTCCTAAATTCCGTCGCTAAATCCACAAATTCTTCACAAGTTTCAAATTCATCAGGAAGATCTTTCCTCATCACCATTTCGATAACTACATCATATATTTTGGCCATTTCGAGACGGTTTATGTTAGCGACAAAATCGTCTTCTTTGTTTTGAAGTTTGAAGGATTCATAGTAATCGGTATTTCCGTTTTCGTGATCTTTTTTGTATTTTCGGATGTCGTGTAAGATATCTTCGATGATTTTTGATTGGTCGGTTGCTGATTTGTATTTCCGCATGTGTTTTTTTATTTCATTTTCGTTTTGTCTTTTTCTGTTTTCTGATTCTTCGGCTGCTAATAGACACCATTTTGCATTTGCAGTCTACAAGAAAATAATTTTAATATTATTAAAAAATAATAAAATAGAGAATTTTTTATTAATTTTTTTCATAGTTTAAAAGATAAATATCAACTATTGATCAATAATAATTAACGGTTAAGACAAATCACATATCTTATACATTTTTGATACCCACATAAATTTTAATCTAATTTTTTTATAATTTAAAGATTTTTTTAATTATAATTTTATTATTATTGTTTTCGTTGAAAAAATAATATTTTGTAATTATTATATATTTAAACACATGTAATTTTTTTATAATAACATATAATTGTATACTTGATCACATGTGATTTTTTTGTTCAATCATAGAATCACATGTGATTATCACATGATATTTTTTAAACAAAAAAAATAAAAATTTAAAAAGTCAATAATAAAAATATATATAGTTTTTTTTTTTTTTTTTTTGCTGTCAAATAACCATCTATATATAAAATATTTGATTAATCTTAACTATTAATTACCAATGTTTTCCTACTAAAAAAATTAACGACAACTTGAACACAGTTCTAATTAATTAAGTGTGAGCATTCGTCGAATTTTAATATTGTCACGTGTCATTTATTTATCAAATACTCACCAGATCGAATAGAGCTTTGTTACTTGTACGAACCGCATCACCAGTAGTACCATCAGCCGTCAACAAGTGTTGATTAAGCTTTTTCAGATAAACCATATTATCCAACTGCAAACCATTTTTGTTCAGTTCTTCTTCATAACCGAAATTTTCACCCAAACTATTAATAGCAAATTCAGCTAAATTTTCTTTTTCATTCGGCAACTGCAAGAAATAAAACAATAACTGCAAAACAGCATTCGGGTTTTCCACAACAAGCAGTTGTCGGGGCCCACCCGAACCCTGATTTTCGTCTTTAGTGCAAAAAACAAAATTACCAAACGGTCTGTATGGGCTGACTTTTATAAAGTCAACTGATATTTTCTCTTTTAATAAATTTGTTGGTTCCATTAAATCAAATGCATCATTGCTTGCAACAATTGAAGCATTAATCAACACATTTTCAAAGAATTCACTAGCTTCATCGGGTTTTACCAAATTATCAGAATCAATGGGTTTCTCTGGACTTTTTCTTTTCAAAAAATTGGAAAAACTGGATTTTTGAATTGTGGGGTTGACTTTTGGTTGAAGGAATTTGAGGATATTTGGTATATGTTTTTGGACCGATGTTTTTGGAGCTAGCATTATACGAGGGACAATATCGTGTTCGGTTACAAAATGGGTAAAATGACCCGCCCATTTTTCTCGTTGGATCGCGTGTGTGAGGGTTTTGTCACCAATTAAAGGGGACCCAAAAGTCAAACAACCGATTGGAAGTTTGACTTTTTGTTGTCTTGCGTAATTGTCAAGCATCCAGAGTGTTGCAAAACTTGCTATTGCACCACCAAATGAATGTCCTGTGAATAAGATTTTTTTATTTTCCTTTATTGCTTTCTCCACCTGTAAATTGACACTTTGACTTTTAGGTCAACGTTTTTCTCTTTCGAATTCAAAAGTAAGATAAACCATAACATGAATGTAAATGAAATTGCATCTCGTTCACTTTTATGTTACAAGCAGTATTCTGCTCACAAAAAGTTAACAAAATTTGATTAGTTTTCCTTTTTAGATCTAAACTTTGTTAACTTTGACTTCGAAAGTCAAGCTTTAGGCATTTATAGAAAGACCTAAAGATGGCAAAAGTTGAAAGGTCAATCGGGTTGGATATCGGGTCAGGTTGACACAAAAACACTTTTGACCATTTTTAAAGAAAAATATTATTATATCGATAATCTAAATCTTTCAGTAGAAAGATTTAGAAAACTATACACTTAAAACTTGATTTCGGGCTTTGACCCGTGCCAAAACTTGGGATTTGACCGGGTCTAAATGCAATCTCTAGAGAGACCCGAAATAATGCAACTCAAAATAAATTTGAAAAAAATAAAAGTCAACTATACCTCAGTTTTGAGCCCAGAATTCTTCAAAAGATACTGAAATATTTGAAGAATTGCATTGTTGACTTTTGCAAGTTGACCAACCCCAATACGTTGGAGAGATGGAAGCAGATCCTTATCAACATCTGCTTCTCCAAAAAGATCATTATCGTACAAATATCCTTCTTCAAATAATCCCTTAAATGCAATAATCAAAGTATCCATTAATGGTGATGATGATGATGATGATTTGATGCTAGTAACAACATATTGTTGATTGTGTTTATGAGCTGCAATGGATTGAGAGTAAGATTTTTTGATAATTTCATCATCAAGGCTTAGTTTTACTGATTCTCTCTCTACTTCCATGTTTCTCTCTCTAGAAAACACACACACACACACTGAAAACACACAGTTTGTAAGTGATGGTAAGTGGTAGGTTGAATGTGTGTAGATCTTGAATGGAGCTTCCTAATTAATTTATATAGAAATTAGAGAGTGAAATTATAATAATATAATAAGACTAAAGACGTTTCATGGAATATTAGAATCTAATGATGAGTTGCAATCTGAACCTTATAATTTAGAGTTGTTCTAATTCAACCCTCCTTTTAACAAAATGATATTTAGAACGTAACTTATGATTGAAGTATTTATTCTTTTTAGATGCATGCTTAATGTTGTTCTTTTTTAAGAGTGTTATGTATACGATTCGAGATGAAATAATGTAGTGATTGTGTGTTTCATGTTTGTCATAAAGAGGAGAATATGGTCATGAGTGTAGAATGACCAAGTTGCCCCTAAAGCGTTTTTATGTAACAATTAGGGTTGTAAAAGGAAAGTTCACGTAAAGATAAATTAAACTACTCTAAATGTATTGTCAAAAACTAGTTGACTAAATTCAAAGTGTTTTTTTCATTAACAGGTCTTAGATGTGGCAAAATTTATGAGATTTGGGAATACACTTATGTTGCATTGTTTTAAGTGTTTATTTTCAGATGATATTCTACACATTCTTATGGTGTTATGAATCTTTTCACGTAAAGATATAATTCATCAGGATCCCACCAAAGCGTGTGGGTCCAATTAATTTCTTGTCATAATTAAACAAAACAAGGAATATACAATCTACCCCCCTTAAATTTTAAACCTCGCATTTTAACACCCATAAGTTTAATACATCGACAATCTACACGTGTGGTCTAGTTTCATTCGATATCTTCACTTGCTTATGCTTTTTCTTCTTTGTAAACTTCCACGAAGTTTTCATGGAATGTTGGAATCCCGTTGTCACTTAATAATTACTTCGACACAATTTTAGTTTGTCTCGGTTTGGGGAAATTTCATGGTTAATTTCCAATAAAAGACGAACCTTAACTTTGTTGGTATCTACATCAATTATGCTAATTTTAACAAATGAATATTTGACTTTAAAATGGTTAACGTTGAGGAAACGAAGACTTAGAGTGTTACCTTTTACTTTTACTAGCAGGTTACCCGCGCAATGCGGCGGCGGGTACCCTGTGACTAAATTTGACGGCGGTCAAGTAGTGGGTGGTGACGACGGTAGTGATAGTGGCTGCTGGTTGTGGTCGTGCGGATAGTGGTTGCTGATTGACTCGGCGTTTTAAGTTTATGCGTTATTTTGGATATCGAAATTAATTGGCCTGTAATGTAGAGTTTTTTTTGGCAATAGTCAAGACGTTACCTTCAATAAGTGTTGAATAAGATTGGTGATAAGACCTTCTAGAATACATATTAAATTGTATCCGAAATTAAACATGGGACAATTTTGACGTTTTGCAGTGTTATCTTGGTTGTTTATTTGGGATAAAACAAAGTGTCATTTAGATCAATCGGTTAACACATAGTTTGTACTCACAAAAGGTCTTGTGTTCGAATCTTGTAAGCAACATTTTTTATTTTAGTGGTGTTTAAGATGTTACTAAAAGTAGGAAAAAGTTTAAGTTTAACGAGTTTCTAAATTTAGTAGTCCTAAATACATTATAAAGGAGTAAGATTATATTTGGTGTTTAGTTCTCAGGGGAGTCTCCGAGATTCCGGGTACCTATGCAAATAGACGAAAATGGCCCCTCTAGATACAAAATTTATATGAAAAAATGCACATTATAATTTTTTTTTCTATTAAATTATTATGTTTACTTAAAATTTGAAGATTATATACATAAGATATATATGAAAAAAATTGGGCCCCTATAAAATATGATCCATGTGCGACTCCACCTCTTGCACCTCCTCAACGACACCTGTTAGTTCTTAAGTCATTATAGGTATGAAATCTGCATTATTAACTTAACCACAAGAGAAACGTTCTCAAACTAAGTTAATACTTAATATAGATAAATCCTAAGGTTCATGCAGAGCTGATTATTACAAAGCAACTATAAACTATAAAGAGCAATTTCATATCATAGTACAACTCTTAGTAGTAGAGATGAAATGTAAATTGTGGTTTAATGAAAGGAAGAACATTTTTGTCCATTAACATGAAATTACCGTGTATAAATAAAAATTGTCTAGTAAGAATCAACTTCCTATAATTAAGCTTGTGACGCGGTGTACATATTGACTTTGTTCAAATCTCCCATGAAAACCCTTGACCATGTCCCCAACGACTTTGAGCCAACTTGCATGATCTCTCTCTCTCTCTCTCTCTCTCTCTCTCTCTCTCATTTTCTTTTCCGTGTCATTTTGTTTTGAATACAAATATATACTTTTAATAATACATGATAAAATTAAAATTTTCCATATTTTGCTACCAACTTGGTCGTCTTTAGTTTGGGAAATGAACAAAGGTCAACTACCATATGCGAAAACAAGCAAACCCAATTGGTTGCATATTTATTAAGATTTGAGACAACACTTATTTTGTATGCATGAATAATAGAGTAAACTAAAACAATTGTACTTGCAAATTGGATTATAAATCAATCAACATGTTTAGTTCATTAATTGATTAATTTGTTCGATGTACTTACTCTATCGTTTTAGTTATTATAAGCTTTTAAGTAGGGGTGAGCAGAAAAAGAGGGTAACCGAAATCGGAACCGGAACCGCTTGGAAACCGGAGGTTCCGGATCCGGAACCTGCTAGGAGGTTCCGGTTCCTAAAATCAGGGAACCGGCCTAAGAGGTTCCGGTTCCGGTTCTCAAAATATTAAAGAACCTGGAACCGGCGGATACCCTGTATATATTTATTAAATATATAATATATAATATAAAATACATTAAAATAAATGATTTTACCCAAATATATCAGACTATAGCTGTATTTTTAACAGTCCAAATTATATGGGCTGTTTTATCACTTATTGTGCCAGAAATTGGGCTCTAAAATTATCCCTATTTACCGATTACATGAGTCAGAAATTAGAATTAGCCACTTGGGGTTTCATTTTATCTCGCCAGTCGCCACTTCTGCTCTCGTACTTACCTCTCCGCCGCCATTCTCCAACCTCCGCCTCTCTCGTATGTGATATTTGTAATATTTAGTTAGTAATCCTTAAACCATATTTAAACTCGCTAAATGATATTTGTAATCGTTAGTTTGTGTAATTTATTGTCGTCTTGTTTATTTAGTTAGTAATAGTTAAATGTTTATGAATTTAGAGACAGGGTAACCTGAACCTGCCCTGGAACCGGTGGATCTGGTTCCGGTTCCGAAAATTTAGGAACCTGTCTTCCAGGTTCCAAATCCGGTTCCTATATTCCAGGAACCTGCGGTTCCAATTCCGGTTCCGGTTCCGGTCGGAACCGGCGGGTACCATGTTATGCTCACCCCTACTTTTAAGTATCACAAACAATAGTTGTAATCATCTTTTAAGACAAATATCTTTAGAGTATTAACTAGTGAAACACCCAAAAGCTTAGTACATCGGCCACCACATACTATGTTTCCACATATATCGTAATTCAACCACTTGCTATATCCGAACTAATTACAAGACTAGTTTGGTTCTTGGCTCTAACCGTTTAAGTTCGGTTTGGAACCACCTAAAACCAATCAATTTCTTTTTTTTTTTTAACTCCAGATGGTGGTTTTTAGAATTGCAACTTCTTATCAATTCACGGTTTAGTTTTGGACCGAAAGTTGGTTGAGGTTTACTTAATTTGGGTTTATATATGTTTGACATATAATGAAGGATCGTAAACAAAAGTTCAAAGGATAAAAATTCTTGATCTTAAATTAATTACTTTTATGTTTTCTCCCCTCAAATTTTAATCATCATACTTTAATTCCCAAATGTGTATGTATGCTTGTGGTCTTGTTTCCACACCTCTAGTTGCTCCTCTTGTAGAGACTTCCAAGAAATTTCCGTAGGAATCATGGATCGGTCACAATGACTTCAACACAACCAAGATTTGCTTCGGTCTTGGAAGTAGAGGTGCACAAAGCCCGGGCCTAAAAAAGACCGGGCTTTTTTGGAGTAAATAAGCCCGGGCTTAAAAAAGCCCGGGCCGGGGTTAGCCCGGGCTTTAAGAAAAAAACTAGGCCTGTTTAAGCCTGAACGGGCTTAGCGGGCTTAGCCCGGGCTTTTTTTTCTTTCTTTCTGTTATATCTTTTATAGAATAATATAATTAGAAAAATATATAAATAATCAAAATATTCTTTATAACTAATTAAATAAATTAACAAACTATTACTTTCGGGCATTTTCCTACCCTATAATCTATATGACTATATCATTAAGGTAGAGAAGACAAGAGAAGCTCTAGTTTTTCGGGCATTTAGAAATAGCCTAGGCTTTATAACGTTAAAAAGCCCGGGCTTTTTCAGGCTTTTTTTCGGGCTTTTTCGGGCTTCGGGCTTAGCCCGGTCCGGCCCGGGCCCGGGCTTTAATGGGCTTTCGTGACTAAAGTCAGGCCCGTTTAGGATTTCGGGCTAAAAAGGGCTTCGGGCCGGGCTTTTTCAGGCCGGATTTTTTCAGGCTTTTTCAGGCTTTTTTTAGGCCCGGACTCGGGCTAAAGCCCATATACGCACCTCTACTTGGAAGTTACAAGGTGAATTTCCCAAACTTTAGGAATCTTACTTTAGAATGATTAATGTTGACTATAGTACTTGCCCTTTTTATTGTTTAATTTTATACTAGTTATAAATGGCTATGCCGAAACTTTTTTATGAGGATTTCTCCTTTCCCATTCAAAAAATAAGTATACTAGATAACTAATAATTATTGTATTGATTATTAGCTTAAAAGATCATGCTAATAAGCAGGGGCAGAATTAGAAATTTTCGCCGGCAATAGCAATTTACGAGATCACAAAAGGCGAAGATCAAAGAAGATGCGCCCCTTTGCGGGGATCCCGCAGCCCGCTGACCGGGCATTATCGGTGGGTTATGCCCTTGCGGAGCTCGGGGTAGCATCTCGAACAAAAACAAATTTAACATAAGGGACTCTATTATAGAATAATAATGTTTGATGGTATACACCAACAAGTCTTCAATAACTAATTTCATCATACAAGATAATTACAAATTTTATAAATGTAAAAACCCTACAAGACACATACTAAAAAAAATTATACTCACTTCGTCCCACAAAAAACTTCTCATTTGACTTTTGCACAAGTTTTTAGGTGATAGTTAGTGGTGGAGTCATTGATAATACTTTTGATTAAAATATAAGGTTGAATTGGAGAGAGAAAGATAGTTAGTGGATATTAGTGGTGGGTTCTTTAGTAATAATAGTTTTTTATTGTGTGGAGCCCATCAAATATAGGAAATGAGAAGTTTTTTGTGGGACAAAAAATTAGAGTGAAATGAGAAGTTTTTTGTGGGACGGAGAGAGTATAAGTTTTGAATATTACTAATACCTGGGTTTTTTCTAATATTATTATGAGCTATTGAGTGTGTTTTTAATCCAATAGTACAACCATAATACCAAAAAACCATAATACTAAAAAAAACTCTAAAAAATTATGTTACGGAAAAAAATTTGAGTAGGGGCATGTGCCACTGTGTGCACTATACCCCTTCCGCCCCAGCTAATAAGTATAATGTTTTCAAGATACTAATGATAAAGCATCTTAATGATTCAGTTAAGAGGATAACCTCTTAATCAGACATATTCAGAGCGTTTTGTAAAGCCTCTTAATCAGCCTCTAAATCAGAAATTAAACATGTTCTGCCTCTTAATCGAACAGATGTAAGGGGAAGTCTGAATCATTCAGATGCTACCAAACAACACATAAATCTAACCTAGCTATCTCAACCTGCTTGTAACTTCGATGAAGTTTCCATGGTTACTCAACCACGACTATTGTCAATATTCATTTGAAATAGGTGGCCGGAAAGATAGCTCCGGCATGCTCGATTTCCATCTCTGTTTTCTGCTCCGTTTTCCATCTCCTCCGCATTTGGTGGTTCTGATCCATTCAGCTCAACATCATGTAATTCAATTACCGTAATTGAGCACTCTCCGTCACTTAAAGTCAACACAAAACAATGCTTTTAAGTTTTAATGAATGATTTAGGTAAAATCGTTTTTTGTGCACGCATTTGACGAGATCTGATGCAATTATGCTATGATCACTTGTAATTCTTGTAATATAAGTTGTATGTTGCGATTTCGTCATTCATTGTCACACATGAAGAATTGATTGATTTCATTAACAAAGACTCGAGGTATCTTTGATTGATTCTATTAGCAAAAAACAAGGCACAACTTGAGGTATATGTGTTGGAACAAAACACAGATCAACTTAATACTGATGCTGCAGTTAGTACTGATCATACTTAGTACTTATGGGGCAGAACATGTTTACTACTGATGAAGTTGATGCTGGTGAAGACTATAACTAAAGTTACTACTGATCAAGGTTTATTGAAGATACTACTGATCAATAGTAGTTACTACTGACGATGGTTTTGGACTTACTACTGATCATCAGACTTACTACTGACGTTGCATATTTACTACTGATGATTGGTTTTACTACTGATACGCGTTTTGGAAGCATATCAAGTCCGAGATCTTCGTAGAGATAGTTATAGCATGTAAATCAATGTATATCTATAGAATTAGAATGTAAATCAAGTCCTAGAATAACTAGGGTAAATAGTTTAGCTTCAAGGACTATTATAAATAGTTCCTTACGAATTGTAAACGTACGTGTGTATTGTTAACTTGATAATATACATTGAAGCTTTTTGTGAAACTGTGTTCTTAATACTTTCGCATATTATTTACAGTTCATTGTTCTTAATTACATTGATATAGTGTTGATCCGCTGCAACTTCTATAGTCAATTAGATCTAAGGTGTTTATTAACTTCTCTATAGTTAATCGATCCTGACAAGTGGTGTCAGAGCATATTGGTTCTAGATCTACTATTTGTTAAGAACAACAAAAAGTTTTAATCTTCAAAACACACACATTATTAATCATGACTGATAATATTGAAAGCACTCAGGCCAACAAAATTCCTATACTCACTCCCAACAACTTTGGGATGTGGAAGAATCGTATTAAGCAATACATGCTTATTACAGATTATTCTATGTGGGAAGTTGTCCTTGAAGGAAACAAAACTGGTCCTGGTCAAGCAAGCAGCTCTGCAACTGAGGCAGACAAACTTAAATGTGAGAAGGAGAAGAAAGACAAGGGAATCGAACTTAAAACTCTAAGCACTCTCCTATTGGCCATTCCTAATGACTATCAACATCTCTTCGTTGAGTATGATGATGCAAAGGTGCTTTGGGAAGCACTGGAGAAGAGATTCGTTGGGACAAAGAGTACCAAGAGGAACATGAAGTCTGTTCTTAAACAAGACTTTGAAAATTTCAAAGGAAAGCCCAATGAAACACTCACTCAAGTGTTTGACAGATTCAACAAACTAATTGGTGAACTTAACCAAGTTGGGGTCAAGATGGATCAAGAAGATGTCAACATGAAGTTCCTAAGGTCTCTTAGTGAAGAATGGGCCATGTACACAGTGGTATATAGACAAAGAGATGCACTAGAAGAAAAGGAGTTGGATGAACTCTACAATGATCTCAGAGTATTTGAAACTGAGGTAAATCAAAAGAACCCTTCTATTTCTTCTAATAATGCTGCATTTGTATCTAGTACAGGTCAAGGTCAGGAAACCTCCACAGGAAAGGCTGCAGATTCTGAGGATACTGCAAGAGAATCCTTCTTCACTAGTCATGTGCATACTGCACTGATTAGTGATGAATTGGAACAATTGAATCCAGATGATCTTGAGGAGATGGATCTTAAATGGCAGATGGCTATGCTGAGCCTAAGGACAAAAAGATTCTTAAAGAGAACTGGTAGGACAAGCCTCAACTTCAACAAAGGTGACAAAGCTGGATTTGACAAAACTAAAGTCAAATGTTACAACTGTAACAACCTTGGTCACTTTGCAAAAGAATGTCCTCAGCCAGACAAAAGATCAAAATCAAATGCCCTTGTATCACAACAAGGACAAGGCTATGACTGGAGCTTCCAAGCAGAAGAGCATGCTCAAAACCAAGCTCTCATGGCCTTTACTGACAACAAAACTGAGGTAAAACCTAAACCTTGTACTTCTGAATGTGCTAAAATTGTTAAAAACTTAGAAAAAGAAAACACTAAATTAAATGAAGACTTAGCAAAAGCAGTCAGAAGAAATCATGAGTTTGATAGTGTGATTGCTGATCAAGAACATCAAATAAAGGTGTACCAGATGATTGATCAAAGGATAAAGGAAGAATTGCTTCAGGCTGTGGATGAGAAAGAATTTTATGAAATAAAAAATAAAGAACTAACAAGTAAATTAGAAGAATGTCAGCTTGAAATTGAACAAAATGAATTAACAATCAAAAAGTTTGAACGAAGCACTAAAATTCTTGATGAACTAACTAACAATCAAACTACAGAAAAAGTTGTTCATGGGGTGGGATATCATGCTGTACCACCTCCATATAAAATAATCCCACCACTTAAAAACAGTTCAGAAGAATCATTAATGAATTAAAAACTGAAAATCAAACTCAATCACATAATGAATCATCTGAATCAAATGATTCTTCTGATGATGATCAATCAATTGAATTTACAATCTCTCAAACTGAATCACCAAAATCAATTGATACAAGCTTTCACACAGCACAAAGTCCAAATGAATCTCCCAAATATGATGCAGAAAATATACCTAAAATTCTAAAAAGGGGAAATCAAAGAAATAGGAACCAACTCTTAGAACAAAGAAAAATCATAAAGGCTCAAGATAATAAATTAAAATGTGTCATTTGCAACAAAGTAAATCATTTAGCAAAGGATTGTCACTTCAATCCAATAAACTGCAAAGAGTTAAGAGAATTTAAAATCTTTAAAGAAAAAGCAAAGACACAGAAGTTAAAAGATACTACTGGCCCTTCAGTAGTAAATAAAAAAACTCCAATTGCTGAAACACCAAGATTTGGAAGAAGTGCACCAAGATTTGTGCAAAACAGAAGAGTTGGAAGCCCAAAGAACAACAATTACTTCAAGAACAATGGAAAATCTAATCTAAATAAACAATACTTTAAATTTTCCAACACCAGTAAAAACTTTACAAACTTTACTACTGGTGTTAACCCTAATTATAATGCTGTATGGTACCAGTACAAGAACACTACTGGTAAAAACCCTAATTATAAAAATACTACTGCTCCCAAACCAACTTTCAAAAATACTACTGGTGTCAACCCTAAAAACACTACTGGTCATTCTAAACATGGTAAGTACCCAAATACTACTGGTCCATCAGTAGTAAAACATTCAAAAGCAAAAAATCACGGGTATAAACCAAGATCAGTAGAAAATTCTCACACCAGTAATACTTTCAAAAGGGCAGTAGTAAAACAAAACACCAGTAATAAACAAGTATGGGTACCAAAAATGTTTAAAGTTAAATCCCCAAAAACTTATATCTCAAAGGATGAACCCAAGACATATAAAGCTTGGGTTCCCAAACTTAACTGATCCTTTACTCACTTGTGCAGAGCATTCAGATCCTAGAAGAAGGAAGAACATGGCATATTGATAGTGGATGCTCAAGGCACATGACTGGAAATCTGCAAATTCTTAAAGATTTCAAGTCATTTGATGGAGGATATGTGGCATTTGGTGAGAATCCACAGGGAGGTAAGATTACAGGTAAAGGTACTGTTACTAATGGCAAAATTACCTTTGATGATGTATTTTATGTAGCTGAACTAAAATACAATCTTGTCAGTGTGTCTCAACTGTGATAAAAAGAATAAAATTCTTTTCACAGACAATGAGTGCATCATTCTTTCTCCTGACTTTATTTTAGATGAAAAATATGTTGTTTTAAGAACTCCAAGGAGAAACAATGTGTATTGCCTGGATATAGGGGGAGAACTCATTTCTTCAAATGAGGTCAACTGTTTTATATCCAAGGCAAACACCACTGAATCAGAACTATGGCATAGAAGGATGTGTCACACAAATTTCAAAAACATGAACAATTTAGTAAAAAGAAATCTGGTCATTGGACTACCTCAAAAACAATTTATGTGTGATCATCATTGTGTTGCATGCCTAAAAGGTAAACAACACAAGTCTTCTCATAAGTCCAAAACTGTAAACTCTATTTCTGTTCCTTTGCAGCTCTTACATATGGACCTATTTGGACCTACAAATGTAATGAGTATTGGAAAGAAACAATATTGTCTTGTTATTACTGATGACTTTTCCAGATATACATGGGTTTTCTTTCTCAGGACAAAGGATGAAACAAGTGAACTCATAAAGAACTTAATTGTCAAACTGGAGAACACATCTGATCAAAAAGTTAAAGCCATAAGATGTGATAATGGCACAGAATTTAAAAATGCTAACTTAATTAACTTTTGTGATCTTAAAGGTATTGACAGGCAATACAGCTCACCTAGAACTCCACAACAAAATGGTGTAGCTGAAAGAAGAAATAGAACCATCATTGAAGCAGCAAGATCAATGTTAGCAGATTCAAAATTACCAATCACTTTTTGGGCAGAAGCTGTTAATACTGCCTGTTATGTTCAGAACAGAGTATTAATAGTGAAGCCACATTTTAAAACACCATATGAACTTTTTAATAAAAGAAAACCTTCCATAAGTTTCCTAAAATCATTTGGGTGTCCTTGTACTATTCTGATTACAAGAGAACAAATTGGTAAATTTGACTGCAAAGCTGATGATGGAATCTTTGTGGGATATTCTACTCAAAGCAAATCATACAGAGTATTCAACAAAAGACTAAGGATAATTGAAGAAAGCATCAATGTATCCTTTAATGAAAATGTTTTTAATGAACAAGAAAATGGTCCAGATTGGCTATTTAATATAGACAATCTAACCAAATCCTTTAATTCTAACATGGACTTCAATGCAGGAAATTCAATTTGTCACACTCAAAAGGAAGGAACATCATCTGTTAATACTGGTCAAGAGGAGACGAGATACATAGTAGTTAATACTGCTCCAATAGTTAATACTGAGGACAGTAATAACTCAAATTCTGAAACCAGTAGTAACTCTGAGAATAAGGACAGTAGTAATTCAGATACTACTGATACCAGTAATAGTACTCAAAATACTACTGGTACTAACAATAACCTAGATTCTCAAGATACTACTGATACCAGTAACAACAACAACACTACTGATCTCAATGAAGACAATAGCAGTAGTAACTCTGTCCAAGATGATGATGAATCAAACATCAATGAAGGATCACTAGAGGAACAACTGCCTGAGACAAATGAGTCCAATCTTGAAAATCAACTAGTAGTTGATAAAGCTACAACCACAAGGACTCAGAAGAACCATCCATTAGACCTTGTTCTAAGTGATGTTAACTCACCACTACAAACAAGAAGCAAATTAAATAAAAGCTTAACTGCAAACATGTGTAACATAAGTCTAATTGCTAATGAGTGTATGTTTGAATGCTTTTTGTCTCAGGATGAACCAAAGAAGATCCAACAAGCAATGAAGGACTCAAACTGGATTGAGGCAATGCAAGAGGAACTCCTTCAATTTAAGTTACAAGCTGTTTGGACACTTGTACCTCTACCCAAAGGAAAAAGAGCCATTGGAACAAGATGGATCTTCAGAAACAAGAAAGATGAAAGAGGTATAGTGATCAAGAACAAAGCCAGACTTGTAGCCCAAGGATACACTCAAGAAGAAGGAATAGACTATGATGAAGTATATGCTCCTGTTGCTAGAATTGAAGCCATAAGAATATTTCTAGCATATGCTTCATTCAAGAAGTTCAAGGTCTATCAAATGGATGTGAAGAGTGCATTCCTATATGGGAAGATTGAAGAAGAGGTCTATGTATGCCAACCCCCAGGTTTTGAAGATCCAAAACATGGTGATTATGTGTTCAAACTAGATAAAGCTCTGTATGGCCTACATCAGGCACCAAGAGCATGTTATGACACATTATCGTCATACCTATTGAAGAACAACTTTAAAAGAGGAGCCATTGACAAAACTTTTTTTACAAAGAAAGTCAAAGATGATATACTACTAGTACAAATCTATGTAGATGATATCATATTTGGCTCAACCAATGATTTATTATGCAAAGAATTTGAAGAACTGATGCAGATTAAATTCAAGATGAGCTCTATGGGTCCAATGAACTTCTTCCTTGGACTCCAAGTCAATCAAAGAACAGATGGTATTTTGATAAATCAATCAAAATATGTCAAAGACATCTTGGAAAAGTTTGATTTGAAAGACAGTAAAAGTGCAAGTACACCAATGGAAACACACAAACACCTACATCCTGATGTTGAGGGGGAGGATGTAGATGAACACTTATATAGATCAATGATAGGCTCTTTGATGTACTTAACTGCATCAAGACCTGACATTATGTATAGTGTCTGTGTGTGTGCAAGATATCAAGCAAGACCCAAAGAACTACACTTGCAGGCTGTTAAAAGAATATTCAGATACTTGAAAGGCAAACCATCACTAGGTCTATGGTATCCACATGATTCACCCTTTGAACTCATAGCCTACACAGATAGTGACTATGGAGGTGAATGTCAAGATACAAAGTCCACTACTGGTGGATGTCAATTCTTTGGATCAAGACTGGTGTCATGGTAATGTAAGAAGCAAACAAATGTATCAACATCAACTGCTGAAGCAGAATATGTAGCTGCATCTGCTTGTTGTGCTCAAGTACTCTGGATTCAAAATCAGCTTCTAGACTTTGGTATCTCTATCCTTAAAACTCCTATTTTTATTGATAATCAAATTGCTATTAGTATTGTGAACAATCCAGTAAAACACTCTAAAACCAAACACATTGAAATCAGATTTCATTTTATAAGAGACTGTAATGAAAAGAAATTAATCAAAGTGGTTAAAATCCATACTGATGATCAATTAGCAGATCTTTTTACAAAAGCTTTTGATGTAGGAAGATTCAACTTCTTGGTTAGCAGTATTGGAATGATTCTGATAAATTAAAATCTCACTTAAAGTCATGTGTAAAGTTTTGTTGTAAAAAGTTATCTATTTAAAGTGTTTTACTACTGGTAGATCTGTATTACTGATTGTAGGCATGTGCACAAGATACTACTGGTAGTTCATTACTACTGGTGTGTATTAGGTTTACATAAATACTACTGGTAAGTCAGTACTGCTGGTATTCAGATATACTACTGATCATATATGTTGGTGGTTACTACTGATGTCTATAGTTACTACTGATGTTAAAATCCTTAGTCACTACTGATGTTAGTAGATACTACTGACGTTTTACTACTGATATCACATTTACTACTGGTCTTTCAAAATCACAATTACCAAACTAACCCCCATGAAAATAACCGTTATGTTATGATTCGAAGGGCATTTTAGTCGTTTTGCAGGTTAAATCGAAAGATATAAAAGGCGGCAGTCGATAATTTAGCATTATCTTCACTTCGATTTGCTAAATTCTCTCGATAAACCCTAATTTACGATCAAAAATCCTTCATCAGTAACAAAATTCTTTCCTGTTTCTCTCAAAATCAACAACAAATGGCAACTCTAAAATCTTTGAATGTTCAAACCGATCTCAAATACTCAGAATTTCACAATATGTGTGCTTTCCTAAAGAATCCCGACGGAACAAAAGATTTTCGTCCGATAGTCAAATTTTTGAGAAATTCTTATATACAGTTTGCTTTAACTGTAAAACCAAAATCATATCAACAGCACTTGGTGGATTTCTGGACCAATGCTGAACAAACAGAAGGAACAACCATATCTATGATCAAATCAAAAGTAGATGGAAAGCATATAACAGTCACAGAACAATCTATTCGACACCATCTCCAACTACATGATGATTCAGGTATGTTTACTCTTCCTAAGGAATACATTGCTGAAATTTTAAATAAAATGGGTTATGAGGGAAGGCTGAACATAGTAACTTTTCAAAAGGGTCTTCTCTCCCCACAATGGAAATTTTTAGTACATACTATTCAGCATTGTATTTCTCCTAAACGAAGTACTTGGAATGAGTTTAATAAGGCAATAGCCTCTGCTGTTGTCTGTTTATGCACAGACCAAGTATTTAATTTTTCTTACATGATTTTTGAAGGTATGTTGGGAAATCTTAGTTCTTCTAAATTTTTAATGTATCCCAGATTTCTACAACATATCATAAACTGTGAATTACAAAACTTGTCAACTCCTAAAAACATTTTCATATTACCTGAGTTGAACAAGAAAGTTTTCTCAAATATGAGAAAACAATTTAAATTTTCGGGCAAGGAAACCCCTTTGTTTCCAAATATGATCAAAGATCAAACACAAATTGGAGAGGGTTCAATCATAGATACAACCCAAATTGAACCTCAACCCACTCCATCACCCCCAAATACAGCCCAAACACCACCCCAACTAGTCACTCAATCACCAACTCAAACAGAAGTCCTGAATGTGTCCCAGGAACTTGACTTAAATCTGCAGAGTGCTACTCTTCACTCTGTGGAAGACCTACCAGATAAAACTGTTAAGGCAAATAGCCTTGCCCCTTTAGATCTTAAGATAACAAAACAACCTAGACTAGCTTTGATTTATATGTAGAATAATATAGCTAAGTTTAGGTCTGATACTGAGTGATCAGTATTGGAACTCAGTATCAGTACTCAGTATCAGAGAGTGATACTGAGTACAAGGACTGAGTAGAAGGACTGAGTGATACTCAGTATAGTAACGGACTAAGATCAAATCCCTTGATCTTAGTCATTTTCCTTGCTTAGTCCTTCGGTTACTCCTTTGCTCATTATGTAAGATCTCTATAACATTATAAATAGAGATCATCTTGCAAAGGAGTACTCACCAATTCACTCTACACTTTCATATCTTGTAATTGATCAGTGGTATTGCTTTTCCGCAGCATACCACACTTAGTGGATTTGTACACCGACTCTAATACTGTGTTTTACACTTTAATTGTCTTTTGTATAATCATTCTAATTAATTAACTAACAAACCAGGGGTGTTGTGACCTAACAACTGGTATCAGAGCAGGCTAAATAATCTCTTATTTAGTCGATCTATAACCCTGGCAGCCATTTCCTACATCTATCCCTCCAACACTCAAAAATCCAATATGTCTACAATTGTTGCACCAATTATGTCTGGAAAGGGAGTACCCATCTTTGATGGAAAAGACTTCCATCAATGGAAGCTCAAAGCTCAGTGGTATCTTGAATCTATTCACCATGAGATGCTCACTGTGCTAAATGATGGTCCCATCATTCCACAAACTGTGGAACCTGTTGCTGCTACTGATGATGCTCCTGAGGGCATAAGATCTGTACCTAAACTAAAGCACAACTGGACTGATACTGACCGTCAGCTGTATGCTTTAGACTCCAGAGCTAAAGGGGTGATTGGTAATGCTGTTACCAAAGAGATACTTAATGCAATTATGAAATTGCCAACAGCAAAGGCTATGTGGGATAGCCTATCAGTCACCTATGAAGGTACAGCAAAGGTGAAGTTGCAAAGAAAAAGCAACATGAGAAGGAAATATGAAAATTTCTTTTCAACTCCAAATGAAGACATCACTACTCTCTATAACATGTTCAATACTGTTATCCATGATTTAATCAGTGTAGGCATTGTGAAAGAGGAAGGAGAGCTTGTTCAAAAGTTCCTGGATAGTCTTCCTCAACAATTTCTTGACATGACAAACTCTGTCAATGCTGCTAACAACATTGAGTCATACACTCTTCAAACTTTGTATGGTCTAATGCAGAATCATGAGGAGAATAATGCTGCAAGACTGATCAACTGGAAGAAAACTGACAAGTCTTCCACTGGTATGGCTCTAGTTGTGCAACAGGCTTATACTGTGACTGAGCCAGATGAACCAGAAGTTGATCTTGCTGATGCTGAGGCAGAAGAGCTTGAAACTCAAATGGCTCTCATGTCTATGAAGCTGGATCAGTTGAAGAAGAAGAGGCTTGGTGTTAGCTCTTCTAATACTGACCCAAGATCAGGTCTGTGCTATAGGTGTGGAAAGCCTGGACATATTGCTGCAAATTGTCATACCAAGTCTTCTGAGACTGACCAAAATGACAAGATTGCATACCGAGCAAAAAGATATAGAGACAAATATGTCAAGCTGAAGAATTGGAGCAAGGGAAAGAGGGCAGAAGGAAATGGAGCACCTCATCAAGCACTTTACTCAGAAGCCTAGATGGATGAAGAGTTAAGTGATGATGAAGAAGAGATTGAGAATAAAGCCTTTATGGCTTTCACTGAAGATGATTTGAAGAGTTCCTTTGAAAAGGATATCAAAGAGGCTGAGAGGATGAGTGTTCATACTAATTGGGATTCCACTCAGTTGTACAAGGTAAGTTCCTTTCAAACTTATTCAGTGAATGAAAAAACCAAGATTTTTGAGTATATGCTTGTTGATCTTAAAACTTCTGTACAAAAAGAAAAAGCTTTAAAATTAACAATTAAAGAACTTGAAAGGGTAAATAATGAAAACTTGGATAAATTAGCAAAATATAAAGATTTAGAACTAAACTTTTCAGATTTAAAAGACATTAACCAAAGATTAGCTGATAAAGCTCATTTACACAAACTTGAAAAAGAGAAATTTGAAAAACAGTGTAAATCTTGGGGAAATGCTTCAATAAAATTAAATAAATGTTTAAATGAACAATTTCCAGAAAATGTGAGGGCTGCACTTGGTGTTGATCCTCAATTTAAAAACAGGAACAATTTTGCTGATTTATTTGAAGAGTTTTCTACTATGAACCCTATTAATTTTGTAAAAGCTAAAACTTTATGTGAAGTTGGATGTCAAACTGAGTCAGATGATGAAGAAAATGAAATTTTAGAAAAACCTATTGGTCCTTCCATCTGCTCAAAGTGCTATACTGAGCTACAAGAGCTCGGTATTGAATTTCAAATAATAGAAATTTCTGATACCGAGCTACCAATAGTTCAGTATGACACTTCTGCTGTTCCACCTTTTGAATTATTATTTAATACAACAACTTTTGAATTATATAATGGTAATAAGACAACTTCTATCTCACATGTTTCATCAAATACAGAAGTTGCAGGAACAGAAACATTATATACTGAGACATCTAAAGAACCTGTTAAAGCTGTTCCTTCAAAACATGATAAACAAAAGACAACTTCAACTAGGTCTTTGGTTGGCAAAGACAAGAAGTCTACCACTAATAATATTAGAAAGACTTCTCTGCCAAATAAAAATAAGCAACCAGATCCTCCATCTCCTAAACCAGTTAAAAACAATTTTAATACATCTATTAGAAATAACAAAATTAACATGTTAAAAACACTTGGTGATCAGGTCAAATCTTTAAGTAAACAATTTGCAAAACTCGTTCATACTGACCTACCAAAAGTGAAACATTTTTCTAAAATACCATATGAAAATATGTTTAGAAATAGATCTAGAAAATGTTATAGATGTCATCATACTGGTCATAAGGGAGATGAATGCTGGACTGATCTCTCAAGTCCTAGGTACTCAGTACCAAAGAAAAGGAGAGAAACTAAGTCAGTATCACCAAAGAAAACTTCTAAAGTTTCCCCTGAAGTGATACCGACCTCTCCACATAAAGAGATCAAGTCAAATTGTGTTTATCCCACCAAAGGTCCCATTCAAAAATGGGTTCCTAAAAAGAACTAACTCTTATTTTGTGTCTTGTGCAGGGTGACAGAAAGTGGTACTTAGATAGTGGCTGCTCAAGACACATGACAGGCAGTATGGAATACCTTCTCAATTATACTCCAGAGAAGGGTCCTTCTGTCAAGTTTGGAGATGACTCGGTGGGAAAGACAAGAGGTTATGGTGTGATCAAGGCAGGCAACATAACTTTTAAAAGAGTTGCCTATGTAGAGGGTCTAAAACACAATCTGCTCAGTATCAGCCAGATGTGTGATGATGACAATGAAGCTCGATTCAGAAAGGTTGCAGGAATCATCTACAATGATAAAGGGCAGCCTGTACTCATTGCTAGAAGAGAAAAAGACGTATATGTGGTCAACCTATCTGAAATAGATCCAACTATTCGAGTATGCATGCTTTCTAAAGTCAAGCCAGAATTACATTGGCTATGGCACAAGAAACTCTCTCACATCAATTTCAGAAATATCAACGAGCTCAGTATGAAGAAACTGGTGAGAGGATTGCCCACAATTACTTATTCAAAAGATAAGTTATGCTCAGCATGTGAAATGGGCAAGCAGAAGAAGAGTTCATTCAAATCTAAAGTCAATCATTCCATCAATGAACCTCTTACTATGATACATATGGATCTTTTTGGCCCCATCAGCACACCATCTTTGGCCAAAAAGATCTATACTCTAGTCTTAGTTGATGAATTTTCAAGATATACTTGGGTCATCTTCCTCAAGACTAAGTCAGATGCAACAACCGAAATCATTGCCTTTATAAAAAGAGAGGAACTTCAAAAAGGCAACAAGGTCAAGCAACTTAGAAGTGACCATGGTACTGAGTTTAAGAACTCAGTATTAGCAGATTTCTGTGAAGAAAAAGGAATCATTCAAAACTTCTCTGCAGCCTACACACCACAACAAAATGGTGTTGAAGAAAGAAAGAACAGAACACTGATTGAAGCTGCAAGAACTTTATTATGCCATGCTGGACTGGCACTGAGTTTCTGGGCTGAAGCTGTAAACTGTGCAAACTTCACTCAGAATAGAGCCACTATAGTCCAAAGACATCTGAAGACTCCATATGAGTTATACAAGGGCAAGATTCCTAATGTGGAATATTTCCACATCTTTGGGAGTAAATGTTTTGTACTCAGTACAAAACAAAATCTCAATAAATTTGCTCCCAAAGCAAATGAAGGTGTGTTCATGGGCTACTCTCCACACTCTAAAGCTTTCAGAGTGTATATCATCTCAACCAAGATGATTGTAGAATCCATTCATGTCACATTCGATGAAGATCAGAATGAGCATTCTACCTCAGCAAGTGAAGACATAAGTGGCATAGATATTCTATGCAATCCAGAACACTCCATTGCTGAACAGCCTAAGTTTCATCCACACTTTATTCCTAATAAGTTTAATGAAACTGATCAAGTTCAAACTCAGTATCACTCAAATGAGACTAATACTGAGGTTCCCATATCAGAGGACCTCCATACTGAGTTTCCAACTAATGATCTGAACCACTCTATTTATGAAGAAGGTGAAACATCCAACACTTCACAAGAATCCACATCAACTCTGCAAAATGAAGATGAACAGAAACCTGCACTTTCTAATACTGATCAGAATTCCACTCAGTATCAGACAGACAACACACCAAATCAACAAGATATTGTTGATCCTATTTCAAATGCTCCATTAGGAAACAATTTAAGGGAACACAGAGACCATCCACACTCAAACATTATTGGTCATATTGAAGAAGGTGTCCAAACAAGAAGAAAATTAGAATTTCCAACCCAAGCAACTGCAAACTTTTGTTTCTTCTCAAGTTTTCTATCTACCATTGAACCAAAGAAAGCTGATGAAGCTTTATTAGATGAAGATTGGGTAGAGGCTATGCAAGAAGAGCTCATAGAGTTTGAAAGAAACAAAGTTTGGAACTTAGTACCACCTACTTCTGGCAAAACTATTATTGGTACTAAGTGGGTGTTCAGAAACAAGATGGACAAGGATGGTGTTGTCATCAGAAACAAAGCAAGGTTAGTTGCTCAAGGTTACAGGCAAGAAGAAGGCATTGACTATGATGAAACTTTTGCACCAGTTGCAAGAATTGAAGCTATTAGGTTGTATCTTGCATATGCAGCCTTTAAGAATTTCAAAGTTTATCAGATGGATGTCAAAAGTGCTTTTCTAAATGGAAAACTACAAGAAGAAGTTTATGTTAAACAACCTCCAGGTTTTGTTGACCCAAAATTTCCTCATTATGTTTTCAAGCTTGATAAAGCTCTATATGGGCTCAAACAAGCTCCAAGAGCCTGGTATGACACCTTGTCTGAGTATCTTATTGAAAATAAGTTCACAAGAGGTAAAATTTATAAAACATTATTTTCAAAAAGGAAAGGTTCTGACATCTTACTCATTCAGATATATGTAGATGATATTATCTTTGGTTCCACTGACAAGTCAATGTGTGACTGGTTTGCTAAGATAATGTCAACTCAGTATCAGATGAGTATGATGGGAGAACTTACTTACTTTCTTGGTTTACAAGTTGAACAAAAGCCTGATGGCACTTTTATAAATCAAAGTAAATATGTGCATGACATGTTAAAGAAATACAAATTTGAAAATTTATCTTCCATGCACACTCCTATGGGTACTCAGGATAAGATAAGTAAGGATGAAACTGGTAAACCAGTATGTCAATCCACATACCGAGGTATGATTGGTTCCTTACTTTACTTAACTGCTAGTAGGCCTGATATCATGTTTGCCACATGTTTGTGTGCTCGGTATCAGGCTGATCCTAAAGAATCACACATGAAAGCAGTTAAGCGCATCTTCAGATATCTTACAGGTACTCCTAACCTGGGTCTTTGGTATCCCAAAGACTCAAACTTTGACCTTGAAGGGTACACAGATGCAGATTTTGCAGGTTGTAGATTGGACAGAAAGAGAACAAGTGGAGGATGTCAATTCCTAGGTGGAAGACTAGTTGGCTGGTCATCCAAGAAACAAAATTCGGTAGCAACTTCCACAGCATAAGCAGAATATGTTGCTGCAGGAAGCTGTTGTGCTCAATTAATATGGATGCAGTATCAACTCTTAGACTATGGGCTCAACTTTCATAAGACTCCTATTCATTGTGATAACAAGAGTGCTATTGCTATCACAGAGAACCCAGTCTATCACTCCAAAACCAAGCACATTGATATCAGACACCACTTTATTCGAGATAATGTGGAAAAAGGTAAGGTTGAAGTAGATTATGTACCAACAAATGAACAATTGGCTGATGTGTTTACTAAACCTCTTCCTGAGAAAAGGTTTATGTATTTACTAGGGCAATTAGGTATGTTGAATCCTTAATCTTTATTAAAGTTCTTTAAAACTGAGCGCTCAGTATCACTCCTGTTGATACTGACCACTCAGGATCACTAGTCTGTAATCATCAAAATTTAAAATTTTTTATTTTCTATTAATTTCAAGAGTAAATTAATTGTTTTTATATTTTTTAAAATTTTTTTTTAACTCGGTATTGGGGTATGACGGCTCTTACACCGAGCTTAATCCTCATACTGCTCAAACGGTAACCTTTCTTAATTAGAAAGTTACCGTTGGCAGAGGATAAGGCAGTCAAATCAGCCGTTTTTACTTCCCAATACCTTAATTATCTTTCAAATCTCCTATAAATAACCGTTTATTTTTACTTCAAATTTTTTAACTGTTATTTCTTTCTTTCATTTTCAATTCTCTCTGCGATTAACGATTTCACTTTCTCTTAGCAAGCAAATTCTTTTTCAAATCACAATCACAGATGGCGAATTACACTTTTGTTGCTCCAAACGTTGAATCGGAAATCAAATTCCGAAATAATGAAGTACCCAGGTTTGCGAGGAACAACATCACAGCAAATTTCAATATTCCTCAAGCCTGGGTATGCCAAGAATTCACGAACATCGTGACTTTTATGAAGCATTGCCCAATTGCTCGTGCACTGACATTATCTCCTCGAGCAACTTACCCAGAAATGTTATGCGAGTTTTGGTACTCTGCCACACTCGATTCTCCAGAATAGATTGATGGATGGGTAATTAGGGATCAAAGAAGAGCTTTTGTTTCTACTGCAATCATTCGTGAAGCACTGAGACTTCCCGCCCAAGCTCAGTATGACCCATTTGTTGATAGATCAGAGGCACGCTCTGTACTGCCATTTCTGGGTCGAAGAGGAACAACGGGCACAATCAAAAGAAATGAATTTGGTCCTATGTGGGGTATTCTCATCACAACAATAATTCGATGTATGACCCACAAGACGGGAGCTTTGGACCAAATAAACGAATTTGGGATGCAAATAGTACATGCTCTGTACTATGGAAGAAATATTGATTTTGCTCGCCTAATTTTCAATGAATTAGCTACTCTGGTCCGAGCAAACACAAGGGAATGCAATGTCCCTTTCTGCAGATTTCTATCACTCATCTTTCAACACTCAATGCCCACACACATTTATGATGATTTTCATAGTCCAAGAGTTGATCTTCCTCCGCTTAGTGAGAAGATTTTCTTTTATAGGCCAAGAGAAGGAGAGCCTCTTCTAAGTCCTCCTATGTGGGCCATTGTTCAAGAACATATAAATGATGAAGAAGATATGTCTGATACTGAGTCAGACAATGATGGTGATGATGATGATGATGATAATGATGATAATAGTGGCAATGGAGCCCAGGCTGGTCAAGATATTGAGATGCAGGATGTTCCACAAGTTCAAGAACCAACTATCTCTCCACCTGCACAAGATCTTGCTGCTCCTAATATTGAAACCGTTCTTGAAACTGAGTCCTCAGAAGACACACCATTGGTTCTTCATAGACGAAGAAGGAATCTCTCTCCTATCATTATGGGAAACTTATCATCTGAGGAGGTGCAGCCTGCAAATGTTCCATCATTAACTGCCTCTCTTCAAGCCCAAAGCCTAGTTGCAGCCACCGCTGACCTTCCAAGTCCAGAACTTCCTCCATCTGCTCAACCATTTGAGGAACCTCATGTTCCTCTTGATGTGTAGATTCAATATGCACAAACTACAATGGAAGGTGCTCAGCATAACATAGAGGTCGGTATTGAAGATGTTGGTGCTGCACATCAACAAACACATGATCCTGCACCGACCTCTGCAGATGCTAGAAGAGAATCTAACAGAGTCTCAGGTATGAATTTCTAAAAAGCCCTTAAACTTATATATATATATATTTCATTCCCAAATAGAGACTAAGTATTGGCCAGTACCAACTCAATACTGACCAAAGTCTCAAACGATCTTTCAAATATATATCCCTTTATGGCCAACATAGCTAGCCCACTGCTGCTATGCAAAATTCATATACTGAGCACACTAAATTGATCATTGTCAGTCTACAGTTGTCTCAACATTTAAAGAGACAATGGTGGTTGATGTCATACTGACACCCACTGGTGCTGCTTGAATAATGTCCAACTTATTTTTGAGTTGGGTAGCATCATTCAAGAAATGATCCCAAACCCTTAAGCCACAAAATCCAAAAATATCCCATGGGGTTTAGCCACATTTCTGTTATCACTCTCATACCGAGTGATAAACATTGAAAATAACAAGAAGCACATCCCAGGCTTCGAATTCCCACACCCAAACCTTTTCGTAAATGTGACTTATCTTATACTGAGCTACTTAAATTTTCACACTCACCTTTACTAAAATCTTCTTACACATGCTATGCACAAGTCCACAATATTTCATCCTAAACCAGATGAAATACAGACTTCACAAACTCTGTTTATATGATTGTAGAATTAAACAACACCACAATTCTATTTGATAAACCTTTCTTTCTAACCAGTTTTATATTTTTGTTTCTTTAGCACCATCTGTGCAGGGCATTCAGGCATCTCAGGCTGCAGCAGACCAAGTGACTCTGCAAGCAATCATGCAGCACATTCTGGCCATCCAACAAACTCAAAATGTAATACTAGCCAGAATGGACAAGATGAGTGGTGATATTGACTTAATAAAACAGTCAGTATCACTCCTTCAACAACCACAGCAGACTCCACAAACTCCACCAGGTTCACATGGTGACCACAATGAAGAAGGAGAAGGAGAAGGAGGTGCTGGTGATACTGATGCTGCAACTGAGCCCATGCCCTCCCCTACTCTTGAACAACCTGAAGGGGACATGGGTGGTGATACTGATCCTCTTCCCTCCTCATCAAATGATAACAAAAGGGGGGAGAAGAGACAAAGAGATACTGAGGTTGATCAAACTGAGCCTTCTGCTCAGGGGGAGAAAAGAAGAAGATTGAATGAAGATCAACCTCCACAACAACAACATCAGCAAAGCCCTCATACTGAGCCATTTCGCATTCAGTATGAGAGAAGAAGACAAAGAACAAGGTCAGCATTACAAGTTCAAGACCCACTTGAGCCATCTGCTCAGGGGGAGACTCATACTGACCAACCACAGCAAACTTATTCTGAGCCACCTGCTCTTGAAGAGAATAATTTACAAATTGTGGTCTATAGGCCTTTCATCTGGCCTATTGCTGATGATGAAGATGAAGAACCAGATTTAGTAAACTATGCACTAAATCTGGTAGAACAAGAAAGTTCTTCATCATCATCCTCGGATGATGAAGAACCAGAAAATCTGGTAATTAGAAGAAGGAGTTCCTTATCAAGAAGACCTATCAATGCTGTTCTCACTTCTTCTGAATCAAGTGAGGAATCTGCTCCTCTGGTAACAAGACAAAGAAGACCTGTTCTTACAAGGGACAGTGATACCGAGCAGGCTCCAAGACTGACTCCTCAACAACTCTGGGCAGAACAAGAAAGATTTTTATATGAGCAAGAGTTGGGAGTCAAAACTGAACCAGAATCTGACCCAGATACTGATACTCCTGGTCCTTCACATAGAATCTCAAGAAAGGGTCCAGACCATATTCAACATTATTGGAATATGGTTGCTGCTAGGACTCAGTATAAGGAACAAAGAAAGGAGTTCTTGAGGACCAAAACATTTCAAAATGTAAGGGGGATACATTGGTTAAATCTGGATGTCAATAAAGTAAAAGTGAAGCTCAAAGAAGGAAGAATTACTATCACTTGTACTGGATTAACCAGTCCCCCCATGAAGATATTTATTCATGATATTCAAAGAATTGGTCTTCAAGACTGGGTGAAGATCACAAGACTGATCAAAGAGCTTCCAAAGAAATCAACCTATGATCAAATAGTCTTGGATGAGATCTGTGCAGTTGCTGCAGTATGTTATGAGAAGGACTTACTTCATGAAATAGAGTACAGAACACTCAGTGTGATGACTGAGGCTTACTCAAACAACAGACCAGAGTGCCTTCATACATACAAGTATCTTAGAAAGTATCCTCTTCCTCCTAACCTTGTCTTTCAGGATCAAAAGAGTGTCATATATCCAACTTCTGGATATATGTATACTGACTCAGAGGATAGAGAATGCTTCATTTCTGATGAAGATCTTCCAAGAGCTCAAATCAGTCACCTTGTTGGACTGAAATGGATGATCACCAAGAAAGAAGACTCTTGGTTCAGAAAGAAGATTGTTGCAGTACTGAATAGCAGAAGGGATGAACTCAAAAGCAGAGAAGAGTTTGTCCACATCAAACAAGAAGTCTTCTATGAGAATGAAGCCATCAACAGCAAATGAAGAAGAAGATATTGTTACCTATGCTGTTGTAATTTTTGTTTATCTCTTTGTAATTGTTTTGTTATCATTAGATAGGGGGAGATTGTTAAGGAAAATATCCTTGCCCCTTTAGATCTTAAGATAACAAAACAACCTAGACTAGCTTTGATTTATATGTAGAATAATATAGCTAAGTTTAGGTCTGATACTGAGTGATCAGTATTGGAACTCAGTATCAGTACTCAGTATCAGAGAGTGATACTGAGTACAAGGACTGAGTAGAAGGACTAAGTGATACTCAGTATAGTAACGGACTAAGATCAAATCCCTTGATCTTAGTCATTTTCCTTGCTTAGTCCTTCGGTTACTCCTTTGCTCATTATGTAAGATCTCTATAACATTATAAATAGAGATCATCTTGCAAAGGAGTACTCACCAATTCACTCTACACTTTCATATCTTGTAATTGATCAGTGGTATTGCTTTTCCGCAGCATACCACACTTAGTGGATTTGTACACCGACTCTAATACTGTGTTTTACACTTTAATTGTCTTTTGTATAATCATTCTAATTAATTAACTAACAAACCAGGGGTGTTGTGACCTAACAAAAACCAAACATATTTCCACAATTTATCAAAGAAAGAAAATTTCTTCAAAGGACACCAGGGGACAAATTGAGTCAAACCCCAGGCTCCAAGAGTTGTCCTCCAGGGAGGAGAGAGGACATGAGGCGAGGGCTTTCACTACTGATGCCCCAAAGGTGGGTGCACAGGACAGTGAAAACATCATTAGGACCCAGACCTCGGCAACTTTGAGTGATGACTCATTTGAGGAGTTACTCAAAGGACCCCGGTGCCAAGAAACCACAAGGGGGGGCATCTCTGCTTCTTCTAGGAAGAAGAGGATGTCTAAAAGACCCAATGAATCACCAAGAAGTGATGAGGGCAGACCTATGGATTTGACGGATAGGATGGAAAACCTTCAAACCAATGTACCTGTTAGTGAGCCCGATGATCTTGCTAGATGGAGTGAGGGCAGTATTAAAATCCAACAATTGACGGAAAAAGTGGATTCTCTTGAATCCACTGTACAAAATTGTCTTACATACCTAACAAACCAAGGGAAAACTATGGCTGCAATGAAAAGGCATGTAAATACCATCAACAAACGGATGCGGTTATATGAACATAGGCTTCATCAACAAACCAAGATTATAAGAAGATTGAAAAAGAAAGTTGATGATAGTGAGGCTCCACCAGTTGAGCTCACTAAGGGGGAGAAGGACAACATACAAACCATGATTGATGAATCAATTGCAGCAGCAGCGTCCTCTCTCTTAAATTTAAAAGAAACTATTGTTGATGAAGGCCCACAAATGATGGTTACTGAAGATGAGCCTATTACTACTGCTCCTATGGAAGATCAAGCTGAAAAAGAAGTATCAGTAGTAAAATCTACTACTGATATCATAGCAGTAGTAAATGAAGAAAAGGCGGCAAACACTACTGATGCCCTATCAGTAGTAATCTCTGAAGACATACCAGTAGTAACTACCTTGGTTACTACTGATGACATTATTGAGCTGCCACCACTACTAGAACCTAAAGTGATACTTCCACCATCTCCAAAAAGAAAAACAACACAAATGGTGGTGAAAGATATTGATGATGATAAAAATTGGTTAGAAGTTGATGAATGCTCCTTGCCTCCACATCCTAAAATACTTCCCATATCACAGATACACTACTATGGTCCCAAATTTGTTATTGAATCTGAACCAAATATGAAGAAAGACAACTACATAGGAAAGGGAAAGGAAGTTGCTGATGAAGACCAACCTAACAGAGCACAAGGTCATGAAATGGTCAACAAAATCAACTATGCCAAATCAGCCAAACAGGATAGGTGGAAAGTTAAGAGAGCAAAATATTTAAAGAAGGTTGAAGTCTCTCTAGCACATGAAAACAAAAGATTAGCAGAAAGGGCTAGAATATTGAGACAACCATTCACAGAAATCAAATTGGCAGATATAGCAGATATATCAAAACTGCCACAATTTCAACAAAAGGTCAAAACTAAACAAGTTGCTGAAACAAGAAAAGAACTACAAAGAAAAGAACTAAAAAAATTTAGGCAACTTGAATATGAAACACTAGAACTTCTTGAAGCACAAGTACAAGAATGCAAAGAGCAGAAGGCTGATATGCCAGAACAATTTGCAGAGAAAAAGAAAGAAATGATCACATTCTTGAAATCAAGAGGTCACAACACAAAGGCCTTTGGAAGAATGAAGTTGATCAATTTAATTGAAAAGTACTGTGTAGAGAAGAAGAAGGATCTTACTGAACAAGATATTAATGAGAAGTACACCACTAAACTCAAACAGATAGACTCCAAAGAAATGAAAGAAAGAAAAACAATAACTGGAGAATCATCTGGTGTATCCTCTCAAACTTCAAAGAAAAGGAAGACAATTACTTCTGAACTTGAACAGCCAAAGAAGAAATTACAAATGGTTCAAGTTTATGATCTTCCTATTGCTCCCCTACAAAATAATCCAATCATCAACTGGAGATATATAGATGATATGATTGAGATTATCAGAGAAGATAAGGTCACTCAAAGATTCAGAGCTTGGAAACCTTTGGTCATGTCCCTAACCAGAAGTGACATTATCAAAATGTTGATCATTGGTAAACCAAGAATGACTAAGAAAATCTGGAAGAATTCAGCTGCAGGTTATCTTACTGAAATGATTGATGCTGCTTTCTATCCAGAAAATTATCCAGAGAAGTATACAAATCCAGAGAATGTTCAAGCCTGGAATGTGCTACCAACTGTCAACATGTACTTCTTTGAATATACAAGTAAGAAATGTGACTTATTTCTTTATGAGAAAGAGTATCCTCATTCTGAGAAAACTCTTTATCAACTATGGTGCATGAATTTTATTAAACCACATGATGCTGTGATGCTCCAAAACAAATTGAATGAATTTGTTAAAAGAATCAGCAAATATATTATTGCACAAAGGAATAAAAGGAACCAACAGACTTTAGAAGGTGATCAGAGAAGAGCAAAGTTGTTGGAAGAAAAGGAAAAGAAAAGGTGAATAAAAACTTGATTGATTGAAAGAAAATCAATAAGTTTAGGGGGAGATTGTTGGAACAAAACACAGATCAACTTAATACTGATGCTGCAGTTAGTACTGATCATACTTAGTACTGATGGGGCAGAACATGTTTACTACTGATGAAGTTGATGCTGGTGAAGACTATAACTAAAGTTACTACTGATCAAGGTTTATTGAAGATACTACTGATCAATAGTAGTTACTACTGACGATGGTTTTGGACTTACTACTGATCATCAGACTTACTACTGACGTTGCATATTTACTACTGATGATTGGTTTTACTACTGATACGCGTTTTGGAAGCATATCAAGTCCGAGATCTTCGTAGAGATAGTTATAGCATGTAAATCAATGTATATCTATAGAATTAGAATGTAAATCAAGTCCTAGAATAACTAGGGTAAATAGTTTAGCTTCAAGGACTATTATAAATAGTTCCTTACGAATTGTAAACGTACGTGTGTATTGTTAACTTGATAATATACATTGAAGCTTTTTGTGAAACTGTGTTCTTAATACTTTCGCATATTATTTACAGTTCATTGTTCTTAATTACATTGATATAGTGTTGATCCGCTGCAACTTCTATAGTCAATTAGATCTAAGGTGTTTATTAAATTCTCTATAGTTAATCGATCCTGACAATATGTAATTTTTCTTATGATATTAGGTGTTCCGGTTGAACCATGACCTGGTAATCACACCGAACCGAGTAATAACCCGGTTTTTAAAACATTGGTTGAAAATTCCGTCAAGTGCATTTTTTAATGCTTTGTTTTGTTTAAATAATATCAATATATAGTTCTTGTTAATCATCTTTAATAAGTTATTTAATTAGATAAACTTAAAGCGAAAAAGAAATGCATGTGGATCAAAGCGGACAAATATGTTGAACGGATCGGTCACTTTTAAGAGTTGGAGTCATGTCATATACTACCTCCGTATTAAAATAAGTGATACATTTGGGAAATTGCTATTTTTGAGGCAAACGATTGGAAAGTGATTTAAAATAGTATAAAGTGGATAGTTAGTGGATAATGGGACTCACTTCTTTTGGATGTAGTGAAATTAATGATGTTTAAAAGTAAAAGTAAGGGTAAAAGAGTAATTTTACTTTATTAAAGTAGATAGTTAGTGGAGAAGGGGTCCCACTTTTTTGCCAAATAAGGAAAGATTTTGAAGTGTATCACTTATTTTATTTCACCCCTTTTAGGAAAGTGTATCACTTATTTTGATACGGAGGTAGTATAAAAAATCGTACTATTCTAGATTAAGTGTCGTTCACAAAAAAAAAAATTCATTCTCTTACCAATAAAATAATTGATATATAGACTTCATTAGTAATTTTCTTAATATTATAATTTGATTTGAACATTTGTATTGATCAAATATGTAGGGAGATAAGTATAAATATTTTGTATGAGACAATATCATTTATCAATCATATATGTTTGCTTTCGCATATGGTTTTTTTTGTTGCTACCGTCTTTTTTAGGTTTGAACGTGTGGACGGTGTTCCATATAATTGAACATGTCGTCGAACTCCATCTCTCTCTCACTTCATATTTCTCCCGCCGGAGAAAATTAAGGTCGACCGGATAAATTAAGGTCCGCCGGAAAAGATGCAGGCCGTTGGTGGCAGTGGCCGACCCAGAAAAAAAAATTGAGGGTTGTCCCACGTTGCACATTTTTTTCTCAGGGGTGTCTCACGTTGCACATTTTTTTCTCAGGGGTGTCACCTACACTAAATTTTTTTATTTTTTTTAAATATAACACTATTCGAACAAATTCCAGGGGTTGCACTGGCAACCCCGTGCACCATATTAGGTCCACCCCTGGTTGGTGGTCAACGTCAGTCAGGGATGAGGTGACCGGGTACCTTTTCAGCAGATAAAATACCCTTCTATTGAACCAAAAATTTTAATATATGTCATAAGGGCAGTTGATAACAAACATTCAATGAACCAAATTTGTCTTAATTAATGTAAATTGATATTAATGAATCGTTAATGTTTTTGTTAAACTAATTTTATAAATACTTTTATAACGAGTGACACACGGTACTCTTATTGTTGTAAGAATATCATTATTATTTTTCTAACTAACGCGTCCAATGACTTGGAAAATAGATGTGAAAGTTGCACCCTTGTTGTCGTAATTAACTATACGTATTGACTAATCGGGTTATAAAGGGCCCCGATTAGATTTGATAAATCCAATGAAGACTTGACTTTGATAAATCTGTTGGTAGGGGCCTCATTAGATTTCTTTTGTTTTTAACGTTAAGCAAAGATTCTTTATGACTCCAACACCACACCTTTTTCGGTTTCTTTACGTTCTCAAATTTCAAAATCCCACCTGATTTCAAGAAGAAAAGAAGACTCCAACACCACACCTTTTTCAAGAAGAAAAGAGGAGCACGAGGTGAATGGAGACTTATTAGTGCATTTGTCATGGTGTTTATAAATTCATATTTATTGTATTTATTGTAATTAGTCTGGTGATGTCATGGTTTCTTTTAGTTTTCTTTTAATTGTATTTGTAAAACAGGGGGTCTAGCAGTCGCTAGTTTTTATTTTAATACAAGGTTTCCGGGGGCTTTTTACGGGTGATGGCAATGCCGAAGCTCGTATTGTTGCCCTTTTTTGCTGTTCAAAAAAAAAATATTGTTGGGAGTGTTTTTATGTATATTTGAGAATAAATATATTTTTCTAATACTCAGTTTTAGGAAAAAACAAGTTGTAGAAGTTAATGTTTGGATAATGTAGACTTGTTTTTTATATAAAAGATGTAATAATTGAATGATTAATTAGTTGATGAACCGTTTGGCAAATTCTAGTTGTAATAATTGAATAATTAGGTATTGTGGAGTTTGGCAAAATCTGGCTATTTAAAAGGTAGAGTTGCATTCTAGGAAGTCCAAAGGATTTGTCTAGTCTCAAGGGACAAATCCTAGCCATTGTATCAAGATGGACAAGATCAAATCCCCCACCTACAACCACCGCCGGCCGCCGCCTCCGGCCACCTCCGGCCGCCGGCCGCCGCCGACCACCGCCGATCGCCGCCATCCGCCGCCGTCCGCCGCCGTCCGCCGCCGTCCGCCGCCGGTGGCCGGCGGCGGCGGCCGGCGGCCGGCGGTGGTGGTGGTGGCTGACGGTGAAGGTGCTGGTGCTAATGGGGGTGGTGGTAGTATTGATGTATCCAAGCACATGTGCTTCACCAAATACAACATATTACTTCGAAGCACATATGCTTCAGGTCACGAAGCACATGTGCTTCAAGTCACTAAAAACATGTGCTTCACGAAGCTCATGTGCTTCACTACACGAAAAAAAATATCAAAACAAGTCACGAAGCACATGTGCTTGACGTTATGAAGCACATGTGCTTCACTACACGGGAAAAAAATCAAAACAAGTCACGAAGCACATGTGCTTGACGTTATGAAGCACATGTGCTTCACTACATCAAAACAAGTCACGAAGCACATGTGCTTGACGTTATGAAGCACATGTGCTTCACTACACGGGAAAAAAATCAAATCAAGTCACGAAGCACATGGGCTTGACGTTATGAAGCACATGTGCTTCACTACACGAAAAAAAAATATCAAAACAAGTCACGAAGCACATGTGCTTGACGTTATGAAGCACATGTGCTTCACTACACGGGAAAAAAATCAAAACAAGTCACGAAGCACATGTGCTTGACGTTATGAAGCACATGTGTTTCACTACACGGGAAAAAAATCAAAACAAGTCACGAAGCACATGTGCTTGACGTTATGAAGCACATGTGCTTCACTACACGAAAAAAAAAATCAAAACAAGTCATGAAGCACATGTGCTTGACGTTATGAAGCACATGTGCTTCACTACACGAAAAAAAATATCAAAACAAGTCACGAAGCACATGTGCTTGACGTTATGAAGCACATGTGCTTCACTACACGGGAAAAAAAATCAAAACAAGTCACGAAGCACATGTGCTTGACGTTATGAAGCACATGTGCTTCACTACACGAAAAAAAAAAAATATCAAAACAAGTCACGAAGCACATGTGCTTCCAGTCATGACTACCACCACCGGTCACCACCGCCGGCGGCCACCTCCGGCCGCCGTCCGCCGCCGTCCGCCGCCGCCGACCGCCGCCCATCGCCGCCGTCCGCCGCCCATCGCCGCCGTCCGCCACCGTCCGCCGCCGCCGGCCGCCGTCTCCGGCCGCCGGAGAAGCACATGTGCTTGTAGTGGTGGTGGTGGTTTTGAATCTTGATCTTGACCATTAATTTTTCTTGATCCAAGGGCTAATAAATGTCCCTTGGGACTAGATAAAATTAATGGACTACCTTGAACATTTCTCTTAAAAGGTAAGTGAACGAAATTGCCAAACATTGAGTTTCTATAAAAATATATAATGGATATAAAGTAGGGACGTGCACAATACGGTACTAGTACCAAATCGGTGGTACCCAGGGCCGTCCCAGAGCATGGGCAACCACCCAGGGCCCACAAATTTTAAGGGTCTACTTTCAAAAACCAGGTCATGTATACGTATGTGTAAACTCATGTAAATCAAGGTAAGTTCAACGGAGTACTGAAAATAGACGAACTACAAAGTCCAATCCAGGCATTTACTTTGTGGATTGAGGCGACACTTTTAATTTGGTGGAAATTTTTAGTTATTTGGAAAAAATAATTACTACAATGGGCCCACTTTTAAGATTTTGCCCAGGGCCCAAAAATTGATTGGACCGGCCCTGGTGGTACCGAGTTTTCTCGGTTCCAAAACCAGGTACTGAGTACCTTAGCGAGTCTCTTAGTTCGGTATCGGTTCGATACAGTATTACAATGAGACTGATTCAGTTCTGGTACTCGCTTGGTTTTGCTCATTATGGTACCCGTCTAGCACCGAATTGGTTAAAAAAACATTTGTATTTTAAATATTACTGTTATCTTAGTCATCCGGCAATTTTTTTCTTCCCAAATTTGTATAAACGAAACATGATTTTAATTATTTATTTAGAAAAACAGGATATATGCATTGATTTGAAAGAAAAAAGCAAAGCAATTTGTCTCTGGGTTTTTGTCATAGACCACGAAAGACCGAATGTTCTCGAGTTTTCAGTTTGACTTTAACTAGGTTCATCAAAAACTGAGCAATGGTTAGATCAAACATATTAACAAAAGAAATTTGGACATCTTGTTAACTGCTACTACAACCTAGGTCGTTTTGCTGGAGTTAGGTCATGGCAATCAACATCGAGTTTATGTTTTCTCTTTTGAGTTCGTATTTGATTCATATTTTGGGCTCCAGATTTGAGAATAAAGTCTTTCAACCTTCTAACATCAGAAAGCTTCACTGGTTTCAGGAAATATTCTTCAGCACCTTCTTCTAAGCATCTGTGCTTATCATATCACAACAAGTTGATTGATAACAATGTGAATTAATGAACAGATTAATCAGTTGATGGACAGATTGTAATCATACCGATCAATGCGTGTTAGACTGTTTTCAGATGACATAATCACCACTGGTATCTCTCTCAGTGTTGAAGAATTCTGTTGAATAATGAAAAATATAAACTAAATTTCCATCTTCAAATGATGCACAAACAATAAATGATCAAAATGAAATGATTCAGACCTTGATTTTTTTAAGCAATTCAAATCCTGTCATTCCAGGCATGGAATAATCCGTCATAATCAGATTTACCTTCAAATCCTGCAATTCAAAACGAACCAAAATTCCGTTTCATTCAAAATCAATGCATAATTTAAAACGTCTCAATTGCAAAAACGAATGAATTTAGAACACAAAATGTTTTCTGAAACGTATCAACTCAAATTCCCCCAAATTTCAATTCGAAATTAACAGCACTTACATCGAATTGAGTAGATTTTTTCTCTTCGCCTAAACCTAAATACTGTAAAGCTCTGCTTCCGCTATCAACAACTGTAACTGCAAAACATCGATAATATTCAGAATCAATAATCAATTCAACCGAAAATGAATCCAAACACCAAAAATCTGTCTGTAATCGTACCTTTGAAGGAAGAGATCTTAAGAAGCTTCTCAATGACTTTCCGATCGATGTTACTATCATCAACGGCGAGAACATGCAACAACTTCCGGTCGACGGAGTCCGTCGGATCGCAGCGGAGATTGATCGTCTCCATTTGTTGAATTGAATGATGAATGGAAAAAGAAAAAGAGAGAGATTTATGACAATAAACAGAAATAGAAATTGGCGGTTTGATGAAAGCAGTTGAGAGAGAGATTGTATTTATAGGGTGGGTGGGATGGAGGCAAAATCTACTTTGAAGAAGCAAAAAGAGAGATTTTAGAGATTTTGGCAAATCTATAAAATTATGATCCCACTTGTCCCATTTGTCACCTATTTAATGTTTTTTTTCTTTGTTTATTATACACTTTTTTTTTGTTATAAAATACTCCCTCCGTTCCTGAATAAAATTCTCATTTCTCTTGGTCACAAATTAAGGAGAAATTAATGGTGGGATCATTGGTAATAATTTTGATTAAAATATAATGTTGATTTGGAGAGAGAAAGATAATTAGTGGATAATTAATAATGAGGTCCTTGATAATTATATTATTTTTTTAAGTGAACTCTATCTATTTAAGAAATGAAAACTTTATTTAGGAACAAAAATTTATGGAGAAATAAGAAATTTATTAAATTTATTTAGAGACGGAGGGAGTACAACATAATATTTAATATTTGTTCTTTGTTCATTTATACACTTTTTGGTTATAATAATACAACATAATATCTAATTTGCTTCGCTTTCTGATTATACCGGAATCTGTGTCTAAACATATCATATCTTCTGATTTTGTTTACTTTTAAAAATTAGGATTATCTATTATCATATCAAATATCCATTAAACATATTTGTAGACACAAGTATCATCTTTTTGTTAATCCGTATAACTAAGCTTTTCTTTACTTGTAATAAATCAAATTGTTATAACTAGTTTAACATCAAAGCATGCTATAATACATCAATTGAGTATTTAATATTCCGTCGTGTTTAGAATTAGGGCGGATGGATAGGAATGTAGATGCTTTCCAATAGCAGAGTAGTGGCGTCTACGATATTAAAGAGGCTTTGGGTTATTGTATTATTTACCCGTACATGTTGCAAGTCTTCCACATATCTTATCAATTGAGCTACATACCAAAGACCTTTGCACGAACATGTTTACGTGCTTTTAGAGATATACACCTACTTGCATTGCTTTACATGCTAAAGTTGTAGTTAAATGGTATATTTCTAATTTTATCAGTTTTCTTAGAGCGCTCCCAACAAAGCTTTGGTTAGCTTTTGGTCAACCGATACCAAAAATGAAGAGTCGAAGATATGTAGCTCACTCGAATAAAAAATGAGTATTTTATATAGGTATTAGTACTTTGGTATCAATATACTTTCATATATAAAAGTTGAAATACGAGGTTCCTACTTAAGATCAAGGCAAAATCATAAGATATGTTCTTGTTTAAGAAAAGTCAAAGAGGAACCTTTTAAACAATTATTGTAAGGGAATGGCTATTTTGACATACCACTTCTCTATTAGAACATACTATTAATTATTATTTCTCTCCATTAATAAACATTACCCACCTACCTTCCTTTTCATTCTCACCTTCAAAGACTCCCACTTTCTCTCTCAAGCCCAACCATGAACTCCTCACCACCACCGCCACCTGCTCAGCCCGTCACCACCACCTACTCAGCCCGTCACCACCACCACTTTCGACCGGAGCTCACCTGCGACCAACTCAGCTGGTCACCACCACCACTGTCGACCGGAGCTCACCCACCTTTTACCGCCACCACCGTCAACTAGCTCTACCGGCGACCACATCTGCAACTCAGATGGAGTTTCCGCTGCACATCACCACCAGATCTGAACTCGGATGGAGTTTCCACCACCGTCGCTAGTGGTAACGTTACGGTAGGGTTGGTTTCTTACGGTGGGTTACTGTGGTGGTTGGTGGGTTACGGTGGTGTTGGTGGGTTAGGTGGTTGCTGGTGTCCGGTGGCCGGAATTGTTGAGGTTGCCGTGGATGATAGCTGGTAGTTGTGTAGCTGTCTTTTTTGTTTTTGTATTTTTTTTTTTAAAGGAAGTAAAAAATTAAGTTTAATTGAAGGAAGTAAAAAGCTACACTAATTAATGGTGGTGGTTACAAGTTTCGAGGTTAACTTTGACCTCAAATGGTAAAACTGGTATGTCTTAATAGTATCACCCTTATTGTAATTGAAAAAAAAATGATTTCTGAAGCATGCAGATCATCATGTTTATTTGAACGTAGACAAGACATCTTTTTTTGGTCCGTAACATTGACAAATCAACAAGAGATTCTCAAAATTCCTATTTAGACACAATCATTTATTCTCACACTATTCAAGATCTTCTTGATATCGATCACTTTTCTTTTTTAAACTTGAAATTAGGAGATACTCACGAGTCACGCCATCAAACATATGGATGAAAATGAGCGATATTTTGACATGTGGATATTTGTTCATCTGGCGTGGGTAATCGTGAAATGTTATATGTGAATGGGTGATAAGTATACGAGTGGGTGGGTTCCACACGGATGACTAGTATGCATTGTCCATCATGGATTCATGGATATACCTAGTACGTGAATATGTGAAACTGTTTGATTTAACGTAAGGTACGCATACATGACCGTGAAATGTATTATAGTTTATTGTATAATAAATAAGTATAAAAATCGCACAAGAAGTTCATGTTTTTATTGACAATATTGCGTAAGGGTTATAGAGAAAGTAGAAAAAAAATCATACTTGCTCCGTTTTAAAATAAGATATACATTTGAGCGTATTGAGACAAAATATGATAATGAAGATTAATTAGATTGAATTTAATAGTTGGTGAAAGATGGATCTCACATATTTGGATTGAAGTGAATTATGATGTTCAAAAGTAAAAGTAAAGATAAATAAGTCATTTCACTTTATTAAATGAGAAAGATGGTGGATGTGAGTCCAACTATTTTTTACAAAATAAGGAAAGTTTTCAAAGTGTAATCACTTATTTTGAAACACCACAAAAAAAATATATCGCTTATTTTGAAACACTACAAAAATAAAAGTGTATCACTTATTTTGAAACGAAGGAAGTATATACCGAAGAAGAATCAAGAATATAAATAGTGGAATCACCCTCGTCAATACAACTTCCCGATATCATGTACGTACTTCCTTCATCGTATCACAATTAGTGATATATTGTTAGTTTTATGTTTTTTTAAGAAAAACATTACAAAGAGAATTATGATGGATCAAAGTGATAGCGTGATGGTATTCTTTAGTTAATGTAATGTTTTAATTATTAATGGAAAAAAATAGCGATTGTCCCTTAACTGGGTTTAGTCGCAGTTTGATCATGTGTTTGATCAGCAGAAAAAAAAAGTAAAAAATTGATGTAGCGCTTATGTTGCCACCCCTTCGGCATAGTCTAAATTATTAGAAACGGATATGAATGGTTCATTAAATTGTAAAAGCAAGTGTATGAAACGAGTGTTGTTAAATCCGCGCTTCGCTGCGGGTTATGTAATTAGCATATGATTCCTACAAATTTCAAGTGAAATGTCGAATATTCATACTCTTAGATTGAAAAAATATATGATATTAAATAATTGAGTGTCCTTTAAACAATCAAAATTACTAAATTAATAATGAGTCAAAATATGAAAATAGAAGTATATTTTATACTGGAGGGGTATTTTGGTTATTTGTATGAAATGATCAAAATACCCATTTATATATAAAAAATGTGATTAATCTTGACTATTAATTATTAATAATCAATAGATTTGTCCCTTACAAATATAAAAAAAAAATCAAAAATATTTTTAAACATATCTCTATCTACGTTTGCTTAAAGTAAATCCTTTACGAACTTTTCCAATATAAAAACAACGCTTGACTGAAGAGGATGAATTCCTTTTGTAAATGAATTTGCAAACAACAAGAAGTTAATAAGGAGAGTGCTGGAGTCGAACACTGATCACCAGAACAACCTGAGCCTTAAGTGAGAAATGTTTACCATCAAGACGCAACCACATTTGTTTTACAAAGCAAATTTTAAAATTTAAAAGTCCCTTATGAACAGTAAAATTGTATGAGTAATGTATATAAGGTATAAATGTATAATGTAGATTAGAAAATTTGAAAAAGATGTTGCATATTTGTTCAATTTTGTTTTTATTTATCAAAAGAGAAATAGTATTACTTATTTATGTGCTTACTAATTTGATTATGACACATGTCAAAATAAAAAAAAATGATATACGGAAATAAATTGATTATATCAATTCAAAAATTAGTAAGAGAAAGTAAGAAAAAATATCATCTCTTATTGAAACAATAAAAAAGGTTACATTTTAGCACAAGTGAGTTGATCGTTTCATTATGTTTTCATAGTAGTTGAAATAGGATAAGAAACCAAATAAATATTACATTATCCAATAATAATTTAGGGGTAAGTATGGGGTGGTTGGAGTGGTTTTTAACTAAAACCAAATCCCGAACCGTCAACTTCGGTTTTTAAGAATTAGAAACCGTTCGGTTTCGGTTTTTTCGGTTTCGGTTTCGGTTTTAAGTTTTTCTCAATAAAGCGGTCCGGTTTCGGTTTTTTTTCGGTTTTTTGTTTTCCTTTAGATATAGAAATTTTGTTAACTTAAAAGTTTTGATTCAAACTTTAGTATTTATACAGCTATAAGACTTGAAAAATATTGGAGTAAAACATGTGAAAAATTACAAATGATATACTTAAAATTTTCTTTTAAATATTTAATGATCAATTTTTTTATAAATATAAAAATATTTTAACAAAATTTGAAATATATATATGGCGGGGCGGGCGGTTTTTTCGGTTCGATTTTCCGTATGCACCCAAAAACGTCCCCAAACATTCGGTTTTACAAAAATAAAAACCGCTCACATCGGTTTTTCAAATGGTTCGGTTTTTCGGTGCGGTTTTTTTCGGTTTTTTCGCTTTCGGTTCGGGTTTTCGGGTTTTCGGTTTTTATGCTCATCCCTAAATAATATTATCATGGTTCATGGAACACAAATGACAAATTCACGTCTAACTTTTTAGAGGGCTAATTTAACATTCAGTACAAGTATAGGGACTTTAAGTTACAATTGAAATCTATTCTTCTTTTACCCCAAGACATTTGGCGCGAAACTTTTAACATTTACCCAATCGTCCAGTCTCTCGATTCACAGCAGATCTACAGAGAGAAAAGGAGGGTGTGATTTAGGGTTTTTTTAGTTTTTTTTGGTTTAATTTCCATCTAAGAGCAATAGGAAATGGCAAAATCGGTGAGCTCAGACCCGATTTCTGCTATATTGTCAAACCCTAATCCAGATTCTTCTGCTGTTATTCCATAAATCGTTGTTCAAGTACTCGAAATCAAGTCTGCTGGAAATAGATACACGTAAGTTTAATCTTTTTAATCGATAGCTTATGCTCTTTTGTTGATTTACGTTTCGGATCTGAAGTATACTCAGAATTTTGATTTTGCTACTAAAAAGTCTAGATTGATTTTTAGAAATGCAATTTTTTGAGTTTTTAGCATTGTTTTGGTTATAGGTTCGAAATTCAGTTGAAATGTTAACTAGTTCGTAACTTGCTTGCTTGAGTTTACCCAAAAAAAACTTGCTTGCTAGAAATCCGTAAATCTCATAAGTAATTCATATTAGGTCTAAAGTTTTGAGTTAGTAATATAGAATTGTAGTTTTCATGTTACTGCTAGCAGATTGATTAAAAAAGTTAGGTAAAAATGCTCTAATTTATAGATCCTTGGTTATCATCTTATGATTTGAGTTTATCATCTTGTCATTTGCTGTAAATTTCTTTAAATATCAAATGTTTGTTATTTTTGGAGCATGTTTACCGTGAGTGATTTAAGATCTAGTTTGTCATCTTATCAGTGGAAACATTCAAAATTTGACATTCCAAACAAGAATGAAAAGTAAGATTTTACTTGCAACTTGCTTGGAATCTGTACAAATATGATTTTTTTCAACATTTTATACCTCTTTGGTTTTGTTTGCATTAATTAGGTACTTGATTATCACAAGCATTATCTTCTCCTTTAAAAGTAGAAGTGAAAACTGAAGGTCTAGGAATTATGTTGAAGCAAAAACAAGATGTGGTCAAATTATCCATCAACAAAAGGAACAATGGACATTGTAAAAGGAACCATGGCTGCAAAGAAGTTTTTTGATGTATTTGAAATGGGAAAATTTGATTACATTGTAAAAGGGACTTTAAAAGAAGTGGCTAACAAACAATTCTCAAGTTGAAGTAGCAACTAATGAAGCTAAATAGTTAGATTTTTGTATGAAGTCACTTTTAAATCAATAACATGATCGCACTCGATTTGACTTCTTTCCATTTAAAAAAATTAATATAAATGCAAATTCAAGCTCTGCTTTTCTTAAAAATTGATTAATAAGAGAGAATATAACACTTTATTTTGTTATAAAATCTTGTTTCTACATACTTCGCACCTTTTTCCGTCAATTTTTTTTTAACATATCCGCTAACACTTGATGAGTGAATTCGGTTATACAAGCTTCAATTACTTGTCCATCTTTCGAGTATTCTTTAATAATTTTGACATAAAAAAACTTCGTCATCCTTTTAAACATACTGTATGATGTGCATCAAAAATTCTTTTTCTCTACTTAAACAACCATCCATTTAATGCAATCAAATATAGCAACACTAGGTTTCAAACATCAATACATCAATAAAACAAATTTCTACCCTAAACTATTAAACATCAATACATCATACAAAACTTCAATAACAAACATAACAACTTACCTTTTTACATTATGTTGTAGCTAAATAATTGTTAGATTTTTGTATGAAATCACTTTTAAATCAATAATATGTTTAAATATATCTCTACATGTCAAAGATCTTTGACTTTAATACCATGATAAATGATATTGACAACAACATGCATGCATGCTAAATCATATTCAACACTTATCAACAATTCTCAACATATAAACACTCTGATACTCAGTAAGTAACCGTCAACTAACAACTAACTAGTAATATGTTCAAAAACGTCTATAAACAAAAGACTAAGTAATGTAAATTTGAACTAAACGCTTAACGCTTCCCTCTTACATAACGGACAAATGTTTTGTAACCATAACCATTCCTTGATGCATTTTGAATGGTACCGATGTTCACATTGCAGTTCCCCGAGTTCCTCGTTGTTTTCAAACTCGTCTTGACATATGACATATATTTCATCATCTTGATCGTTAGTTTCACAATAGTTGCGTATCTTGATATTCTTGCAAATTTGTTTGGTGGTCAATCCAGTATATGAATTCAAAGACTCGTGTGCTTCTTGTGCGTCTAATATTATCAAAGTATCATCATCGTCATCATCATATCCGATATGGGACACGGGAGTAGTTTGTGGTTCTGGTTGAAAAGTAAGATGCACGTAAGGATGAATTTGGACATAATTATAACAAGGTTGTTCATCATTTTGAAGTGGAATTTCATGTCGATTAAGGTCGGTGGCATTGAGGATCATTCCATGGTTTTTGTAGACATACCATGTGCACGGGTGAATAACGGGATGGTAGAATTGTAAAGATGTTGTGATCATTTCAGGAGTGAGATATTCTAAGTCGATAGGATCAATTGTGAAAAAACTACATGCACGTATAGGCTTATTGTAGATGAACACGTAGTATGGTGCAATATCTACCGTATCATGATGATTGCCTTCTGCCATTAAAGCAACTTGAAATCTTGAAAAAATAAACAATCTTGAAGAAGAATCGAAGATGATGTTTTGGGTTGGGTTGGGTTGGCTTGATCAAATCTTGAAGAAAAACACAATCTTCAAGAAATTAAACACAATCTTGAAATCTTGACGAGAACATAATCTTGACGAAGAAACACAATCTTGAAGATGAACTTGATGTTTTGTGTTGGGTTGGCTTGAAATCTTCAAGAAAAACGCAATCTTGGACTCTTGACGAAAAACACAATCTTGAGTTCTTGACGGAAAAACACAGTCTTGAAGAAAAACAGAATCTTGATCGACGAAAAACACAATCTTGAAGAAGAATTCAGAAGGAGGACGGCAGGCAAATTGAAGATGAGTTTTTGGGTTCGGTTGCGATGGGTTTGGTTGATCGAAAGAAAGAAGCAGATCGATTGGAGAAATAGTGATGTGAATTGTGATATGAAAGTAACTTCGATCAATCGGTAAATATATAACAAAAGTTCTTGTAATAAACACGCGTATAATTTGAGTCGGTGACCGTTCAGGCATTTAATGTTTGTTTGGATTTCTTCCCTTAGTTAACGGTAATAATTAGTCTATGTTTCCATATATAATAAAAAGTTTATGTCAGTCATTTTAAATTTCTTTTTTTTTAACGGCAAATGGGGCGATCTTCGTTATTTTAAATAATTCTCGTCAAAATTAAGTATTTAATTTAATAAAAATATACATGATAACATATCTGTTGATAAAAGAAATACTTCTTCCGATTCAAAATAAGTGATACACTTTATGTTTCACAGTTTTTTAGGCAAAAGATTATAATAATAGTTAAATTAGATTAAATAGATAGTTAGTGAGGAATGGGTCCCACGTTTTTTAAATAAAGTGAGTTAGGTCTCTCCTAACAGTGACGCATCAGTAAACACATCACTAAATACATCCCTACTGACGGGTTACTGACGAGGTCATGCCAACAATAACACATCACTAACACATCCCCATTTAAATATATATTAATATGTTACATTTAAGCCCCTCTCCCCTCACAGCATGCTACTGGAGCATACCCTCCCCCGTCGTGTACAAGACGTGTTTTAGTGATGTGGGCTTGTGATGGGGTGGTGCCAATGGCATCACTCCTTGATGGGGTTAAATTTGGTAGTGACGGGAGTTTAGGACGTGGGTTGGGAGGGGTCTTAATAATGTTTAAAAGTAAAAAGCAAGGGTAAAGAGACCATTTCACTTTGTTAAAGTATATATTTAGTTGATGAGCGTCCCACTTAAGGTAATTTTTCAAAGTGTATCACTTATTTTGAATCACTCCAAAAAATAAAATGTATCATTTATTTTGAATCGGAGGAAGTATGATTTAACTTTCCATATATAAAACCGGTTGGAAAATCAACTCTCTTCCCATAAATCTCGATACACAAACGATATTGATTTTTATTTTTTGCACATATTTATATAGGGGTGATTTTGAGGCTACAATTTTTATTGCATTTATCATAATAATTGCTTAATTTAATTGTACAATTAGCTATCAAACTTGTACTACGTAGTGTAGACTTTAAAAATTGTGGTGTAGAAATAAATTATGTATTTATATGTCTATTTACTTGATAAAATGGCATGTGTAATTTATTAATTGTCTTTTTATAATATTATTTTTTGATTTTAACACATGTCTTGATTAAGTGGTTAGTTACAAAATATAGGCATCAATAGTTGAATACCATTACTCATCTTAATATACTCCATTCGTCCCAAAATTATTATCCACTAGACAAAAGGATACAGTTAAGAAAACTTAATTAACTATATTTTGTCGTCAATTAAATTTTCTCTTTTTCACTTAAATTCTTTTTGATTGGTTGAAACTTAAAATTAGACAATTAATATGGTATGTAGCTAAACAAAAAAAACTTCGATTTTCACTGAAGGCCGTAACATCCTTGACAGCCCTCTTATACTTAGCGAAATCATATCATGGTGTAAAAAAATACAAACACCAACTTCTTGTTGTCAAGGTTGATTTTGAGAAATCTTATGATTCAATTAATTGGGTATTCTTAGATTTGGTGCATGCTCAAATGGGTTTTGGGTTATGGAGGGGATGGATCAAAACGTGTCTTTCTTCCGCAATAGCCTCTGTTATTCTTAACGGGTCTCCAATAAAGAAACTTAATGTAGAAAAGGGAATTAGACAAGGGGATCATATGACACCGTTTCTATTTATTATCGCGGTGGAAGCTTTACACATCATTATGCTTGAAGCTAAGGAAAAAGGTATTTTTCATGGTTTCCAAACACCAAATAACGACCCGAATACATTACATCTTCAATATGCCGACGATATAATTTTTGTAGGTGAGTGGTCTATGTCTAATGCTCTTAAACATGAATCGAATTTTAAGATATTTTTTTTTTTATCTTCGGGCTTAAAAGTTAATTTATCCAAAAGTAATATTTTGGGTATCGGGGTTCCGGAAGACATATTTTTAATTGTTTTGTTATAATTTTAATCAAACATTCCTATGTATACATAATTGTCATTGTAAAGATCATTTTTCATAGGAAATAATATTAGGGTGTTATCATGTCCATTGGCTTACTCTTTTATAACTTATAAAATTATATTTGGATTAAAGGTTTGATTGGGTAATGTCGAAATGTAGTTCAATTCACAATAACGTGTGACTGAGTAGACCAAGCATTTTTTTCTAACATTCATGTTTTATTATTTTTCGAAAGTAAAAAGTAAACTAAAATTTTAAAGTCTTTGATTTCGAAAATTTTAAATCAATAACTTATAGAACTTTAAATAAGGGTATAAGTAGATTACGTGCGGTTCAAAAAAAGAAGTAACAAAACATACCTAGCGGTATGGTGTATGACTCTCAACCTTGAGGTCTGGAGTTCGAGTCCCGTTGTGGACATATGTGATAATTAGGAGTAGATTAGATTTTTCGTTTCAAAATAATAATAATAATAAAAAAAAAACATCATATAGTTGATGTTAATATTAATTAAGATTAACAAACACCCAACCCCAAACCGTCTCCCCTACTTGTTATTTAGTTAATAAAAAACAATAGTATAAGATTCACAATTTTGCAGTGGAGCGCGATATCAAATACCTCGTTAATATAGACATTCACCCAACCCCAAACCGTCCACCCAAATTGTTATTCAGTTAATAAGAAACAATTTAAACTAAAAATGTAAATAAAATTAAATACGTCATGGATATTTTGGCATCTTTTCTTGGACCAGAGACATACATGAAAGCGAACAATGACATTATGGACGATATCCGTAATTATTTTCGAGGAGGGAACAAATTCGTTATTTTCGTCAAAACGAAGGGATGATTTTATTTTGAGTAAATTACACGGATAGTCCCTGTGGTTTGACCTGAGTTTTGGATTTGGTCCTTAAGTTCTAAAAATTACACCGATGGTCACTAAGTATCGGACTTGGTATTTGTTTTGGTCCCTAAGCCTAACAGACGTTAAATTACTCCGATCATGTGCGATGCACGTGAGGGCAATTTAGTCATTTTCCACTCCTTTGTACAAAACCCAATTACTCACTTCTTCCCCATTTCTTCATCAAACACATACAAATCTGAAGACACAAATCAAACAATACACATGACCCAACTAAAACACACATCTGGATTTTAACAATGATTATGACGGTTTTGGTTCTCGGACATTTTTGAAATTTGAATTCAGATTTATGGCTATGGTGGTGGAGCCACGATGGTGGTTTCATAATTGTTTTGGGGTCAATGATGAAAAAAAAATCAAGAGATCTTGAAACTGAAAAGGGATCACGGCACGAGATGGTGGTTGGTGGTCGATTTAGTTCTTAATTTACCAACCGATTGATTTTAGATTCAGTTTAATTTCCATGTTTAGATCATCCAAAGTTTAAATAACAAGTCGGATTACCCCAAATTTCAAAACAAGATTTTAAAACTCGATTCGAAGTACGAAAAAGAAAAATAAGAATCGGAAACTAAATGAAAGATGCAAATTTTTATTAACTTGTGTCTGATAGGTGGAAAATCACGATGGTGCCAGAATAGTCGCAGATAAATACAAAGAAAAACCTTGAGAGATTTAGAAACTAGAAATCATTTAACTTATCGTCTTATCTTGTCAACTTCAACGAATTAGTAATTTGATTAAGATATTAGTAATCATCATTGGATCGGGCGCCGTATCAGGAGTACAGTAACATGGGACGGACAAATACAGGAGATGAAGAGAAGTAGTGTAGCAAATTTTATGGAATTGAATTCAGTACGGGTTTTAGGGTAGTGCAAGAAGAAAGGGAATTAACTAGGGTTCTCGAGGGAAGAAGAAAGAAGGAGTGTTTGTGTAAAATGTCATATTTACCCTGACCATATTTAACAGTCAAATTTAACTGTTATTAGGCTTATGGACCAAAACAAGTCCGATACATAGTAATCATTGGTGTAATTTCTGGAATTTAGGGACCAAATCCAAAACTCAAGTCAAACCACAAGGACTATCCGCGTAATTTACTCTTTCTATTTTTTAATTTACTCTTGTAGTTTCATCAAGCGTTCACCTTTCCGGGGCGGCCTAATGGGCCTGGTCATAATGTGTTGGCCCTAAACACTTTTTATTCAAATTTTTTGAACTTTATTGTAAATAACATATCGGCCCAATATAATCAAGAGGGCGTATACAAATACACTTCAGCTTCTTCAAACTGTTTTTGAGCCCGAAAATAATGGTCATAATTGCTTCTTCAACCATTCTAAGTTGATCCGTTTCATAACATTTAAACACTTATAAATAAATCTATGTAGCTAAATAGTTTGTTAAATTTTTGTATGAAATTACTTTTAAATAAATAATGTGTTTAAATAGCCGTCTACATGTCAAAGATCTTTGACTTTTAGTACCATGCTAAATGATATGGACAACAATTACTTCAATTTGCATGCATGCTAAATCATATTCAAAACTTGAAAACAATCAAGAATTCACATACACGTGAGTAACTATCAACTTATAACTAGTAATATGTTCAAAGATGTACTTTACTACCAACAAATAAACAAATCTAAACTCTTAACCCTTCACTCTTACAAAGCGGACAAACGTTTCGTACGTGTAACCATTCTTTGATGCATTTTGAATGATACCAATGTTTCCACTGCAGCTCGCCGAGTTTGTCGTTGTTTGCAAACTCATCTTGACAATTGACACAGATTTCATTATCTTGATCATTAATCTCACAATAGTTGTTTATCTTGAGATTCTTGACAATTTGTGTATTGGTCAATCCAGTGGTTGAAATCACAGATTCTTGTGGATTAATTCCGTCTAATATTATCACAATATCATCATTATCATCAGTATGGGGCACGGGACGTGTTTCTAGTCGAAAACTGTGATTGGCGAAAACATACACGTAAGGATGATTCTGGACATTACTAGGCTGATCATTTTGAAGTGGAATTCCATATTGATTTAGGTCATTAGCATTGAGGATAGTTACATGGTTTTGATAGACATACCATGCATACGGATGAAGAACGGGATGGTAGAATTGTAAGGATCCGGTGATGATTTCTGGAGTGAAACACTGTAAATAATGAGGATGAATGGTGAAAAATTGATAAGCTCGTATAGGCATGTCTTGAATGTACACATAGTATGGTGCAACTTCGGTGTGGTGATCACTTTCCATTGAAGCAACTTGAACTCTTGAAGAAGAAAAAAACACAATCTTGAAATCTTGAAGAAAAAGACGATCTTGATAACTTGAAAAAGAAAACACAATCTTGATGAAGAAGATGATGTTTTGGGTTGGGTTGGGTTGAAATAAAAACACGGTTGAAGTTTGTAACAAAGAAGCAGAATGGAGAAATAATGATGTGATATTGAGAGTAACCTCAATCGGGTATTCCTATTCCTATTCCTACTATTATACAAATGTGATTCATTTGTTACTGTTCATAGGATCCCATTGGCTGAAAAATTAATCAACTAAAAAAAAGTTGCTAAAAGATTAGTTAATTAAAAAGAAAGGAAAAATGTTTGAAATATGGAATAGATGCCACGCGCATCGTTTCCTGTCTTATTAGGCCTCTCCCAACCCTTACCCATCACTAAACCCATCACTAGCGCCACGTCATCGCATCCTTACTGACACGTTACTGACACGGCCGTGCCAACCCTACACATCACTAACCCATCACTAAACCCATCCTTTCCACATCATCATTTCCACATCATCATTTTAATTAATAAAAAAGCACATTACATTAAATAAAAACCATTACATTAATAATAAAAATAAAAATAAAAACATTACGATTAAAAAAAAACACGATTACGGAAAAAAAAACAATACGGAAAAAAAAACAATACGGAAAAAAAAACATTACGGAAAAAAAAAAATTAACGTTGACGGAAGTTTGGCGGGAGGATCCAAATGTGTTCGATGGGTTATAAAAATGTATAGCCTGGCATATACGGATGAAAAAATGTTTCGACATGCGAAACCGTCTTCGAAAGTAATCCAGGGGGAAAACGGAATTGTCGGCAAAGTAATCATTCCATAAACGTTCAGCAGCCGCAACGCGATCTCTTGGTATATATCTTCGTGGTGCTCTTGGAACGGTGGAATTTTCAGCTTCTTCTTGATCCAGATAATCAAGCCTTTCAATAGTTTGGTTCAAATCGAAAACGGCTGTTACATTAACATAATCTTGCCAGTAATCATCGGCGTCATCGTTTGGATCCATTGTGTGTGATTGTGTGTTTGTGTGTTTAAAATATGGAAATTGGGAAGAGAGGAAGTATGTGACTGTGAGAGGAAGAGAGGAAGTATGTGATTGTGTGTTTAAAATGGTAGAGTATAGTGGGTAGGGGTGTCAAAAGGGTCAACCCGACCCGACCCAAACCCAAACCCGATTATGCTAGTCGGGTCGGGTGTATTCGGGTCATATGTTGATATCGGGTTTTTTTAAACCCGACCCGACAAACCCGACGTTAATATCGGGTCGGGTATCGGGTGAGGATTGGTTACTTTTATCGGGTTTCGGGTTGACCCGATTAGACCCGACTCAAGTTTAAATGTTTTTTTCTTTTTAACATTTAGTAGATAAAATGAATGTGATATCTTAAAATATGTAAACAATTTAAGAAACTTTTTATATGATAAAGTAATGAAGTTTTGGGCGGTTTTAGGGACTCATTTTCTAAGTAAGTGTGTTCGTAAGTATCGTGAAACTAATTATATTTGATTTAAAGAATACGAAATTAACAACTAATATATGTTGTTCTTGACTAATTAGTAATTCTATATACATACGATTATCATGTACCTTGTAAAACATGTACTATATATATAAAAAGTTGTACAAGGACATTTTTTATTTGTAAATTTGTGTTTCTTGTAGGTGGAACTATCTAACCCGACCAACCCGATCGGGTCAACCCGACAAACCCGAACCCGACCAACCCGAACCCGACTAACCCGATTCCTTATAGGGTCGGGTTTCGGGTTAGAATTTTTTTACCTCAAAACCCGACGGACCCGACCCGATAAGAGCCAAACCCGACCCGACAAACCCGATTGACACCCCTAATAGTGGGTTTTTATAGAGGTTGTGTGTAATATTAATTATGTGTATTAAAAAAAATTGATTTTTGAAATCAATTCAGACGCTCCTCCGGTCCCACAAACGCCCGCCGACGCCATGCTCCGCCGTCCTCACGTCGACGGATTCGCCACGACGCCTCCGTGCCAACGGCGTCAGCGGGCGACGGCCGAAAAATGCCCCACGACGGCCCCTCGACGCAATGGTTGGCACGGGTCTTAGGAATTTGACAACAGCGAAAAGTAATTCAAAATAAATTGAATTATAAGATTTTTCAAACACTACCCCTCAAATAGAGTTAATTTGCTAAACAAGTATTCACCTTTAATTTTTAGTTGGCTGTTTATAGGATTGTAAATTTATGTGGGACCCTTTTCTCATGAACGAATTAGAGATTTTTGTTTTTATTTTAGCAACTTACAACTTACAAAAATGTCCATGAATTATATATTATTTTGCAATTTTACTGATCTGGAAATTATGTTTACGTTATTGATCCATTATATTTTAACATTAAGGGTGTGTTTGACAAATCTAACTAGAAGTTAGAGCTACATGCTTAATTAAAATAATACGAAGTATAACTTCATTCGTGTAAGTTTTATATTATGCAATTTCATTTAAAAAAATCCTCTACAATTTTGTAATATTATTGTTGTTATCATGGTTATAAAAGAATTGCATTAACTTCCCCCACAGCACACCAAGATTTGAGGCTTGGATATGTTATCTATGGTCCAAGACTTGGACGTAAGACTCGCGTATGCGAGGTCCAACTTGGCTTACATTTATCCGTAATAAGTTTTATTTTTAGACGTATTACAACAACTGAGCTATATGAGCTAAATATCTATAATTAATAGTTATAACAATGGTTGGATATGTCGAAGATGAAGAAAAAGACTGATTAACTATGTTATAAATTTAATTTAATGTGTTTTCATCTCTGTTTGTATAATTGTATTTAATATAATTATAATTTATGCACAAAATTAACATCTTATATCACACCTTAGGAAACAACATGATCTTGACATGGCTTCTAAGGATCGAGGCTTGACCTTTTCGCTACGCCACAATTCACGTTATTTAGAACATTGGTTGTTATAGAGATGGTATATAATTATATATGAACCTATATCTTTTCTTTTGTTCATACACAAGATAAATAATTTAAAAATAATTAAAATTAAATCTTAATCTTAATCTTAAATAAAAAGATATTTTTAAAATTTCGCAGCAACGCGCGGCTAACAATTATCCTTGTTTGTTACATTACAAGAACTCAAATCATCTTCACCATATTTCAAGCAAGGGGTATCTTCATGCTTCACCATGGTTCTTTCTTTCTCTATACATTTAATAGTAAAATATATCTTAATCTTTTAAAAACAAAAAAACTCTTTCAACTTTAATCGTGGCTAATTGGGTTAACCCGAAACTCGATAAAAGTAAGCTATCCAAACCCGATACCTGACTCAATGTTAACGTCGGGTTTGTACTTCGGGTTGGGTTAAAAGTACCCGATATCAATTTAAGACCCGATTACACCTGACCCGACTAGCATAATCGGGTTCATATTAGGGTCAGGTTCATGTCGGTCGGGTTCAGGTTCACTAAATTGTAGTAGACTAGATTTCATTCAAGAAAAAAGTTAATGATGAAGAACATTTATCGAAAATTGAATTCTATGATACCCAATTAGGTAATTTATCCGGATTCCCTTTTTTTTTTTTTTTTTTTTTTTGAACGGCAACAGGGGAACCAAAGACGGGAGCTTCGACAATGCCATCACCCCCCTCAAGGCGCCCAATATAAATTAAAACGCTAGCAAGTGACTAGCAAAGAGTACAAATACAAGGAAAATAAAAGGCAAAGCACCTAAACACCAAGCCAGCTAGAAATAAAAGTTACAATATTACTAATTCGTCCCAAAACACCCATTAGGGTCCGTCACCCAACCACCCCATTGAGCAGCGCCTATGCCACCTTTGGATCTGTTTTTCAGCCAAAAAAACACTTGAGCTTGCATCTGTGAGACATCAAGCTTGAAGATACTCCTATCTTGCGGTTTAAATACAACATCATTCCGGTGTTTCCATACGAACCAGAGATAGGAAAGAACGACTTCAATGAATGCTTTCAATTTGAGCCCGGAGAAGTTTACTTCTCTTCCCCACGCCCAAAGCTGTGAAAGGCTCGAGATATTTTGGCATGATAGCCCCCACCAAGCTGTAACTTCCTGCAAAAAAGATTTAGAGATACTACATGAGGTAAAAAGGTGCTCCTCGGATTCGTTTTCAGCACCACAAAGCGGGCATGAGCCAGAAAGAATCGGAATTCCGCGCTTCTCCAAATTGACTTTTGTTGGTAGCCGACCATGAGCGATACGCCACGCATTTATACATATTTTCCTAGGCACCACCGTAGACCAAATTGACCAAATTGTCCGGATTTCCCTTAATATGATTAAATATTGTATTTTAGAGACTTTAATGTGGCAAAATTAATAAGTTTTAAAACTCGTCACTTGTTTATAACATACGTCTTGTAACAAAACTTTGGGTCGGTGACCGTTCACGCATTTAATGTTCCTTTCTATTAGAACTTGAGTTGAACGGTAATAATGATCCTGTTTCCATATATAAAAAACAGTATATGTTCGTCATTTTAATTAGTTATCGTCAAAATTGAATATTTATATTTGGGTTTTTCTAAATGTGTCCCAAAGGCACATGTTAAGGTTTATTAATAAAGTCCAACATTATTAAAAGTGTAGCAATAAACAATTAAACATTAATAAAGCCAAATTTTAAAGGTTTTGGGTAATGCATTAAATGATTTTTGTGATTGTTTTGGAAGATTAAAGTTCATTAATGCACCCTAAGGCTGCATGGTATGAGACCACGCCGGATGGCGTGGTGGTGAGGTGGCAAGGGCCACGGTTCGTAGTGAAAACGGGTTTAATTAAGGTACCGGTTTGAATCCGCTTTGGTGGGATTCTTAGTTCTTTTTAAGGCATCAAATAAAACAAGAAATAGAGTTTAAACACTCAAAATTATAATAAAAATAAGACGTTAAATAAATTCATCTTCTTAATGCAATAGTTGTGTCTTTTATACTTTACTCCCGAAATTGTTACGTAATTCTTCCAATGTTATGGATACCGACATCCCTTTAGCTACTTCCATCTCTTGTATTTGTTGTTCGATGCCCTTTAACTCGCCTTCAAAGTGATGAAATATGTTGTACACGTTCCTTTGCGTCCAGATGATCCTTCAAGCAAATGCACACTTGAGGATTCGCCAACATCGACAAAAGCTTGATTAATATGTTGCGCACCTTTATGTGTGGGTTTATTTGTTGGCAGTCGTTTAATTAGGGTGCATTTTGTAATTTTTATTTATTTGAAAGATGATATTATTTCATATGAAAGTTTCCTACTTTTATTCCTATTATTTGATAAATATGTTCGAATAAAATGACAAATTAGAAGAGATATTATAAGTGGGTTTTAAACAAATTCCACGTAAGTGTGTGAGTATATATGTCATCTAGAAACTAGCACAAATATTCTAAAATATCATATATTCCTTCGATAAAACAAAATCGTGAAACAAGGAGTGACGACCAAGTCTTAATACCTTCTTTAGATGACACTTACCAAAATATCCACTGTTAACGCGTGATCAACACATTTAACCTCCTCTATTTATACACATACAAACACATTTGTTAAAGGTCCCTCGAGTTCGATTGTTTCTTCTTCTTTTCGTTTTTCGCCAGCCTGGAAATACCAACATTTGTTAAAAAGGTTATAGTTCTATTATGCTCGAGAAACAAATAAAAATAGTTATTGTGTTCCTAGCAATATTAAACCAGCATATACAACTAACTGTTTTAGGAAAAAAAATCAGATCAATTTGAACTATGCATTTAATCGAACACCTGGCGGGCATGAAATACAATAACATTTAACACTCTCATACAACTAAACAATGCCATAAGTAATTACAGAATCACAATATCAAATAGGCACAAAATCTATAGACCTAAGAAGGAGAAAACGAACCAAATAAAGAGCATAACATCTCAAGAACAAAGCTTTCTTCCCGGTCTGGTGAGATAAAACATGAGCAGCCCTCCTGTACTCTCTGCAATTAAAATACGTTTTGGCAACAAGGTAAAAATCGGAATCTACATCCTCAGAGTCCTCCTCCGGCACCGGAGTTGACACGTATGAGGTACCGGCGATAGGGGTGGAGGTTATCTCGTCCGGTGAACGAAATCGGCGGCGAATGCTGGAACAATCACGCTGTAATTGAGTATGCGAAGGCGGATATTTGGCGGGATCTTGTTCAATTCCAACCAATTGTTCTGCAGCCCTGAAAAATCAGACGAATTTCAAATTCAAATTTTCGAGGGTTTTGAATTGAATAACTGAAACAAAAATTAAGGGGTTTTTTTAGAGGGTTTCTGTACCATTTAGATGCAGAATATAAACAACGATCTGTAAGTTGACGGATTGCAGTTCGGAGCTCATTCCGGCAAGTTTCCTTGGTAACACCTATCGGAGTGTGAGAAAGTGTGTGTGTTTTTTCAGACGGAATTTTTGTGAAATGTAATCGTCGGCGAGTGTGCTGGCGGTATTGGTGAGAGATTTGTAGTGTTATTATTTTTTAAATAATTGTGAGTTTTGTGAAAGAAAATTGTACCATTTTAACCCCTAACTAGTAGAAATTAAATTTGGCCACTAAACAATGATAAATTGCATTAGGACCACTCGAGTAATGAGATTATAAGGTTTGGCCGCACTACTTATTTGTGGTTTAAACACTCGACTTCAGTTCTTTTCCCAACCATTTTTCATACAATCGTCAAACCTTATTTTCTCAGGAGTTCGCATATAAGGATTTTAAGATTTTTACATATAGTTATAATAGTTTTAAAAAAGTTGCAGTTCAATTTATAAAGATCTCTTTTTATTTTTTTATCTTAAAGCGGTCAATTATCGATAAAAATTTTAAGTTACGAGATTTCAATATCCATGGTTTTACACTTGAAGATGGAAATGTGTTATATGTATATTTAATCCATATAAGCGATCTTTTTTTTAATGAAGATTAGCGTGTTGAGTCCTTAAAGATCAATGATGGTTACCATAATTCAAGAGAAATGTATAAACTCTTAGAGCACCGATTATGGGGGCTTCACCACGGCCATGGCGATCTCGTGGTCGTGTGGTGCCAACGATGACGTTATTCGTGGTGAGGATCTCTTTAGTGTAGACCGCAAGTGAGAAAGAGAATAAGTGAAGTAAGAGATATTTTTTAGTTAAAAGTTGAGTTGTTTTGAGCGTGGTCTATAATATGGTATTTGTGATTATTATTAGTGTTGACTGTTGAGTGAAAATAAGATGTGTTGTTGACATGGCTAGGGGTGAGCATGGGTGGTTTGGGGCGATTTTTAACTAAAACCAAACCCCGCCCCAAAATTTCAGGTTTTAAGAATTACACCCCGTTCGATTTCGGGTTTTTCGGTTTCAGTTTTTTGGTTTTTTTCGGGTTTTTCGGTTCGATTTCGGGGTTTTTTTTGGTTTTTTGTTTTCCTTTAAATTTACCAATTTTTTACCTTAAAAATTAATATTATGATTCAAACTCACAAACATTAACACATTTCATTATAAATAAAAAACAACTAGTAAGTTTAATATAATTTAATAATAAATTCAACTAACATAACTTGAATAAGATTAATAATAAAATAACAAGTGACCCGAAATGGAGGAAACGAATTCCCGCCAAACCGATTGCAGATCAAAAAACAAATACTTAAAGAAGTGTTCAGATTGGAATAGTATTCGGCTAATCCCGATTACAGGTATATAAATAAATAAATTTACGGTTGATTTCTTTTTTGATCATGGTTCTTGTACAAACGTAAAAATATAGAAATATTTGTTTTTTTTTTGTTGCAAATTGATCGTTCGAGGAAGGCATACTACCCGCTTGAATGTTAATGCATGACTCGAAGTCTCGAACCACTAACTAATTAATTGACCATTCAATAAACTAAAAACTCGAATTACAAGAAACTTTGAAAATGGGAATAACCGAAAATTAAAAACAGAATTACAAGAACACTTGATGCTCAAAGTCCATTGAAGGGAAACTTGATTGTGCAAATTTAATTGCTTGAAGAAGACTTTTTGTTGTTTCCTTCTCCTGCAATAACAATTCAACACATGTCAAATAACTTCATCAAGCTTTCACCTTTTCAGGTCGGGCTAACAGGTCAGGTCAAAACGGGCTGACCCGAATCACTTTTTGTCCAGAAAATTACAACTTTTATATAAATAACTTACCGGGCCATTATAATCAAGAAGACGGGTACAATACACTTCAGCTTCTTCAAACCATTTTTGAGCCCGAAAATAATTTGCAAGAAACAAAAGGGCCTCAACCATATTCGGGCCATCACGTTCTTCATCCTCCATTCTTTCCAAATCTTTTTTATAATAAAAAGCAGCTTCTTGATTCTGACCCAATTCACTATGCAATTTAGCTAATCTATGCGAAGCAATTGCTTCTCTGTCATTACAATTAGCAGCCCGTTTATAACACTTAACTGCTTCTTCAACCATTCTAAGCTGATCCGTTTCATAACATTGGGCCATTGCAATCCACAATCTTGAATCATTCGGTTGCAAAATAACCGATTTTTTAAAATAATGCAACGCGTAATAAGGCATACCCATCATTTCATAAGCTTGGCCCAACCCGTACCAGGCCCGATAGTCACACGGGTTTATATCTACAGCCCGTCTGTAAGCATCAACAACAGCAGCAGGAGTGTTTTTCATCTCAACATATTCATGGCCCATTAAAGTCCATGCGGATAAATAATTTTTATTTAATTTTAATGCTCGGCAAAAATACATAACCGATTTTTCGTGAAGACCTTTTAAACTATAGTAGTTACCGATAATACAACACGATTCGGGCCGGTATTTATCCGTCATGAAAACTTGGTGTGCAAGGTAACTCAAGCCCGAAAAACACTCTTTTGCATACAACACATTTGAATACATGTCCATGTCATCAACACGGAATGGGTCGATTCTAAAAGTTCTTCAAAGATAGCTTCGACTTGCTCGAATTCACGAAGACTATATTGGGCTTTTGCAATTTGGGCTTTTATGTAATTACTATACCCAAAAGTGGCTTGTAAATACTCGTATTTTGATAAAGATTCATTATGCATACGTAATTCATGATATGTGCTTGCAAGAAAAAAGTGTTTCATGTAATGATTGTTGAGTTTAAGGTTGTTTAAGGTTTCAGTTGTTGTGCATAAAGATTGTAGTTCTAACCATGCGGTCCAATTCCATGGGTAGGTGTTGACTGATTCAACTAATACGGTTCGGGCTACATTTTCGTTACCTTTTTGTTTGAGAACCATACCGTATAAGTAAAGGGTAAAAGGGTCAATTGTACCGTTTTTACGGGCAGTTGATAAGTCTCGTTCTATAGATGTGAGTTCACTGTTTACAGCATCACTTTTGCCTAAAGGTCCTTCGAGTTCGATTGTTTCTTCTTCTTTTTGTTTTTCGCCAGCCTGGAAATACCAACATTTGTTAAAAAGATTATAGTTTTATTAGGCTCTAGAAACAAATAAAAAATAGTATCTTTTTTTGTCAGGATCGATTAACTATGAATTAGTTAATAAACACCATTAGATCTAATTGATAATAGAAGTTACAGCAGATTAACACTATATCAATATGATTAAGAACAATGAACTGTAAGAACAATATGCAATAATATTAAGAACACAGTTTCACAAAAAGCTTCATTGTATATTATTGATTAACAATACACACGTACGTTTACAATTCGTAAGGAACTATATATAATAGTCCTTGAAGTCTAACTATTTACCCTAGTTATTCTAGGACTTGATTTACATCGAATTATAAAAGATATACATTGAATAAACATTCTATAACTAACTCTGCAAAGATCTCGGACTTGATATGCTTCCAAAACGTGTACCAGTAGTAACTGCAATCACCAGTAGTAAAATAACATCGTCAGTAGTAACTCTGGTGATCAGTAGTAAGTCCAAAACCAACGTCAGTAGTAACTACTAATGATCAGTAGTATCTTCAATATGTGCATGATCAGTAGTAAGCTAGTTATAGACTTCACCAGTATCAACTCATCAGTAACAAGTGTTTCTGCCCATCAGTAGTAATCATAGTCTTCATCAGTAATAACTATGATCAGTACTAACTGCAGCATCAGTAATAAGTTGAACTGTGATCTGCTCCAACAATCTCCCCCTAAACTTATTGATTCTCTTTCAATCAATTAAGTTTCTTTTGTTCTTCTTCTTCCCTCTTTCTTTTCTCTAGGGTTCTTTGATTCTGTTGTCTTCTTTGTTCAATAATGTATCTGCTGTTTTTCTTTGTAAAGTAGGTCAATTTATTCTGGAACATTACATCATCATATGGTTTCATCATAGTGTTTGTGAATATCTGATACATAGTCTTTTCAGAATGTGGATATTCTTTTTCATACAAATATAGCTCACATCTTTTGCTTGATTTTTCAAAGAAGTACATATTTGCAGTTGGGATAACATTCCAAGCATATACATTTTCTGGATTTGTAAATAGTTCTGGGTAGTTATCTGGATAAAATGCAGCATCAATCATTCTTGTTAAATATCCAGCACCAGACTCTTTCCATGATTTCTTTGTTATCCTTGGTTTTCCAATGATCAGAAGTTTAATAACATCACTTCTTGAACAGGATCTAATCAATGGTAACCATCCAGTAAATCTTTGTACAGCTTTGTCTTCCCTTATAATTTCTATAACATTATTAGGCATAACTCTCCAATTAATGATTGGATTGTTCTGCAAGGGAGCAACAGGTACTTCAAGAACAGGAATAATTTGTTCAGTCTTTGATTTCTTTTGAGCACTCTGTTCTTGAGTATGAACCTTTCTTTGCTTTGCTTGGGGAGTTGAGGATTCACCAGTAGTTGATATACTACCAGTTTGAATTAACTTTGGACTTATGGGAATTAGGGCTTTTAAGGCTTTTAACTTCTTTTCTTCTTCAGCTTCTTGTTCAGCCAATTCTTTCTTCTTTGCAGTACAATATTTGTCTATAATAGTAATCATCTTCATTCTGCCAAAAGACTTTGTACTGTGCCCTTTTGACTTGAGAAAGTCTATCATAAGTGTCTTCTGAAAAGATATCATCTGGTAGATCACCTTTTGTTCTTTTACTTTCAGCTACCAGATCTTCAAGACAATTTAGATGTTCTTCTTCTACTTTTCTAAATCTTTTAAATTCTGCTAGTTGAGCTTCTATCTGAACATCTTTTAGTTGAACATGCACTTCAACTTCTTGAGATTGTTGAGTTTTTGATTTTTTTCTTTTCAGTCTTTTTCTTTTCCTCAAGAGCTTGATACATAGCTACTTTTTCTAAGTATCTTTTATGTTTCACCTTCCATCTTGATTGTTTATCAGCTCTAACAAGATTGATTTTGTTCACGATGTAGTGACCTAGTGCTCTGTTAGGGTAATCTTCATCATAAATTTCTTTACCCTTTCCAATACAAGCTGAAGGTGGAGGTGGAATATATTTCATATCAGGAACACCTCTGATTATTATTGATGGAGAGAATAATGTAAGTTCATTCTGTTGAAGAATTTTTGGATGTTGAGGAAGTGTGCATTCATCAACTTCAAACCAGTTCACATTATCATCAATGTCAGGTATGATAAGTGGTTGATCAGGTGTTGGTGGTTTGGTGATGACTTCAAAACGTTCTCTTTCAATTAGATCTGGGAGCTCTAGTTCTTCCTCTTCAGTAGTAACCAAGGTAGTTATTGGTGTGGCTTCAGGAGTTACTACTGATAGGGCATCAGTAGTGTTTGGTGCAATTGTTTCCTCTTCTTGATTTACTACTGCTATGATATCAGTAGTAGGAATTACTACTGATTCTTCTATAGGTTCATCAGTAGTAGGCTCAACAGTAGTATCCATGTCTTCTAGGCCTTCATCATTAACCTGGCCTTCGCCAACTTTTGTTTCTTTGAGACTGAGGAGAGAAGTTGCTGCTGCTGCAATTGATTCATCTATCATGCTTTGAATGTTGTCCTTCTCCCCCTTAGTGAGCTCAACTGGTGGAGCTTCACTATTATCAATCTTCTTCTTCAGTCTCCTTATTATCTTTGTTTGTTGATGAAGCCTGTGCTCATATAATCTCATTCTTTTGTTGATTGTATTGATATGCTTTTTCATGTATTGCATTGTTTTTCCTTGATTGGTGAGATATGTAAGGCAGTCATGTACAGTGGATTCAAGGTATCCCAACCTATCTGTCAATTGTGTTTGTTTAATACTGCCCTCACTCCATCTAGCAAGATCATCGGGCTCACTAACAGGTACATTGGCTTTAAGGTTTTCCATCCTTTCCGTCAATTCAACAGTTCCAGTTCTACCCTCATCACTTCTTGGTGATGAAATGGGTTGTTTGGACACTCTCTTCTTCCTAGAAGAAGCAGTAGTGCCCCCCCTTGTGGTTTCTTGGCACCGGGGTCCTCTTAGTAATTCCTCAAAAGAGTCATCACTTAGAGTTGCCGAGGTCTAGGTCTTAGTGATGTTCTCACTATCATGTGCACCCACCTTTGGGGCATCAGTAGTGAGAGCCCTTTCCTCATGTCCTCTCTCCTCCTTGGAGGACAACTCTTGGAGCCTGGGGTTTGACTCAATTTGTCCCCTGGTGTCCTTGAAGGAAGTTTTCTTCCTTTTATAGATAGTGGATATATTTTGGGTTACATTTGGTAGGTCTTCCACAGAGTGAAGAGTAGCACTCTGAGGATTTATTTCATGTTCCTGGGACACATTCAGGACATCTATTTGAGTGGGTGATTGAGTGACTGTTTGGGGTGGTGTTTGGGCTGCATTTGGGGGTGATGGAGTGTGTTGAGGTTCAATTGGGGTTGTATCTTTGATTGAACCCTCTCCAATATGTTGTTGATCTTTGATCATGTTAGGAAACAGAGGGGTTTCCTTGCCCGGAAATTTAAATTGTTTTCTCATATTAGAGAAAACTTTCTTGTTCAACTCAGGAGTTATAAAAATATTTTTAGGAGTTGACAAGTTTTGTAATTCACAGTTTAAAATATGTTGAAGAAATCTGGGATACATTAAAAATTTTGAAGCACTAAGATTTCCCAACATACCTTCAAAAATCATATTTGAAAAATTAAATACTTGGTCTGTGCATAAACAAACACCAGCAGATGCTATTGATTTGTTAAACTCATTCCAGGTACTTTTTTTGGGAGAAATACAATGTTGAATGTTATGAACAAGAAATTTCCATTGTGGGGAGAGAAGACCCTTTTGAAAAGTGACTATGTCAAGTCTTCCCTCATATCCCATTTTACTTAAAATTTCAACAATGTGTTCCTTAGGAATAGAAAACATACCTGAATCGTCATGTAGTTGCAGATGGTGTCGGATGGATTGTTCAGTTATAGTGACAGTTTTGCCATCCACGGTTGATTTGATCATTGACATAGTTGACCCTTCGGTTCTTTCAGCATTAGTCCAGAAGTCAACCAAGTGTTGTTGATATGCTTTCGGATTTACAGTTAAAGCAAACTTTATATACTTCCTCCGATTCAAAATAAGTGATACACTTTCCTTTTTAGGGTGATTCAAAATAAGTGATACACTTTGAATAATTACCTTATTTGGCAAAAAATAATGGGACCCACACCCACTAACTATCTACTTTAACAATTGGAATGACCTCTTTACCCTTACATTTTACTTTTAAACATCATTAACCCCACTTTATTCAAAATGTGTGGGACCCATTCTCCACTAACCATTTAATTAATCTAATTTAACCATCATTATAATCTTTTGCCTCAAAAACCATGAAACCCAAAGTGTATCACTTATTTTGAATCGGAGGAAGTATGAGTTTTTCAAGAAATGTACGATTGGACGAAAATCCTTTGTTCCGTCCGGATTCTTTAAGAATGCACACATGTTGTGGAACTCTGAGTATTTTAGAGTTGTTTGAACATCAAGAGATTGTAGAGTTGCCATTGTTGTCGATGTTATGATGTTTGATCGTTTGATTTGAGAGAACTAAGTATGAATTTTGTTACTGATGCAGGGTTTATGATCGCGAGTTAGGGTTTATCGAGAGGATTTAGCAAATCGATGAGAGGATAATGCTAAACTAATCGACTTCAGCTATTTATATCTTACGATTTATCCTGCAAAAAGACTAAATTGCCCTTCGAATCATAACACAACGGCTATTTTCATGGGGGTTAGATTGGTAATTTGACAGTTTAAAGACCAGTAGTAAATTAGAAACCAGTAGAAAAACGTCAGTAGTATCTATGAACATCAGTAGTAACTAAGGATTTTGACATCAGTAGTAACTGTAGACATCAGTAGTATCTAATGAATTTCATTACTGACCTAACTTACACATTCTTAGCAGTAGTAACCATCAATACACAAGACCAGTAGTATATGTGGATACCAGTAGTACTGTCTTACCAGTAGTATTTGTGTATACCTAATACACACCAGTAGTAGTGACCTACCAGTAGTATTTTGTGCACACGCCTACATACTTGTAAAGCGGACCTATCAGTAGTAAAACACTTAAACAAATAAATAACTTTTTACAACAAAACTTTACACATGATTTTGAGTGAGAAATTAATTTATTAAAATCATTCCAATACTGCTAACCAAGAAGTTGAATCTTCCTACATCAAATTCTTTTGTAAAAAGATCTGCTAATTGATCATCAGTATGAATTTTAACTACTTTGATTAACTTCTTTTCACTGCAATCTCTTATAAAATGAAATCTTATTTCAATGTGTTTGGTTTTAGAGTGTTTTACTGGATTGTTCACAATACTAATAGCACTTTGATTATCAATAAAAATGAGAGTTTTAAGGATAGAGATACCAAAGTCTAGCAGCTGGTTTCGAATCCAAAGTACTTGAGCACAACAAGCAGATGCAGCTACATACCCTGCTTCAGCAGTTGATGTTGATACATTTGTTTGTTTCTTGCATTGCCATGACACCAGTCTTGATCCAAAGAATTGACATCCACCAGTAGTGGACTTTCTATCATGACATTCACCTCCATAGTCACTATCTGTGTAGGCTATGAGTTCAAAGGGTGAATCATGTGGATACCATAGACCAAGTGATGGTTTGCCTTTCAAGTAACTGATTATTCTTTTGACAGCCTGCAAGTGTAGTTCTTTAGGTCTTGCTTGATATCTTGCACACACACAAACACTATACATAATGTCAGGTCTTGATGCAGTTAAGTACATCAAAGAGCCTATCATTGATCTATATAAGTGTTCATCTACATCCTCCCCCTCAGCATCAGGATGTAGGTGTTTGTGTGTTTCCATTGGTGTACTTGCACTCTTGCAGTCTTTCATATCAAACTTCTCCAAGACGTCTTTAACATATTTTGATTGGTTTATCAAAATACCATCTGTTCTTTGATTGACTTGGAGTCCAAGGAAGAAGTTCATTGGACCCATGGAGCTCATCTTGAATTTGATTTGCATGAGATTTTCAAATTCTTTACATAATGAATCATTTGTTGATCCAAAAATGATGTCATCTACATAGATTTGCACCAGTAGTATATTATTTTTGACCTTTCTTGTAAACAGAGTTTTGTCAATTGCTCCTCTTTTGAAATCATTCTTCAGTAAGTATGATGACAATGTATCATACCATGCTCTTGGTGCCTGATGCAGGCCATATAGAGCTTTATCTAGTTTGAAAACATAGTCACCATGTTTTGGATCTTTAAACCCTGGAGGTTGGCATACATATACTTCTTCTTCAATTTTCCCATATAGGAAAGCACTCTTTACATCCATTTGATAGACTTTAAACTTCTTGTATGAAGCATATGCTAGGAATATCCTAATTGCTTCAATTCTAGCAACAGGGGCATATACTTCATCATAGTCTATTCCTTCTTCTTGAGTGTATCCTTGGGCTACAAGTCTGGCTTTGTTTTTGATCACTATACCTCTTTCATCTTTCTTGTTTCTAAAGATCCATCTTGTTCCAATGGCTCTTTTTCCTTTGGGTAGAGGTACAAGTGTCCAAACAGCTTGTAATTTGAATTGAAGGAGTTCTTCTTGCATTGCCTCAATCCAGTTTGAATCCTTCATTGCTTGTTGAATCTTCTTTGGTTCATCCTGAGACAGAAAACATTCAAACATACATTCATTATCAATTAGACTTATATTACACACGTTTGCAGTTAGACTTTTATGCAATTTGCTTCTTGTCTGCATGCTTGAGTTCACATCACTAAGGACTTGATCCAGAGGATGATTCTTTTCAGTTCTTGTGCCATGAACTTTATCAACAACTAGTTGGTTTTCAAGATTGGACTCATTTGTTTCAGGAGATTGTTCCTCTTGAGGTTCTTCACTGTCATGGATGTTTGGTTCATCATCATTTGCTGGTTCATAGTTACTACTGGGGTCAGTAGTATTTAGGTTATTACTGGGATCAGTAGTGTTTAGAGAATTTAGGTTATTACTAGGACCAGTAGTATTATGAGTACTATTACTGGTACCAGTAGTATTTGAATTACTACTGTCCTCATTGTCTGAATCACTACTGCTCTCAGAATCTGAGTTATTACTGTCCTCAGTATTGACTGTGGGAACAGTATCAACTACTATGTATCTCATCTCTTCTTGACCAGTATTAAAGGATGATGTTCCTTCCTTTTGAGAATGACAATTTGAATTACCTGCATTTAAATCCATGTTAGTGTTAAAGGATTTGGTTAGATTGTCTATGTTAAATAGCCAATCTGGACCATTTCCTTGTTCATTAAGAATATTCTCATTAAAGGATACATTGATGCTTTCTTCAATGATCCTTAAGAAAACCCATGTATATCTGGAAAAGTCATCAGTAATAACAAGACAATATTGTTTCTTTCCAATACTCATTACATTTGTAGGTCCAAAAAGGTCCATATGTAAGAGTTGTAAAGGAACAGAAATAGAATTTACAATTTTGGACTTATGAGAAGACTTATGTTGTTTACCTTTTAGGCATGCAACACAGTGATGATCACACATGAACTGTTTTTGTGGTAATCCAATTACCAAATTCTTTCTTACTAAATTGTTCATATTTTTAAAATTTGTGTGACACATCCTTCTATGCCAAAGTTCTGATTCAGTAGTGTTTGCCTTGGATATAAAACAGTTGATCTCATTTGAGGATATGAGTTCTCCCCCTATATCCAGGCAATACACATTGTTTCTCCTTGGAGTTCTCAAAACGACATATTTTTCATCTAAAACAAAATCAGGAGAAAGAATGATGCACTCAATATCTGTGAAAAGAATTTTGTTATTTTTATCACAAACTTGAGACACACTGACAAGATTGTATTTTAGCTCAGCTACATAAAATACATCATCAAAAGTAATTTTACCATTAGTAACAGTACCTTTACCTGTAATCTTACCTCCCTTTGGGTTCTCACCAAAGGCCACAAATCCTCCATCAAATGACTTGAAATCCTTAAGAATTTGCAGATTTCCAGTCATGTACCTTGAGCATCCACTATCAATATGCCATGTTCTACCTTCTTCAGGGATCTGAATGCTCTGCACAAGTAAGTAAAGGATTAGTTAAGTTTGGGAACCCAAGCTTTGTATGTCTTGGGTTCATCCTTTGAGAAGTAAGATTTTGAAGATTTAATTTTAAACATTTTTGGTACCCATACCTGTTTAGTACTGGTGTTTTGTTTTACTACTGCCCTTTTGGATTTGTTACTGGTGTCTGACCTTTGTCTATACCCATTATATTTAGCTTTTGAATACTTTACTACTGATGGACCAGTAGTATTTGGGTATTTACCATGTTTAGGATGACCAGTAGTGTGTTTAACATGTGGTTTGGCAGCAGTAGTATTTTCAAACTTAGGGTTTTTACCAGTAGTGTTTTGGTACTGATACCTAACAGCATTGTAATTAGGTTTAGGATCAGTAGTAAACCTGCTAAAGTTCCTACTGGTGTTGGAAAAGTTAAAATATTGTTTATTTTGATTTGTTTTTCCATTATTTTTGAATTAATTGCTATTTTTAGGGCTTCCAACTCTTTTATTTTGCACAAAGCTTGGTGCATTTCTTCCAAATTTTGGTGTTTCAGATTTTTTATATTTTATTTTATTTACTACTGATGGACCAGTAGTATCTGTTAACTTTTGTGTTTTTGCCTTTTCTTTAGAATTTTTAAATTCTTTGAACTCTTTGCAGTTAATTGGATTGAAGTGACAATCCTTTGCTAAATGGTTTACTTTGTTGCAGATAACACATCTTAATTTCTTATCTTTAGCACCTTCAGGTTTTCTTTGATCTAAGAGTTGATTTTTATTTCTTTCATTTCCCCTTCTTAAAATTTTTGGTATATTTTCTGCATTATATTTAGGAGAGTCATCTTGACTTTGTGCTGTGTGAAAGCTTGTATCAATTGAGTCTGTGGTTTGATCATCATTAGAAGAATCATTTGATTCAGCTGTAATTATGAATTCTATTTCAGATGTTTCATTATTAGATTAAGTTTGATTTTCAATTTTTTAATTCATTTATGATTCTTTCTGAACTATCTTTAAGTGGAGGAATGAATTTATATGGAGGTGGTACAGCATGATATCCCACTCCATGCACAACTTTTTCAGTGGTTTGATTACTTGTTAATTCATTGACAATTTGAGAGCTTCTTTCAAACTTTTTAATGGTTAATTTGTTTTGTTCTAATTCCATTTGAAATTCTTCTAGTTTGATCAAGGTTTCTTTTAATTTTGATTTAAGATGTTCTTTTTCATAAGTGGTTTGTAGCAATTCTTCTTTTATCTTTTGATCAGTTATTTTATAAATTTTAATTTGATTTTCAAGATCAGCTATACAACCATTATATTCAATTCTTCTATTTCTATTTAGAATCATCTCTTCAAGTGTTTCTTTATTAAGTTTTTCTAAATCTTTATAAGCTTTAATGCATTCAGGAGTGCAAGATTTAGAATGTACCTTACCAGGAGAGTCAGTGAAAGCCATGAGAGCTTGATTCTGTGCATGCTCCTCTGCTTGAAAGCTCCAGTCATAACCTTGTCCTTGTTGTGAAACAAGAGCAGTTGAGTTTGATCTTTTGTCTGGCTGAGGACATTCTTTAGCAAAGTGCCCAAGGTTGTTATAGTTGTAACATTTGACTTTAGTTTTGTCAAATCCAGCCTTGTCACCTTTGTTATAGTTCAGGTTTGTTCTACCAGTCCTCTTTAAGAACCTTTTGGTTCTTAGACTCAGCATAGCCATCTGCCACTTAAGATCCATCTCTTCAAGATCATCAGGATTCAGTTGTTCCAAATCATCACTAATTAGTGCAGTATGCACATGACTAGTGAAGAAGGATTCTCTTGCAGCATCTTCACAATCTGCAGCCTTTGTAGTTTCCTGGCCTATTCCTGTACTAGACACAAAAGCAGCATTGTTTGAAGATAAATTAGGAGTTTTAGAACTTACCTCAGATTCAAACACCCTTAGCTCATTGTATAATTCATCCAGCTCCTTTTCTTCCAGGGCATCACCTTGTCTATATATGACTGTGTACATAGACCATTCTTCTCCAAGAGATCTGAGAAATTTTCTGTTGACATCATCATTGTCAGGTTTCACACCAACTTGATTCAATTCACCAATGAGTTTGTTGAATCTATCAAAGGTTTGAGATAGATATTCATTCTTTTGGCCTTTGAAGTTTTCAAAGTCCTGTTTTAGTACAGACTTCATGTTTCTTTTGGTGCTTTTGGTGCCAACAAATCTCTTTTCCAGTGCCTGCCACAACATCTTTGCATCATCATATTCAACAAAGAGATGTTGATAGTCATTAGGAATGGCCAGTAGAAGAGTGCTTAGAGCTTTGAGTTCGATTCCTCTGTCTTTCTTCTCCTTTTCACACTTGAGTTTATCTGCTTCAGTTGCAGAACTTGTTGCTTGACCTTGAACGGTTTTGTTTCCTTCGACAACAACTTCCCACATGGAATAATCAGTAATAAGCATGTATTGCTTAATACGATTCTTCCACATTCCAAAGTTATTTGGAGTGAGTATAGGGATTTTATTAGCTTGAGTGCTTTCATTGTTATCAGTCATGATTAACAATCTGTGTGTTTTAAAGATTAAAACTTTTTGTTGTTCTTAAAATTCGTAGATCTAGAACCAATAAGCTCTGATACCACTTGTCAGGATCGATTAACTATGAATTAGTTAATAAACACCCTTAGATCTAATTGATAATAGAAGTTACAGCGGATTAACACTATATCAATATGATTAAGAACAATGAACTGTAAGAACAATATGCAATAATATTAAGAACACAGTTTCACAAAAAGCTTCAATGTATATTATTGATTAACAATACACACGTACGTTTACAATTCGTAAGGAACTATATATAATAGTCCTTGAAGCCTAACTATTTACACTAGTTATTCTAGGACTTGATTTACATCGAATTATAAAAGATATACATTGAATAAACATTCTATAACTAACTCTGTGAAGATCTCGGACTTGATATGCTTCCAAAACGTGTACCAGTAGTAACTGCAATCACCAGTAGTAAAATAACATCGTCAGTAGTAACTCTGGTGATCAGTAGTTTTTAATCATATTGATATATAGTAGTTTTTATGTTGAATATACGGAAAGGAAGAAAAGGAAACCAAATTAAGCATCCAGCTATTTAACAAATATCGAGACATACCAAAAAGATATGTTTTCTCATTAACTTGCAAGTAGATTCTTAAGGCGTATTTGGAATCATAAAATGGTCATGTAACAAATTGAAATGGTACGTTGAATTTTGCAGAACAAATTGAAATAGATATCGCAAATGGGCTCAAATGTGTAATACACTAGTTCGCCAAATAAAGATAAGTTATTGTATTCCTAACAATATTAAACCAACTATAACCGTTTTAGGAAAAAATAAAATCACATTGAACTACGCATTTAATCGAACACCTGATGGGCATGAAATACAATAGCATTTAATACTTTCCTACTGCTATAAGAATGCCTCAAGTAATTGCAGAATCACAAAATCAAATAAGCATAACATCTCAAGAACAAAGCTTTCTTCCCGGTCTGGTGAGATAAAACATGAGCAGCCCTCCTGTACTCTCTGCAATTAAAATACGTTTTGGCAACAAGGTAAAAATCGGAATCTACATCCTCAGAGTCCTCCTCCGGCACCGGAGTTGACACGTATGAGGTACCGGCGATAGGGGTGGAGGTTATCTCGTCCGGTGAACGAAATCGGCGGCGAATGCTGGAACAATCACGCTGTAATTGAGTATGCGAAGGCGGATATTTGGCGGGATCTTGTTCAATTCCAACCAATTGTTCTGCAGCCCTGAAAAATCAGACGAATTTCAAATTCAAATTTTCGAGGGTTTTGAATTGAATAACTGAAACAAAAATTAAGGGGTTTTTTTAGAGGGTTTCTGTACCATTTAGATGCAGAATATAAACAACGATCTGTAAGTTGACGGATTGCAGTTCGGAGCTCATTCCGGCAAGTTTCCTTGGTAACACCTATCGGAGTGTGAGAAAGTGTGTGTGTTTTTTCAGACGGAATTTTTGTGAAATGTAATCGTCGGCGAGTGTGCTGGCGGTATTGGTGAGAGATTTGTAGTGTTATTATTTTTTAAATAATTGTGAGTTTTGTGAAAGAAAATTGTACCATTTTAACCCCTAACTAGTAGAAATTAAATTTGGCCACTAAACAATGATAAATTGCATTAGGACCACTCGAGTAATGAGATTATAAGGTTTGGCCGCACTACTTATTTGTGGTTTAAACACTCGACTTCAGTTCTTTTCCCAACCATTTTTCATACAATCGTCAAACCTTATTTTCTCAGGAGTTCGCATATAAGGATTTTAAGATTTTTACATATAGTTATAATAGTTTTAAAAAAGTTGCAGTTCAATTTATAAAGATCTCTTTTTATTTTTTTATCTTAAAGCGGTCAATTATCGATAAAAATTTTAAGTTACGAGATTTCAATATCCATGGTTTTACACTTGAAGATGGAAATGTGTTATATGTATATTTAATCCATATAAGCGATCTTTTTTTTAATGAAGATTAGCGTGTTGAGTCCTTAAAGATCAATGATGGTTACCATAATTCAAGAGAAATGTATAAACTCTTAGAGCACCGATTATGGGGGCTTCACCACGGCCATGGCGATCTCGTGGTCGTGTGGTGCCAACGATGACGTTATTCGTGGTGAGGATCTCTTTAGTGTAGACCGCAAGTGAGAAAGAGAATAAGTGAAGTAAGAGATATTTTTTAGTTAAAAGTTGAGTTGTTTTGAGCGTGGTCTATAATATGGTATTTGTGATTATTATTAGTGTTGACTGTTGAGTGAAAATAAGATGTGTTGTTGACATGGCTAGGGGTGAGCATGGGTGGTTTGGGGCGATTTTTAACTAAAACCAAACCCCGCCCCAAAATTTCGGGTTTTAAGAATTACACCCCGTTCGATTTCGGGTTTTTCGGTTTCAGTTTTTCGGTTTCAGTTTTTTGGTTTTTTCGGGTTTTTCGGTTCGGTTTCGGGGTTTTTTTTGGTTTTTTGTTTTCCTTTAAATTTACCAATTTTTTACCTTAAAAATTAATATTATGATTCAAACTCACAAACATTAACACATTGCATTATAAATAAAAAACAACTAGTAAGTTTAATATAATTTAATAATAAATTCAACTAACATAACTTGAATAAGATTAATAATAAAATAACAAGTGACCCGAAATGGAGGAAACGAATTCCCGCCAAACCGATTGCAGATCAAAAAACAAATACTTAAAGAAGTGTTCAGATTGGAATAGTATTCGGCTAATCCCGATTACAGGTATATAAATAAATAAATTTACGGTTGATTTCTTTTTTGATCATGGTTCTTGTACAAACGTAAAAATATAGAAATATTTCTTTTTTTTTTGTTGCAAATTGATCGTTCGAGGAAGGCATACTACCCGCTTGAATGTTAATGCATGACTCGAAGTCTCGAACCACTAACTAACTAATTGACCATTCAATAAACTAAAAACTCGAATTACAAGAAACTTTGAAAATGGGAATAACCGAAAATTAAAAACTGAATTACAAGAACACTTGATGCTCAAAGTCCATTGAAGGGAAACTTGATTGTGCAAATTTAATTGCTTGAAGAAGACTTTTTGATGTTTCCTTCTCCTGCAATAACAATTCAACACATGTCAAATAACTTCATCAAGCTTTCACCTTTTCAGGTCGGGCTAACAGGCCGGTCGGGTCAAAACGGGCTGACCCGAATCACTTTTTGTCCAGAAAATTACAACTTTTATATAAATAACTTACCGGGCCATTATAATCAAGAAGACGGGTACAATACACTTCAGCTTCTTCAAACCATTTTTGAGCCCGAAAATAATTTGCAAGAAACAAAAGGGCCTCAACCATATTCGGGCCATCACGTTCTTCATCCTCCATTCTTTCCAAATCTTTTTTATAATAAAAAGCAGCTTCTTGATTCTGACCCAATTCACTATGCAATTTAGCTAATCTATGCGAAGCAATTGCTTCTCTGTCATTACAATTAGCAGCCCGTTTATAACACTTAACTGCTTCTTCAACCATTCTAAGCTGACCCGTTTCATAACATTGGGCAATTGCAATCCACAATCTTGAATCATTCGGTTGCAAAATAACTGATTTTTTAAAATAATGCAACGCGTAATAAGGCATACCCATCATTTCATAAGCTTGGCCCAGCCCGTACCAGGCCCGATAGTCACACGGGTTTATATCTACAGCCCGTCTGTAAGCATCAACAACAGCAGCAGGAGTGTTTTTCATCTCAACATATTCATGGCCCATTAAAGTCCATGCGGATAAATAATTTTTATTTAATTTTAATGCTCGGCAAAAATACATAACCGATTTTTCGTGAAGACCTTTTAAACTATAGTAGTTACCGATAATACAACACGATTCGGGCCGGTATTTATCCGTCATGAAAACTTGGTGTGCAAGGTAACTCAAGCCCGAAAAACACTCTTTTGCATACAACACATTTGAATACATGTCCATGTCATCAACACGGAATGGGTCGATTCTAAAAGTTCTTCAAAGATAGCTTCGACTTGCTCGAATTCACAAAGACTATATTGGGCTTTTGCAATTTGGGCTTTTATGTAATTACTATACCCAAAAGTGGCTTGTAAATACTCGTATTTTGATAAAGATTCATTATGCATACGTAATTCATGATATGTGCTTGCAAGAAAAAAGTCTTTCATGTAATGATTGTTGAGTTTAAGGTTGTTTAAGGTTTCAGTTGTTGTGCATAAAGATTGTAGTTCTAACCATGCGGTCCAATTCCATGGGTAGGTGTTGACTGATTCAACTAATACGGTTCGGGCTACATTTTCGTTACCTTTTTGTTTGAGAACCATACCGTATAAGTAAAGGGTAAAAGGGTCAACTGTACCATTTTTACGGGCAGTTGATAAGTCTCGTTATATAGATGTGAGTTCACTGTTTACAGCATTACTTTTGCCTAAAGGTCCTTCGAGTTCGATTGTTTCTTCTTCTTTTTGTTTTTCGCCAGCCTGGAAATACCAACATTTGTTAAAAAGATTATAGTTTTATTAGGCTCTAGAAACAAATAAAAAATAGTATCTTTTTTTGTCAGGATCGATTAACTATGAATTAGTTAATAAACACCCTTAGATCTAATTGATAATAGAAGTTACAGCGGATTAACACTATATCAATATGATTAAGAACAATGAACTGTAAGAACAATATGCAATAATATTAAGAACACAGTTTCACAAAAAGCTTCAATGTATATTATTGATTAACAATACACACGTACGTTTACAATTCGTAAGGAACTATATATAATAGTCCTTGAAGTCTAACTATTTACCCTAGTTATTCTAGGACTTGATTTACATCGAATTATAAAAGATATACATTGAATAAACATTCTATAACTAACTCTGCGAAGATCTCGGACTTGATATGCTTCCAAAACGTGTACCAGTAGTAACTGCAATCACCAGTAGTAAAATAACATCGTCAGTAGTAACTCTGGTGATCAGTAGTAAGTCCAAAACCAACGTCAATAGTAACTACTAATGATCAGTAGTATCTTCAATATGTGCATGATCAGTAGTAAGCTAGTTATAGACTTCACCAGTATCAACTCATCAGTAACAAGTGTTTCTGCCCCATCAGTAGTAATCATAGTCTTCATCAGTAATAACTATGATCAGTACTAACTACAGCATCAGTAATAAGTTGAACTGTGATCTGCTCCAACAATCTCCCCCTAAATTATTGATTCTCTTTCAATCAATTAAGTTTCTTTTGTTCTTCTTCTTCCCTCTTTCTTTTCTCTAGGGTTCTTTGATTCTGTTGTCTTCTTTGTTCAATAATGTATCTGCTGTTTTTCTTTGTAAAGTAGGTCAATTTATTCTGGAACATTACATCATCATATGGTTTCATCATAGTGTTTGTGAATATCTGATACATAGTCTTTTCAGAATGTGGATATTCTTTTTCATACAAATATAGCTCACATCTTTTGCTTGATTTTTCAAAGAAGTACATATTTGCAGTTGGGATAACATTCCAAGCATATACATTTTCTGGATTTGTAAATAGTTCTGGGTAGTTATCTGGATAAAATGCAGCATCAATCATTCTTGTTAAATATCCAGCACCAGACTCTTTCCATGATTTCTTTGTCATCCTTGGTTTTCCAATGATCGGAAGTTTAATAACATCACTTCTTGAACAGGATCTAATCAATGGTAACCATCCAGTAAATCTTTGTACAACTTTGTCTTACCTTATAATTTCTATAACATTATTAGGCATAACTCTCCAATTAATGATTGGATTGTTCTGCAAGGGAGCAACAGGTACTTCAAGAACAGGAATAATTTGTTCAGTCTTTGATTTCTTTTGAGCACTCTGTTCTTGAGTATGAACCTTTCTTTTCTTTGCTTGGGGAGTTGAGGATTCACCAGTAGTTGATATACTACCAGTTTGAATTAACTTTGGACTTATGGGAATTAGGGCTTTTAAGGCTTTTAACTTCTTTTCTTCTTCAGCTTCTTGTTCAGCCAATTCTTTCTTCTTTGCAGTACAATATTTGTCTATAATAGTAATCATCTTCATTCTGCCAAAAGACTTTGTACTGTGCCCTTTTGACTTGAGAAAGTCTATCATAAGTGTCTTCTGAAAAGATATCATCTGGTAGATCACCTTTTGTTCTTTTACTTTCAGCTACCAGATCTTCAAGGCAATTTAGATGTTCTTCTTCTACTTTTCTAAATCTTTTAAATTCTGCTAGTTGAGTTTCTATCTGAACATCTTTTAGTTGAACAGGCACTTCAGCTTCTTGAGATTGTTGAGTTTTTGATTTTTTTCTTTTCAGTCTTTTTCTTTTCCTCAAGAGCTTGATACATAGCTACTTTTTCTAAGTATCTTTTATGTTTCACCTTCCATCTTGATTGTTTATCAGCTCTAACAAGATTGATTTTGTTCACGATGTAGTGACCTAGTGCTCTGTTAGGGTAATCTTCATCATAAATTTCTTTACCCTTTCCAATACAAGCTGAAGGTGGAGGTGGAATATATTTCATATCAGGAACACCTCTGATTATTATTGATGGAGAGAATAATGTAAGTTCATTCTGTTGAAGAATTTTTGGATGTTGAGGAAGTGTGCATTCATCAACTTCAAACCAGTTCACATTATCATCAATGTCAGGTATGATAAGTGGTTGATCAGGTGTTGTGGTTTGGTGATGACTTCAAAACGTTCTCTTTCAATTAGATCTGGGAGCTCTAGTTCTTCCTCTTCAGTAGTAACCAAGGTAGTTACTGGTGTGGCTTCAGGAGTTACTACTGATAGGGCATCAGTAGTGTTTGGTGCAATTGTTTCCTCTTCTTGATTTACTACTGCTATGATATCAGTAGTAGGAATTACTACTGATTCTTCTATAGGTTCATCAGTAGTAGGCTCAACAGTAGTATCCATGTCTTCTAGGCCTTCATCATTAACCTGGCCTTCGCCAACTTTTGTTTCTTTGAGATTGAGGAGAGAAGTTGCTGCTGCTGCAATTGATTCATCTATCATGCTTTGAATGTTGTCCTTCTCCCCCTTAGTGAGCTCAACTGGTGGAGCTTCACTATTATCAATCTTCTTCTTCAGTCTCCTTATTATCTTTGTTTGTTGATGAAGCCTGTGCTCATATAATCTCATTCTTTTGTTGATTGTATTGATATGCTTTTTCATGTATTGCATTGTTTTTCCTTGATTGGTGAGATATGTAAGGCAGTCATGTACAGTGGATTCAAGGTATCCCAACCTATCTGTCAATTGTGTTTGTTTAATACTGCCCTCACTCCATCTAGCAAGATCATCGGACTCACTAACAGGTACATTGGCTTTAAGGTTTTCCATCCTTTCCGTCAATTCAACAGTTTCAGTTCTACCCTCATCACTTCTTGGTGATGAAATGGGTTGTTTGGACACTCTCTTCTTCCTAGAAGAAGCAGTAGTGCCCCCCCTTGTGGTTTCTTAGCACTGGGGTCCTCTTAGTAATTCCTCAAAAGAGTCATCACTTAGAGTTGCCGAGGTCTGGGTCCTAGTGATGTTCTCACTATCCTGTGCACCCACCTTTGGGGCATCAGTAGTGAGAGCCCTTTCCTCATGTCCTCTCTCCTCCTTGGAGGACAACTCTTGGAGCCTGGGGTTTGACTCAATTTGTCCCCTGGTGTCCTTGAAGGAAGTTTTCTTCCTTTTATAGATAGTGGATATATTTTGGGTTACATTTGGTAGGTCTTCCACAGAGTGAAGAGTAGCACTCTGAGGATTTATTTCATGTTCATGGGACACATTCAGGACATCTATTTGAGTGGGTGATTGAGTGACTGTTTGGGGTGGTGTTTGGGCTGCATTTGGGGGTGATGGAGTGGGTTGAGGTTCAATTGGGGTTGTATCTTTGATTGAACCCTCTCCAATATGTTGTTGTTCTTTGATCATGTTAGGAAACAGAGGGGTTTCCTTGCCCGAAAATTTAAATTGTTTTCTCATATTAGAGAAAACTTTCTTGTTCAACTCAGGAGTTATAAAAATATTTTTAGGAGTTGACAAGTTTTGTAATTCACAGTTTAAAATATGTTGAAGAAATCTGGGATACATTAAAAATTTTGAAGCACTAAGATTTCCCAACATACCTTCAAAAATCATATTTGAAAAATTAAATACTTGGTCTGTGCATAAACAAACAACATCAGATGCTATTGATTTGTTAAACTCATTCCAGGTACTTTTTTTGGGAGAAATACAATGTTGAATGTTATGAACAAGAAATTTCCATTGTGGAGAGAGAAGACCCTTTTGAAAAGTGACTATGTCAAGTCTTCCCTCATATCCCATTTTACTTAAAATTTCAACAATGTGTTCCTTAGGAAGAGAAAACATACCTGAATCGTCATGTAGTTGCAGATGGTGTCGGATGGATTGTTCAGTTATAGTGACAGTTTTGCCATCCACGGTTGATTTGATCATTGACATAGTTGACCCTTCGGTTCTTTCAGCATTAGTCCAGAAGTCAACCAATTGTTGTTGATATGCTTTCGGATTTACAGTTAAAGCAAACTTTATATACTTCCTCCGATTCAAAATAAGTGATACACTTTCCTTTTTAGGGTGATTCAAAATAAGTGATACACTTTGAAAAATTACCTTATTTGGCAAAAAATAATGGAACCCACATCCACTAACTATCTACTTTAACAATTGAAATGACCTCTTTACCCTTACTTTTTACTTTTAAACATCATTAACCCCACTTTATTCAAAATGTGTGGGACCCATTCTCCACTAACCATTTAATTAATCTAATTTAACCATCATTATAATCTTTTGCCTCAAAAACCGTGAAACCCAAAGTGTATCACTTATTTTGAATCGGAGGAAGTATGAGTTTTTCAAGAAATGTACGATTGGACGAAAATCCTTTGTTCCGTCTGGATTCTTTAAGAATGCACACATGTTGTGGAACTCTGAGTATTTGAGAGTTGTTTGAACATCAAGAGATTGTAGAGTTGCCATTGTTGTCGATGTTATGATGTTTGATCGTTTGATTTGAGAGAACTAAGTATGAATTTTGTTACTGATGCAGGGTTTATGATCGCGAGTTAGGGTTTATCGAGAGGATTTAGCAAATCGATGAGAGGATAATGCTAAACTAATCGACTTCAGCTATTTATATCTTACGATTTATCCTGCAAAAAGACTAAATTGCCCTTCGAATCATAACACAACGGCTATTTTCATGGGGGTTAGATTGGTAATTTGACAGTTTAAAGACCAGTAGTAAATTAGAAACCAGTAGAAAAACGTCAGTAGTATCTATGAACATCAGTAGTAACTAAGGATTTTGACATCAGTAGTAACTGTAGACATCAGTAGTATCTAATGAATTTCATTACTGACCTAACTTACACATTCTTAGCAGTAGTAACCATCAATACACAAGACCAGTAGTATATGTGGATACCAGTAGTACTGTCTTACCAGTAGTATTTGTGTATACCTAATACACACCAGTAGTAGTGACCTACCAGTAGTATTTTGTGCACACGCCTACATACTTGTAAAGCGGACCTATCAGTAGTAAAACACTTAAACAAATAAATAACTTTTTACAACAAAACTTTACACATGATTTTGAGTGAGAAATTAATTTATTAAAATCATTCCAATACTGCTAACCAAGAAGCTGAATCTTCCTACATCAAATTCTTTTGTAAAAAGATCTGCTAATTGATCATCAGTAGGAATTTTAACTACTTTGATTAACTTCTTTTCATTGCAATCTCTTATAAAATGAAATCTTATTTCAATGTGTTTGGTTTTAGAGTGTTTTACTGGATTGTTCACAATACTAATAGCACTTTGATTATCAATAAAAATGGGAGTTTTAAGGATAGAGATACCAAAGTCTAGCAGCTGATTTCGAATCCAAAGTACTTGAGCACAACAAGCAGATGCAGCTACATACTCTGCTTCAGCAGTTGATGTTGATACATTTGTTTGTTTCTTGCATTGCCATGACACCAGTCTTGATCCAAAGAATTGACATCCACCAATAGTGGACTTTCTATCATGACATTCACCTCCATAGTCACTATCTGTGTAGGCTATGAGTTCAAAGGGTGAATCATGTGGATACCATAGACCAAGTGATGGTTTGCCTTTCAAGTATCCGATTATTCTTTTGACAGCCTGCAAGTGTAGTTCTTTAGGTCTTGCTTGATATCTTGCACACACACAAACACTATACATAATGTCAGGTCTTGATGCAGTTAAGTACATCAAAGAGCCTATCATTGATCTATATAAGTGTTCATCTACATCCTCCCCCTCAGCATCAGGATGTAGGTGTTTGTGTGTTTCCATTGGTGTACTTGCACTCTTGCAGTCTTTCATATCAAACTTCTCCAAGATGTCTTTAACATATTTTGACTGGTTTATCAAAATACCATCTGTTCTTTGATTGACTTGGAGTCCAAGGAAGAAGTTCATTGGACCCATGGAGCTCATCTTGAATTTGATTTGCATGAGATTTTTAAATTCTTTACATAATGAATCATTTGTTGATCCAAAAATGATGTCATCTACATAGATTTGCACCAGTAGTATATTATTTTTGACCTTTCTTGTAAACAGAGTTTTGTCAATTGCTCCTCTTTTGAAATCATTCTTCAGTAAGTATGATGACAATGTATCATACCATGCTCTTGGTGCCTGATGCAGGCCATATAGAGCTTTATCTAGTTTGAAAACATAGTCACCATGTTTTGGATCTTCAAACCCTGGAGGTTGGCATACATATACTTCTTCTTCAATTTTCCCATATAGGAAAGCACTCTTTACATCCATTTGATAGACTTTAAACTTCTTGTATGAAGCATATTCTAGGAATATCCTAATTGCTTCAATTCTAGCAACAGGGGCATATACTTCATCATAGTCTATTCCTTCTTCTTGAGTGTATCCTTGGGCTACAAGTCTGGCTTTGTTTTTGATCACTATACCTCTTTCATCTTTCTTGTTTCTAAAGATCCATCTTGTTCCAATGGCTCTTTTTCCTTTGGGTAGAGGTACAAGTGTCCAAACAGCTTGTAATTTGAATTGAAGGAGTTCTTCTTGCATTGCCTCAATCCAGTTTGAATCCTTCATTGCTTGTTGAATCTTCTTTGGTTCATCCTGAGACAGAAAACATTCAAACATACATTCATTAGCAATTAGACTTATATTACACACGTTTGCAGTTAGACTTTTATGCAATTTGCTTCTTGTCTGCATGCTTGAGTTCACATCACTAAGGACTTGATCCAGAGGATGATTCTTTTCAGTTCTTGTGCCATGAACTTTATCAACAACTAGTTGGTTTTCAAGATTGGACTCATTTGTTTCAGGAGATTGTTCCTCTTGAGGTTCTTCACTGTCATGGATGTTTGGTTCATCACCATTTGCTGGTTCATAGTTACTACTGGGGTCAGTAGTATTTAGGTTATTACTGGGATCAGTAGTGTTTAGAGAATTTAGGTTATTGCTAGGACCAGTAGTATTATGAGTACTATTACTGGTACCAGTAGTATTTGAATTACTACTGTCCTCATTGTCTGAATCACTACTGCTCTCAGAATCTGAGTTATTACTGTCCTCAGTATTGACTGTGGGAACAGTATCAACTACTATGTATCTCATCTCTTCTTGACCAGTATTAAAGGATGATGTTCCTTCCTTTTGAGAATGACAATTTGAATTACCTGCATTTAAATCCATGTTAATGTTAAAGGATTTGGTTAGATTGTCTATGTTAAATAGTCAATCTGGACCATTTCCTTGTTCATTAAGAATATTCTCATTAAAGGATACATTGATGCTTTCTTCAATGATCCTTAATCTTTTGTTGAACACTCTGTATGATTTGCTTTGAGTAGAGTATCCCACAAAGATTCCATCATCAGCTTTGCAGTCAAACTTACCAATTTGTTCTCTTGTAATCAGAATAGTACAAGGACAACCAAATGATTTTAAAAAACTTATGGATGGTTTTCTTTTGTTAAAGAGTTCATATGGTGTTTTATGATGTGGCTTAACTATTAATACTATGTTTTGTACATAACAGGCAGTATGATTTTAACTTTTTGATCAGATGTGTTCTCCAGTTTAATAATTAAGTTCTTGATGAGTTCACTTGTTTCATCTTTTGTCCTGAGAAAGAAAACCCATGTATATCTGGAAAAGTCATCAGTAATAACAAGACAATATTGTTTCTTTCCAATACTCATTACATTTGTAGGTCCAAAAAGGTCCATATGTAAGAGTTGTAAAGGAACAGAAATAGAATTTACAATTTTGGACTTATGAGAAGACTTATGTTGTTTACCTTTTAGGCATGCAACACAGTGATGATCACACATGAACTGTTTTTGTGGTAATCCAATTACCAAATTCTTTCTTACTAAATTGTTCATATTTTTAAAATTTGTGTGACACATCCTTCTATGCCAAAGTTCTGATTCAGTAGTATTTGCCTTGGATATAAAACAGTTGATCTCATTTGAGGAAATGAGTTCTCCCCCTATATCCAGGCAATACACATTGTTTCTCCTTGGAGTTCTCAAAACGACATATTTTTCATCTAAAACAAAATCAGGAGAAAGAATGATGCACTAAATATCTGTGAAAAGAATTTTGTTCTTTTTATCACATACTTGAGACACACTGACAAGATTGTATTTTAGCTCAGCTACATAAAATACATCATCAAAAGTAATTTTACCATTAGTAACAGTACCTTTACCTGTAATCTTACCTCCCTTTGGGTTCTCACCAAAGGCCACAAATCCTCCATCAAATGACTTGAAATCCTTAAGAATTTGCAGATTTCCAGTCATGTGCCTTGAGCATCCACTATCAATATGCCATGTTCTACCTTCTTCAGGGATCTGAATGCTCTGCACAAGTAAGTAAAGGATTAGTTAAGTTTGGGAACCCAAGCTTTGTATGTCTTGGGTTCATCCTTTGAGAAGTAAGATTTTGAAGATTTAATTTTAAACATTTTTGGTACCCATACCTGTTTAGTACTGGTGTTTTGTTTTACTACTGCCCTTTTGGATTTGTTACTGGTGTCTGACCTTTGTCTATACCCATTATATTTAGCTTTTGAATACTTTACTACTGATGGACCAGTAGTATTTGGGTATTTACCATGTTTAGGATGACCAGTAGTGTGTTTAACATGTGGTTTGGCAGCAGTAGTATTTTCAAACTTAGGGTTTTTTACCAGTAGTGTTTTGGTACTGATACCTAACAGCATTGTAATTAGGTTTAGGATCAGTAGTAAACCTGTTAAAGTTCCTACTGGTGTTGGAAAAGTTAAAATATTGTTTATTTTGATTTGTTTTTCCATTATTTTTGAATTAATTGCTATTTTTAGGGCTTCCAACTCTTTTATTTTGCACAAACCTTGGTGCATTTCTTCCAAATTTTGGTGTTTCAGATTTTTTATATTTTATTTTATTTACTACTGATGGACCAGTAGTATCTGTTAACTTTTGTGTTTTTGCCTTTTCTTTAGAATGTTTTCTCATTAACTTGCAAGTAGATTCTTAAGGTGTATTTGGAATCATAAAATGGTCATGTAACAAATTGAAATGGTACGTTGAATTTTGCAGAACAAATTGAAATAGATATCGCAAATGGGCTCAAATGTGTAATACACTAGTTCGCCAAATAAAGATAAGTTATTGTATTCCTAACAATATTAAACCAACTATAACCGTTTTAGGAAAAAATAAAATCACATTGAACTACGCATTTAATCGAACACCTGATGGGCATGAAATACAATAGCATTTAATACTTTCCTACTGCTATAAGAATGCCTCAAGTAATTGCAGAATCACAAAATCAAATAAGCATAACATCTCAAGAACAAAGTTTCTTCCCGGTCTGGTCAGATAAAACATGAGCAGCCCTCCTGTACTCTCTGCAATTAAAATACGTTTTGGCAACAAGGTAAACATCGGAATCTACATCCTCAGAGTCCTCCTCCGGCACCGGAGTTGACACGTATGAGGTACCGGCGATAGGGGTGGAGGTTATCTCGTCCGGTGAACGAAATCGGCGGCGAATGCTAGAACAATCACGCTGTAATTGAGTATGCGAAGGCGGATATTTGGCGGGATCTTGTTCAATTCCAACCAATTGTTCTGCAGCCCTGAAAAATCAGACGAATTTCAAATTCAAATTTTCGAGGGTTTTGAATTGAATAACTGAAACAAAAATTAAGGGGTTTTTTTAGAGGGTTTCTGTACCATTTAGATGCAGAATATAAACAACGATCTGTAAGTTGACGGATTGCAGTTCGGAGCTCATTCCGGCAAGTTTCCTTGGTAACACCTATCGGAGTGTGGGAAAGTGTGTGTGTTTTTTCAGACGGAATTTTTTTGAAATGTAATCGTCGGCGAGTGTGCTGGCGGTATTGGTGAGAGATTTGGCGCTAGGGTGGTAATTCAGGTGGGGTTCAGGTTTGCGGGTCAGAAACTTTCAATCCGAAATCGACATGTTTATATAAACGGGTCAGATATCTCAACTTTAATATGTTTAACTTCAACCCAAACCTAACCCATATAACCCATTTAATAAAATGAGTAAAAAAGGAAAGAGGAAATTGGTATTTAAACGGAGATGATAAATGACATATTTACCCTCGTGTGCATCGCACATGACAGGGTTTAAGGAAGAGATTTAATGGAAGTTAGTATTTTGGATCAAAAGCGTGACAAAGTTTCATACTTAGGTACTATCCATGTTATTTTTGAAACTTAGGAATCAAATCTAAAACTTTTGGCAAACAACAAGGACCATCTATATAATTTACTCTAAATAAATTGATGTTAATGATATATAAAAGTAAAAATAAGGTTAAATTAGTCATTTCACTATACAAAAAGAGATAGTTATTGGATAAGAGCTCACTACCTTTTACCAAATAAGGTAAATTATTAAAATGTATAACTTATTTTGAAAACGTCAAAAATGAAAAATGTATCACTTATTGTGATATGAAAGAAAATATAACTTTGTATTATCAATGGTTGTCTCACATCGAAGCGCTTACAACTAGGGGTGTAATCGAGTTGAGCCGAGCCAAGCTCAATACTCGACTCGACAATTAAACCTGAGCTCGATACTCGAAGAGACTCTATTTTTAAGGTTGAACTCGAGCTCGGTGAAGGTATCAACACTTTTGAGCTCTACTAGATTCGGCTCGATATATTTTATTTATTTATTTTAGAAGTTGTAAAAAGTTGATTTGGAATAGTATAATGGCATAGGATTTATTTTTTTTCTTCCTATTATACAAAAGATACATATGTAATTAGATATATATAAAAGGTTAAAATGGTAATTTTATGGATGCTCGATTAGACCTGCGAGATGAGTATTAGGGAACCCGCGAGCTCGGCTCGAAACCGTACTCTAGTAGCTCGAGCTTGAGCTTCACTTGGTTTATAATGAGTCGATTCTAAGTACTTTTCGAGTCGGTATCAGATAGCTCGCGAGCTCTCTCAGCTCGAATGCTCAATTATACCCCTCTTATTTCTCAAAGATCACATGGAATCTGTTTTTACCAAAAATCTCACATTCTAGCACTTTATGATTTCCGATGTTCAATGACACTTACATAAATCATTAGAAACCTGTAACAGTTGTTAGTTAAATTGTAAAAACTAGAGTATGAGATGTAGATTAGAAAATATAAAAAGATGCAAACATGTTTTTTGATGTATTTGAAATGGAACATTTTATTACATATCAAAAGGGACTTTAAAAGAAGTGGCTAACAAACAATTCTCAAGTTGAAGTAGCAATTAATGAAGCTAAATAGTTGTTAGATTTTTGTATGATATCACTTTTAAATCAATAATATGATCACACATTAAAATATTAATTTAAATGCAAATTCAAGCTCCCATCTTCTTAAAAATTAATCAATAACAGAGAATATAACACTTTATTTGGCATTAAATAAAACCATCTTTCTACATACTCTGCACCTTTTTCCATCAAAATTTTCTTAACATGTCCACTAACACTTGATGAGTGAATTCGGTTATACAACCAATTGGCTTCAATTACTTGTCCATCTTTCGAGTATTCATTAATAATTTTGACATAAAAAAACCTCGTCATCCTTTTAAACATATGATGTGCATCAAAAAATCTTTTTCTCTACTTAGACAACCATCCTTTTAATGCAATTAAATATATCATTAGCTTTCAAACATCGATACATCATACAAAACCAAAGGGTCTTTGGCCTAGCGGTATGGTGATTGACTCTCAACCTTGAGGTCATGAGTTCGAGTCCTTTCGTGGACATAAGTAGTAATTAGGAGTAGATTAGATTTGCTGTTTCAAAAATAAAATAAAAAATACATCATACAAATCTTCAATAATAAACATGACAACTTATCTTTTGTTGTAGCAAAATAGTTGTTAGATTTTTGTATGGAATAACTTTTAAATCAATAATATGTTTAAGTAGATCTCTACATGTCAAAGATCTTTGACTTTAATAGCATGCTAGCTAAATCATATGGACAACAATATGCATGCATGCAACACCTATCAACAACAATTTCATATAAACAATTTGATAGTGAGTAAGTAACTGTCAACTAACAACTAACTAGTAATATGTTGAAAAACGTATATAAACAAAAGACTAAGTAAACCACAAGGGTGGGCGCGGTTGGTAAGACTTGGGCCTCCTATGTGGGAGGTCCCGGGTTCGAACCCCGTGAAACCCCCCTTGTGGCCACCAGCCTCCGTTGAAACGTGGGTCCCCCTCTGTGCTGAAAATGCTGGGTCTCGTATATCGAGCCCAAGCAGAGGTGTGGATATCATTGTTAGGTGATTTACCGGGGAATGCACCTGTTGCTGGGTCGGGTGTCCGGTCACAATATGTGGCCAGTGTCAATGGTACACTCCTTTACCATTTTTTTTTTAACAAAAGACTAAGTAATGCAAATTCAAACTAAACTCTCAACGCTTCACTCTTACAAAGCGGACAAACATTTTGTAACCGTAACCATGTCACTATGCAATTTTGCTAATCTATGTAAAGCAATTGCTTCCCTGCCATTAAAATTAGCAGCCCGTTTCATAAAATTTAAACACTTATAAATAAATCTATGTAGCTAAATAGTTGTTAGATTTTTGTAGGAAATCACTTTTAAATCAATCATATGTTTAAGTAGATGTCTACATGTCAAAGATCTTTAACTTTAATACCATGCTAAATGATATGGACAACAATTACTTCAATTTGCATGCATGCTAAATCATACAAAACTTTAAAACCATCAACCATTCACGTACATACACAGTAACTATCAACCAACTAGTCAAAAATGTACTTACTACCAACATATAAAAAAATCTAAACTCTTAATGCTTCAATTCACTCCTACAAAGCGGACAAACGTTTCGTACGCGTAACCAATCTTCGATACATTTTGAATGGTACCGATGTTTGCATTGCAGCTCGCCGAGTTTGTCGTTGTTTTCATACTCGTCTTGACAAATCACACAAATTTCATTATCTTGATCATTAACTTCACAATAGTTGCTTATCTTGAGATTCTTGAAAATTTGTGTGTTGGTTAGTCCAGTGGTTGAATTCACAGATTCTTGTAGATTAAATTCAATATCATCATCCTCGTATCTCACAATATCATCATCCTCGGTATGGGGCACGAGACTTGTATCAGGTCGAAAACTGTCATCGTCGAAAATAGTCGGGTATATATGATTGTGGATATTACTAGGATGATCATTTTGTTGTGGAATTCCATATTGATTTAAGTCAATAGCATTGAGGATAACTATACGGTTTTGATACACATACCATGTATATGTGTAAAGCAGAGGATGGTAGAAATGTAGGGATCCGGAGATGATTTCAGGAGTGATAGATTGTAAATAAAAAGGATGAATGGTGAAAAATTGATAAGCTCGTATAGGCATGTCTTGAATGTACACATAGTATGGTGCAACTTCGGTGTGGTGATCACTTTCCATTGAAGCAACTTGAACTCTTGAAGAAGAAAAAAACACAATCTTGAAATCTTGAAGAAAAAGACGATCTTGATATCTTGAAAAAAAAAACACTATCTTGAAGAAGAAGATGATGTTTTGGGTTGGCTTGGATTGAAATAAAAACACGGTTGAAGTTTGTAACAAAGCAGCGGATTGGAGAAATAATGATTTGATATTGAGAGTAACTTCAATCGGGTATTTATAACATAAGTCTTGTAACAAAACTTTGGGTCGGTGACCGTTCACGCATTTAATGTTCCGTTCGATTAGAATCTTGAGTTGAACGGTAATAATTGATCCTGTTTCCATATATAAAAAACAGTATATGTCCGTCATTTTAAGTTTTTTAACTAGTTATCGTCAAAAGTGAATATTTATATGTGAGTTTTTCTAACATTTGCCCTATTGGCTAAGGTTTATTAATAAAGTCCAATATTTCTAAAAGTGTAGCAATAAACATTAATAAAGTCAAATTTTAAAGGTTTTGGGTAATGCATTAATAAAGTCAATATTCCTAAATATATGCCTTGAGAACGCATATAAGAAAAACCTATATTAGTAGGGTTTTGTTAATGTGTGCCCCATGAGCACATGATAACGAGTATTTAATAAAACAAAATTTCCTTTATTAGAGTAAAATGAAATTTATGAGTTATTAGTATAATTATATTATTGTGTTATACCGATTTTACCATATCATGAATGAAAATGAAAGTTTTTTATAATTATATGCAGGAGTATAAAAGACAATTAAAATTACTATAATGTACTCCTGGAGTACATATTAGAAAATCCCATCTTAATATACTAACTTTCCATATATGATTTAACTTTTCATTGCAAATTAATTTTTCCATTATTATTAATCAAAAATATGTATATGTCGTTTTACATTAATTACATAAAAAAAACTTGTACATAATAAAAAGGAATTAAACAAAGGATTTTGGTAACCAATGCCCTAAGGGCAATGGTTAAGGATAAGTTGAATGCTTAAATTTTTTTGTAAATTAATTACATAAAAAACTACCCACTAAAAATCACAAACCACCTAGTAATGGTTATGCATAAACACTTATACATAAACCACTTTATTAGCTCTTAACCATTGCCCTAAGGATAATGTTTAGCATAATCCTTAAACAAATTACAAGAATTATCCATAAGTTTTGTATTTAATCACTAAGTATAACAAAAATATAAATTCCCTAATTCTAAAACATGTCGTGAGTTTAGTCCGTAAAACTAACACTCATTTTTCAAACCTTTTTTTAGTTATAGTAGGCTTGATTTTCACCCTTTTTTTGAAACGAATGATACTAAAAAACGTCAACATTACTTTTGTTATTTATCAATAAATGTATATTTTTACATCGTTGCAACACATAAAACCTGGTTGCAACCACTTGTTTATATACAAATGCGTCAATTTAAGTTTTTTTAATGGGTGAAATTGGAGTGAGCTAAAAGATTTAATTGTAAAGAAAATAGGTCAAATTGTTTGCAGATGGATAAAACCTTGTAAATTTGCCTAAGTTAAATTTCTGGATTATTATTGTAACAAGAGTAAATTGCCTGGATTTTAGTTCCTAGTCCAAGAAAAATGATGATATCCATGACCTAGGTATTTTCTCAACTGTTAATTTTATTTTTAGCTGTTTTGTTATGATTTTAATCAAATATTACTCTATAATACATCTTTATCTTTATATATAATAAATCAAAAGATTTTTAAATATGTGACAATTCACCGTTTCCAAGTCATTGATGACTCATCATTGAGTGGCAGCAATCACCCTTATGTATTCCCACGGCGTTTAATTGAGTCCTAAATTTCTGCTCAATTGATAAGCTTCAGTTTTTAGGCCACGTCTTTTAACTCAACGTCTTGCCATTTTAAACCATATTCATACACTTTTAACAGTTACATGTGTGAATCGGTTTCTTTGGCCGTGCGTTTCTCCTCTTTTCACTGACCCGAACTTTTGGGGAGGGGTTTCGTTTTAGTAAAAAACCGCCCCATGCCCACCCCTAGTTTAAAAATTGTTTCGCTTTCAGTCAAAATCGGTTAGGGTGAAATTGGTTGTTGGTAGGCTGGGAGTGTATCCGATCAAAAACGGTTCGTAGCGAAAACGGGTTTAATTAAGGTACCAGTTTGAATTCGCTTTGGTGAGTATATATGTCATCTAGAAACTAGCACAATTTTTCTAAAATATCATCTGTTTGCTCGAATAAAAACAAAATCGTGAAACAAGGAGTGACGACCAAGTCTTAATGCCTTCTTTGGATGACACTTACCAAAAACGCCGTCAAGTTATCCACTATTAACGCCTTCTTTTGACCAAATTCCGGAGAACAGATCGCAAATCAAAAAACGAATTCTCAAAGAAGTCGTATTTGGAGACGGAAAAACAAGTGGAGGAAACGAATTCCCGCCAAACAGATGGCGGATCAAAAAACATATACTTAAAGAAGTTTTCAGATTGGATTAGCATTTGCTAATCCCGATTACACTGTGAATCATAATAAAAAAATATTAAATTGAAATACTCACCCATCTCACTTCTAGTCTAGAATTATTATACATCTGAACTAAAAACTCGATGCTTTAAAAAAAGAAACTTTGAAAATGCGAATAAACGGAAATTAAAAACAGAAGTACAAGATATTGTAACGTTGATCAAGCTATCAACTACAATATATTGTAAAGCATGATCAACAAACTACTTTAACTAAGATCTTGGCAACATTTGACTAGTCAAGATTCAATCTTTACTACTAAATGTTCATATTTCATACCTCACTAGTCACTACAACACTTAATGCTCAAAGTCCATTGAAGGGAAACTTGATTGTGCAAATTTAATCGCTTGAAGAAGACTTTTTGCTGTTTCCTTCTCCTGCAATAACAATTAAACACATGTCAAATAACTTCATCAAGCTTTCACCTTTTTGAAACGGGCAAACGATTCGGGTCAAAACGGGCTGACCCGAATCAGTTTTTGTCAAAAAGATTAAAACTTTTTTATAAATAACTTACAGGGCCATTATAATCAAGAAGACGAGTACAATACACTTCAGCTTCTTCAAACTGTTTCTGTGCCCGAAAATAATTTGCAAGAAACAAAAGGGCTTCAACCATATTCGGGCCATCACGTTCTTCATCTTCCATTCTTTCCAAATCTTTTTTATAATAAAAAGCAGCTTCTTGATTCTGACCCAATTCACTATGCAATTTAGCTAATCTATGCAAAGCAATTGCTTCCCTATCATTACAATTAGCAGCCCGTTTATAACACTTAACTGCTTCTTCAACCATTCTAAGCTGATCCGTTTCATAACATTGGGCCATTGCAATCCACAATCTTGAATCATTCGGTTGCAAAATAACCGATTTTTTAAAATAATGCAACGCGTAATAAGGCATACCCATCATTTCATAAGCTTGGCCCAGCCCATACCAGGCCCGATAGTCACACGGGTTTATATCTACAGCCCGTCTGTAAGCATCAACAGCAGCAGGAGTGTTTTTCATCTCAACATATTCATGGCCCATTAAAGTCCATGCGGATAAATAATTTTTATTTAATTTTAATGCTCGGCGAAAATACATAACCGATTTTTCATGAAGACCTTTTAAACTATAGTAGTTACCGATAATACAACACGATTCGGGCCGGTATTTATCCGTCATGAAAACTTGGTGTGCAAGGTAACTTAGGCCCGAAAAACATTCTTTTGCATACAACACGTTTGAATACATGTCCATGTCATCAACCCGAAACGGGTCAATTCTTAAAAGTTCTTCAAAAATAGCTTCAACTTGCTCGAATTCACGAAGACTATATTGGGATTTTGCAATTTGGGCTTTTATGTAATTACTATACCCAAAAGTGGTTTGTAAATACTCGTATTTTGATAAAGATTCGTTATGCATACGTAATTCATGATATGTGCTTGCAAGAAAAAAGTCCTTCATGTAATGATTGTTGAGTTTAAGGTTGTTTAAGGTTTCGGTTGTTGTGCATAAAGATTGTAATTCTAACCATGCGGTCCAATTCCATGGGTAAGTGTTGACTGAGTCAACTAATGCGATTCGGGCTAGATTTTCGTTACCTTTTTGTTTGAGAACCATACCGTATAAGTAAAGGGTAAAAGGGTCAATTGTACCGTTTTTACGAGCAGTTGATAAATCTCGTTCTATAGATGTGAGTTCACTGTTAACAGCATCACTTTTGCCTAAAGGTCCCTCGAGTTCAATTGTTTCTTCTTCTTTTCGGTTTTCGCCAGCCTGGAAATACCAACATTTGTTAAAAAGATTATAGTTTTATTAAGCTCTAGAAACAAATAAAAATAGTATCTTTTTTTCTCTCGATATATAGTAGTTTTTATGTTGAATATACGGAAAGGAAGAAAAGGAAACCAAATTAAGCATCCAGCTATTTAACAAATATCGAGACATACCAAAAAGATATGTTATTTCAGTAACTTGCAAGTAGATTCTTAAGGCTTATTTGGAATCATAAAATGGTCATGTAACAAATTGAAATGGTACGTTGAATTTTGCGGAACAAATTGAAATAGATATCGCAAATGGGCTCAAATGTGTAATACACTAGTTCGCCAAATAAAGATAAGTTATTGTATTCCTAACAATATTAAACCAACTATAACCGTTTTAGGAAAAAATTAAATCAAATTGAACTACACATTTAATCGAACACCTGGTGGGCATGAAAAACAAAAGCATTTAGCACTTTCATACAACTAAATAATGCCTGAAAACATCACAATATCAAATAGAGTTAGGAAGGAGAAAACGAACCAAATAAAGGGCATAACATCTCAAGAACAAAGCTTTCTTCCCGGTCTGGTCAGATAAAACATGAGCAGCCCTCCTGTACTCTCTGCAATTAAAATACGTTTTGGCAACAAGGTAAACATCGGAATCTACATCCTCAGAGTCTTCCTCCGGAACCGGAGTTGACACGTATGAGGTACCGGCGATAGGGGTGGAGGTTATCTCGTCCGGTGAACGAAATCGGCGGCGAATGCTGGAACAATCACGCTGTAATCGAGTCTGCGAAGGCGGATATTTGGCGGGATCTTGTTCAATTCCAACCAATTGTTCTGCAGCCCTGTAAAAACAGACGAATTTCTCAAAATTTCGAGGGTTTTGAATTGAATAACTGAAACAAAAATTAAGGGGTTTTTTAGAGGGTTTCTGTACCATTTAGATGCAGAATATAAACAACGATCTGTAAGTTGACGGATTGCAGTTCGGAGCTCATTCCGGCAAGTTTCTTTGGTAACACCCATCGGAGTGTGTAGAAAATATTTGAAATGTAATGGGCGAGTGTGCTGGCGGTATTGGTGAGATTTGGAGTGTTCTTATTTTTCAAATAATTGGGAGTTTTGTGAAAGACAGTTGTACAATTTTGCCCCCCAACTAGTGGAAATTAAATTTGGCCACTAAACTATGATAAGTTGCATTAAGACCACTCGAGTAATGAGATTGTAAGCTTTGGCCGCAATACTTATTCAGTTATTTGTTATTTGTGTGGATCTCTTTTTATTTATCAATCGATTTCAGTTCTTTTCCCAACCCTTTTGCATACAAATTGCCAAACCTTATTTTCTCAGAGGTTAAGGATTTTTACGAATAGTAATAATCTTTTTAAAGGGGTTGTAGTGCAGTTTGTAAAGATGCCTTTTTATTTATGATCTTAAAGTGGTCATTTTTTCTTATAAAAAGTTGTCTACAAATCGAGGTGTGAACATTGGTTAAAGATGTTATTTTTTTAGTTCATCGTGTGTATTGGATTTTTTCGTTAAAAAGTTTAGGTTACGGGATTTGTGTTATATGTATATTTAATCCATAAAAGCGATCTATTTTAATGAAGATTGGCTTGTTTAGTCCTTAAAGATCAATTATGGATACCATAATTCAAGAGAAAGGGGTAAACTCTTAGAGCACCGAGTATGAGGGCTTCACCACGGCCATGGCGGTCTCGTGGTCGTGCGGTGCCAACGATGATGTTTTTCGTGGTAAAGTGTGGTAAAAAGAATTTTTTTAGTTAAAAATTGGGTAGTGTTGAGTGTGGTTCATAATATGATACTTGTGATGGTTATTGTTGCTGAGTGAAAATAATATTTATTGCTGATGTGGCACTCTCTGATGATTGTGGTAGGTTTCACCACACCTGATACTCTTAGGATTGCCACTTTTGACATTGAAATCAATTCATACGAGACTAGAATTAGAAGCATTATAATTAAACGTTAAGACGTGAAATCAAACTTGAAGATGTTTGAAAAGTGGAAGAGGTTGGAGCAGGAAGTGTTTGGAAATGATGCTTAATTGCTTAGATACTAACCACATTTAGATATCCGACCTCATTGGCGCGTCATCATACACTAAAATCCGTTGTCAGGGGCCTTGATGATCTCGTATTGATACCATCTTGTGGCCAAAGAAGTTTGAAATATCAATCTCGTTGATTAAGCGATAAACAACCAAGTTGCCCAATGGCCTACTTGTTTTTTTGTTTTTTGTTTTTTTTTTTTTTTTTGTTTATATGTTTCACTTTTTCATCCGGGATGTTTTTGATTTGCTACTAAACATCTGTTTCATTTTGAGAGTAGTTTGTATGAACCAATGTTTTCAATCCGGGTTCAACCGACCGATCGGACTGGGAAATGGAAGTATGTCGGGCTTAACCGACATGGTTAAAAGTTTATTTATTAACCGCTTCAAATCGGGCAGGTTAAACGTGAACCCGGTTGAACCACGATGATTGAACATGATTTGAATCGTGTTTTTTTCCATTCAATCTTACTTCTTTTTGTCAAAGTTAATTTTTTGTATAATTTTTGATATGTTTGAAGTTTTATTGTAATTTATATATTTTGAGGTTTGGAAAAATCAAATTTCCAAATGAATGTTAAGTATTTGTAACTTTTTTTTTTTATAGATTATGAATTCTAAGTTGTTGAACTTATTTAGAAAAATAAGTTTTATAATTTTTTGGATTTTTATTATATTTTTATACTTTTGTAATTTATGATTATTTTTAAATTTCATTCGGATGCTCCCTAGCCCCACACCTATACCCAAAAAGTTGACGCATCTTATCTCCCAACTTGTCAGATATCTATAGAAAATCAGTGACAAAGTCATGCCAACAGCATCAGTAGACCGATAAGGTTTGAATATCTAACTAATGAGATTGTTAGGATGAGCTTACACTTTTTTCTTTTAAGAAAAAATAAAATAAAATATATCGTGTTTTCGAGATTTATTTAAGGGAAAAAGAGAGCGAATGACAAAAAAATAGGAGAGAATTTAAAATTAAATTTCTTTCTAAATGGCGGCAGGGAATAATTTGTATTTATACAGATAAATTTTATATTAAATGACAATTATGTTTTTTCCTTTTAATGAAAGAGATTGAAATATAAAGTTTAATAAGGAAAAAAAAAAGAATATAATTATCCTTTAATGTAAAATTGTTCAAATAAAAAATCTTATCATATAGGAATATGAGCTGATTCGTACAGAGCAATTTTTATCCATACAGAGCAAATTCATCCTAAATGACAATCATGCTCTTCCTTTACCTTTAACACATTTTGCATTTCACCTCTCCCATTAAGGGCATGATTGTCATTTGGAATGAATTTGCTCTATATGGATAAAAGTTATTCTGTACGAATCAGCTCCATATAGGAATCAGCTCTCTTTCCATAATAATGCATCAAATAAAAAATCTTATCATGTTTTTTCATTTTTTCCTTTTAAATTCTGGATCAAGTAACTTATTTTCCTTTTCCTATTTATTTTATTTTACTCTCACTCTAAACTCAAGAATGCACCGCAACATCGTTATAGTTTTTTTTTTAATATGTGTTAGGAATATTTCTATAATATTCATTAAAGATTTGATGTGTCGAAACTTATAAAGTATAAGGACCTAAATTGAAGATATGGAAGTCAATATTTGAATAAAGATTTAGGAGATAATCATAAATGTAAAAGATATAGTATATCTTTATTAGCTTAAAAGATTTAGTATTATCTTTTCCTTGTAAATCTCTAGGTTTTCTAGTATATAAAGAAACCTAGAGGTATAGAATTAGTCGTTCTTGAAACCCACGTTTTAACGTGTATGTGTGTGTACTCTAAGCCTCAAGGTCGTTTGATCCTGTTAACCAAAACCGTTCTACATATTTATATGTAGAATTGGGGCTTTTAGTAATCATTGTATATAAAGATGATGATGAAACCTTGTTTAGCAATACAAATCTGTTTATCTAATTCCGCAAATTTATGATTTGTATATGTTTATTCCAGATCAAGAACTAACTATTCTTGAGCCTAAAGATCTGTAACACCCTAAAATTTACAAGATTTTTAAAATTTTTTGAAAACAAAATTATAATCAAAAGGTCCCATAAATAAATCTCAGATATTAATATTTAACATTTAAAACGTATTTATTGCGGAAATAGTTAAGATAAAAAAGTGTTTTAAAATATTAAATGATGTCCACATCAGTAATGAAAAGATACAGCGGTCAACCGTCCACCTTCTCCTTTCCTTTGCCGGTACCTGAAACAATGTGGGGGAAATAGGGGTCAGTTGGAGAAGCTGAGTGAATATCTCAAAATGCAAACAATCATAACATACAACACATGAGGGCACATCGGTGTACTCCTAATCAGAATCTACTCGGTTAATTACTCAGATTTAATTTCTCAGATTTTATTACTCAGATTTTAATTTATATAGCGCGCTTGTGTGATTCGGGTCGATCGCCCCTCCTCACACCTCAGATAGGCATAAGCCAAAACTCAGACGGGAGTAATCCCAAAAACAAGGCCTGGCACCAGTACTCTTCGGTGCCAAGTCAAAACGTCTGACACCAGTGCTCTTCGGTGTCAAGTCAGATATAAACTCAGACGGGAATAATCCCAAAAACTCAGACGGGAATAATCCCAAAACTCAGACGGGAGGTGATCCCAGGCATATAGCCAAAAACTCATATGTGTGTTATTATGTTTTATTATCTCTTTAACATAATTATCTCAGATGCCCTAGCAAGTAGTAGCACAGAATGACCCTGTACCGAGCTCGGTTACCCAGGCACAATGTCTCAGATTAAAATAAATCAACAGCTGCTCAGATACTCAGATAACAGATCAAACTCAGATAACAGATCAAGCTCAGATAACAATTAAGGTGCAAGTAATATAACACGTAAGTCATGCATGTATAACGTTAAAACTGAATACACGGTGAGAATACTCACCTCGATAAGCGTAAGCTTCGAAGATTTCCCGGCACTCTAAAACACTGCCTCATTATCTCCTAGTCGACCCTAAGGCACGAAAGATAGTCCGATTAGACTTAATTCAAAACTCATTTTTTAAAAAAAAAGTTTTTCTCCTGATTACTAAAAAGTTTTCCCTAATAAAATACTTATTAAGCTCAAAACCCATAACCTATGCAAATTAAAATGTAGTTGTTATTTTTCTTAAAACCATTGAAATTCCAAATTCATGCAAGCTTCTTTAACCACTTTTGTCAAAAACTTTTCATCACCAATAAGACTTAAATAATATTAAAACCCTTTTTGAAAGAGAAGTTTTATCATCAAGTGAATAAAAGCTTATTCAAAACAAAACCCAGATAAAAGGGATTTCTAAACAAGTGATCCAAAAACTCCAAAACTCCCAAGTTAATTTACAACGTATAGGAGAAAAAGGAAAACAGAGAGGAGGGTTTTCTACCGGAATAGTAACGCACAAACACCACTGTACGAATTACTTGCTCGATTCTATACTCCCCACCTTCGGCTGAAATGAGCACCACGACCAAGACTCCTCTGTTGACTGTTGTTTCGTGTCGGCGATAACACAACACCACCACCACCACTCGAAGCTACTCAGATTGTTATAAGCTCGACATTGTTGCTCCGCCAGGTCTCTGATGCGCAGGATTACCGGAACCCGGAAAAGAAAGTATTAAAAACCAATACCCAGAATCAAGGAGGAAGAAATAAGCGGAAACGGTAAAGAGGCTGTTACCGGAATCAGATTGTATCCTGACGGCGGTCGGACTGAGTCCAGCGGCGGCTGAACGGGATCTGGCCAAGCTCAACGATAAAAGCAGAAGCAGTGCTCGTCGATGGTGAAACTCGACGGCGAAGCAGAAACAGTAGGGCTCTCCGGTGAAACAAAACGGAAAAACGAATTTCACTACGGTGAACAGAAACGTAGTTCAAATGCAGTTCAAGCGTTGGTAGAATAAAAACGCAGACGGGAACACACGGTGGAGCTCGGGAACACACGGCTGTAACAGCTTGACGGAAGCAAAAACGGGCGGAGGAGTAACGGTGGTGACGTGAACGGAGGTGGTCGAAAAAGGATTTACGGTGGTGGCATGGGATTTTAGATGGTGGCTATTTCTAAATAGAGCAGTTTATTGTCCGATGAAGCAAATAAAAAGAGGATAATGAGGAAATGGAGTATTGCGACCGGTGGAGGAGATAACGTTTCTCAAAAAGAAAGCAATTGGAATATGCTTTGCGGCTGCTAGCTAGGGTACGCAGTATTTATATCATTCCACGTAAAACAATTGGGTTCTAAACCTAGTCGGGTCCTCACCGAATGGTCTCTTAAGCCCAATAGTGAAAACAAGCCCATAATCCACAAAAACCCACTTCGAAATTTTTTGTACATATGAGAATAATTCTGGAAAACAAAACCGGAATATAACACTTAAATTTAAAAATACAAGAAATAATTTTAAGGCAATATTTAATTATCAGAAATATTTGGGGCGTTATAAGATCGATTATATAGAGTTGAAATAAACTCAACAAGTGGTATCAGAGCGGGTGGCTCCAAATCTGGAATAAAACAAGAATATATCAATGATGAAGAATCAAGCATAAAAAATATGGAATTTGAAATTGATTCGTATACGATCTGTATTAACAATGATTTACAAGTTGAAGTTTAGTCAAGATATGGAAAGATTTAAATGGTCACATAATTCAAAGCGGTATTACGTTCGTAGGAGGTAACAATTTTTTTTAATTGTGTTAATTTTTTGTTATTATCCAATCTTGGGGTTGGATATGCAATTAAATATGAAGAATTTGGAACAGTGAAAGTAGGAGGTGGCAAGAAATTGTCATGTCTCCAATATAAGAAAGTGTACGCACGAGAGAAACGAAAAAAAAAAAAAAGAGAAAAGAAGCCCAACTAAACGGTTGCGTACGCATGAATTAGCAGATACAATTAGGAGAGAAGATTTAAGGGAACATATATTAAACATCATGTTTTTATTGCTAAACGTTACTGCTGGTTCGATATTGCCGCAACTCATTACTACTGATGGAGTAGCATGTTACTACTGATGGTAAAAAGTGTTGTAGTAATGGCGCATGAAGTGTTAGTGGGACATGATTTCAAAATACTACTGATAGTACTTTACTACGCTAATTAAAGCTCTCATTCTCCATATCATGCTTCTTGAATCACACGCCATTTGTTTTCATGTTTTGATGTTGGTAAGACAATATTGCTACTGTTCTTCATGTGTACTACCAATTTTACACATGCTACTATTGATAAATGCATTCAAAAGTTAGTACTGGTCATTCGCTATTTACTACTGCTCCACCAAAAATACTACTGATCAGTAGTAAATGGGGAAATTAGCTTATTCGAATATTACTACTGATCAGTAGTAAATAAAGAAAGTAGTGTTCCGGATTTTGTTACTGATCAGTACTGAAGTAGACTTTTTCTACTGATTTCTTCCCTATAACCGATACATCATATTTTGGAAAACATGACACACACCATGTTCATTCCATACTACGGTTTATTGATTGTATCCGGTTAATCACTTGTTAATTGTTATTCTTGATAAAAAGATAATAAAAATAACTTGTGATATCAATGTGAAACGAATCACATTATTCACACACACAGGTTGAAGGCTTGATGAAGATAAAAGAAGATGATTTTATTTGTTACATATTTGATCTTCATCAGTTGATTATAGAAGAAGAGTGATTATATTTTATTTGAAGAAGAAGTTGAAAGTCTTACTACATAAGATGTTATGTAAAGATGTAACTGCAATTCAACAGAATCTTAACGAAAAGATCTGTTGAAGACCAAGATGTCCTTCATACAAGATTATGACGTTGCTGATTACTATAGTTAGACGGAATGTGATGCATAGTTTGAGTTTCTACTTCAACTTCAAATAGAAGATAGTTGGTTTTCAATGTAATTGATATAGCCTTGAAGAACACAGGAATGATATCACACTTTTAGGGGAAGAAAAAGTGTTGATCATTCAAGGGGAAGTTCAAGTTTTTCAGATTTGTATTTGATTATGTCAAAAAGGGGAAGAGACTTGAAGATTCCAAGCTAATTCTATAAGTTTTGTCAAATCAAATAGGGGAAGATTGTTAGGAATATTTCTATAATATTCATTAAAGATTTGATGTGTCGAAACTTATAAAGTACAATGACCTAAATTGAAGATATGGAAGTCAATATTTGAATAAAGATTTAGGAGATAATCATAAATGTAAAAGATATAGTATATCTTTATTAGCTTAAAAGATTTAGTATTATCTTTTCCTTGTAAATCTCTAGGTTTTCTAGTATATAAAGAAACCTAGAGGTATAGAATTAGTCGTTCTTGAAACCCACGTTTTAACGTGTATGTGTGTGTACTCTAAGCCTCAAGGTCGTTTGATCCTGTTAACCAAAACCGTTCTACATATTTATATGTAGAATTGGGGCTTTTAGTAATCATTGTATATAAAGATGATGATGAAACCTTGTTTAGCAATACAAATCTGTTTATCTAATTCCGCAAATTTATGATTTGTATATGTTTATTCCAGATCAAGAACTAACTATTCTTGAGCCTAAAGATCGATTATATAGAGTTGAAATAAACTCAACAATATGGTTTCGACTTGCAAAGCGAGTCGATTAATCTCAAGGCGACCACCATCTTAGCGGGTAGTCGGCTTTTGTGAACCTCTGTGGTCACAAGAAAGTATATTTTATTTGCTCCGAGTACAATTTGAACTTGAAATCTTCAAGCAAGTTTCACAAATAGAGACCAAATTAGTACACCCTTATGGTTAGCAGCATTATTTAGATTAGTAGCATAACCAACTAACCATGTCCTGAATATTCATGTACCCGGACAGAGTTTACAAATTAGTTATTTAATTTTAAACTATGAAAGACAAAATTTTATTTATTTATGAATTCATATTATCATTCAAGAATTATGGACTTGGATGTTGAGATGGTGTCAAGTAAATGCTGGTTTTCATGCATCATTGTGTCAACTAATCCATGGCATAATTGGTTTTGGTAAGTCTAAAAACGCTAAGAAGTTCATGCAAGCGGTAATTGGAGGATTAGTATGGTGCATTTGGAAAGCCAGAAATAATGTTACTTTTAACAGTGGAAGTATATCAGTCTCACATATTTAGGATGGAATGCAAGCTTCGGCTTTTTCATGGATTAAGTTAGAGCTAAATTTAATAACTTGTCATGATCCATTTGGTGTTTATGTCTTGTAATGTCTTTTAATTTGTAATTGTTTATATTGCTCTTTAAAATCTTGTTGGAGGCTTTTTATTAAGTATATTTTATGTTATTTGGGTTTGAGAGGGAGTGATTATGTTGTCGAAGCTCTCCCTTTTGTCGTTCAAAAAGAAAAAAAAAAATACAGGAACCACACATGCCGTTATCTCTATAACATCAACACTGCTTTTTAGAAAAACAATTAAACAACAATAACTAAATTCATTCAAATGAATGATGGTAAGATGTATACATATATATCTACATATAAGTAGAAAGACAGTTTTCAAGAAAAATAAATAAAATATACACTAAATGAAAAATTAAGAAAAAAACATTTTTATATTTTCTTTTGATATAAAGATTTGGGTGCGTTTGAGATTTATTGATGGTAATTAGTGTGGGAATAGGTTTGGGTATCAAATAGAATGAGAATGTGAAGTAATTATGAACCCGTCATATTAGGTGGGTGTAAATGCATGCTATTCATTGCTAGTCCATTCACCCATTACATAGCCACAACCCAAACACACATACTATTACTCCATTTATAGAGAATGTTTGGTTCGAGAGGGCAATCACTATAGGTATAGGAATGAGAATGCATTTATAAATCAACAATCCTTGATGAGTTTAGAATATGTATAATTGTGTGGGTATGATACCTATGTTTAGAAAGCAAATTTACCAATAAAACATTTTTAATGGATATGAAAGTCATTCCTCCATTCTTATATCCTCATACCAAACACCCCTTAATCCTAGAATATGTTAAACAAATAGCACGTGATGTGATTGGCTAACCCACGTGATCCGAAGCCACCAACCATCTTTAAAGTACAAATAAAAGGCAAGGGTAAAATCGTCCACCCAAAAAAACAACTGAAATCGAACAAAGTTCCCGCCTGCAACCAGAAAACAATCCCTCCCTCCCTCCAATGGCTTTCTACTAAAATTTTCAAATTTTTTGAAACCCTAAATTCCAAATCCCTCTCAAATTCCAACCACTTAAACCCCGCCATTGTCAACGATGTTGCATGATTGCATCTCTCTGCAAAACACACACTAAACCCACAACTACTGTGTGAAACATGGCGCTACCTTCTGCATCTGGATCCACAACTTACTGTCGGAAACAGAAATCTCTCGGTCTTTTATGCTCCAAGTAATTAATCTACTCTTTCTGTTGCACGAATTCTAACGTAACTTTCGATCTATGTGTTTATGATTGTTGAGTTTGTTTGTGTATTTTTCTACAGTTTTTTGAGCTTGTACAATCGAGATGGAATTGAAACTGTTGGATTGGATGAAGCAGCATCACGATTAGGTAATTTAAGAGAAATAAATAATTTAACATCTATTGGATTATGCGTTAATTTCAAAGATTTTGCAATTGATGTTTGAAATTTTGGATTTCAGGTGTGGAGAGACGACGGATTTACGATATTGTCAATGTTTTGGAAAGCGTTGGTGTATGATTTTCTTCTCCTTTGATTAATTCGAGTTTCGTTATTTTGAGAAAATTTTCAGATCTGAGATTTGATGTTTTGAATTGAGCAGGTTCTTGTAAGGAAGGCGAAAAATACTTATTATTGGAGAGGAATGGGGGCAATTCCTAAGGCTTTAGAGCAGCTAAAGGTGATTGTTTAATATTCAAATAATTTTAATACAAATTGTACCTTTTATTAAATAAACTTATATGACTAGAGATTGTTGTATGTGTTGATCTTTATGCTTATAATTTTGCCTAATGGTGTAACAGGAAGAAGGTTTCAGGAATAATGATGAACAAATTGATGTTAAACCTGGAAAGGTAATTTCACCATGGATTAACAATGCAGTTATTTTTTTTCCAGGTTCAAAGGGGAATTTGAAAAGTGAAATTAGGGTTTCGTTTTATTTGTTTTTAGGTTTCAGATGATGAAGAAGATGAAAAATCCCCGAATAGTAGTGCCTCCTTACAGGATAAAGCAGATCTAGGCTCCATGCATACAACTACTGGCTTGTTCAAATCAGGTATCTCATTTCATTTAAATTTCAATTTTTTTTGGGTGATTCAGTGAAAAGTTTGCATTTTATGCTAGCTAGAGAGCTTCCTTATTGAAATTATGATGTTCATATAAATAATTTTGTAGCTATTTCTTTTGAAATTTGGATCTTGTAACTAACCACCTGTATAATAGGTGCTGATGAACAATTTCCTTCAGAATTAGACCATGATTATTGTATTCTTCAGTTATTAACAACATTTTCTCTATAAATTTTGCTTTTAACAGAAAATCGAAAGGAAAAATCTCTGGGTCTTCTTACTAAAAACTTCCTCAAGCTTTTCCTATGCACCAATGTAAGTGAATTCTAAATTTTACTCTTTTAATTTTCAAAATTTTTATGCTACAAAATATTTATTAACTAGCTCCACTTAATTATTTGCACAAATTTGAAAATTCTTGTAGTCGGATATGCTCTCTCTTGATGATGCTGCAAAAATTTTGCTTGGAGATGCACGGAATCCATCATTAACAAGAAGTAACAACTTTTGTTTCTGATTTTGTTTAAAATTTATTATAAAGCCTAATAAAAAACACCAATGTAACTAATCATATTTTGAAAATATCTTTGCAGCTAAAGTCAGACGGTTATATGATATTGCTAATGTGTTATCTTCCATGAACTTCATTGAGAAGGTAAAATTGCATACTGTCATGTTGACTTTGACTTTAACTTTGACTTTCCTTTGACCCTAAATCTATTTTGTATAATGAACAGATCCACCATCCAGAAACCCGAAAGCCTGCTTTTAGGTGGTTGGGGATGAAAAGTCAAAGTCAAACAGTTGGTCAAACAGGAATGACAAATGCTATAGTTAATAATGAATCAAAGAAAAGGGCATTTGGGACTGATATTACAAACATTAGTTTCAAAAGAAGCAAATTTGGTTCACCTATAGATGTAAATGAAGAAGATATGAAACCGTTACACCTTTTAGGTGAATGCCAGCCTGTCAAAAGCAACACTCACACGTGCGATTCAGATCAGGGACCTGAAAATATTACAAAATCTTGTGATGATGAGGGCAAAAATGTAAAAAAGGGTCATGATTGGGAAAGTTTAGCATCGACTTATCGTCCACAATATCATAATCAAGGTATGTTTTGAGCTTTACTAGTTCTATGTTGTGTTGTTAGGATAATACCATATTGGGTCTCAAAAAATAAAATAATTCAAATTACAGAAAAATGTTACTTTATTAAATGACAAACTACATAAAAAAGTACTAAAATTTCCCATTTGTGGTACCAAATGTGGATTTTTTTGACCAAAATTTAACTGAACTTTCCTAGTAAAGTTACAAAATCCTCATTAGTTGCAAAAAAAGTTTGATGCTTTGAACTTAAAGAAAAAGAGTTTGGTACCCCAAATTGAAATTTTTGATAAGCTGAGTATATTACTATGCATTTTTTTCCGTAATAAATACAATACATTATTATAAGATTTTGATATTGATTGACTGATTGTTCATAAATTTTAATACTTCTGTAATATTTATATGTTTGATCAGTAAAAAGTTGTTATTAAAGTATTTATTAACTAGATTATTGACTTGGTGACAAAAAAAGAATACAATTGTGAAACTTATTCATATATGTATGAATAGTGCAATTGAAAATTGACAAATACACAAATAATTGTAAACATGAAAACATGATGAAAATTTATAATTAATTATCAAGTAATAATGAAAATGTGATTTTAAACATAAAAATAATGAAAATAATTTTTAAAGCTGTACTTTATAGAAGATAATAGGATATTAGGAAAATAGAAAATTAAAATTAAATGAAAATAATGAAAAGAAGACATTTGGATGGAGAAATAATGAGATGTTATTTTGGTTGAAATTGCAGCATTGAGAGATTTGTTTGTTCATTACATGGATGCATGGAAATCATGGTATTCTGAAGTTGCTGAAATGGACACAATTCAAGTGATTTAGAATGCAAATTAACTGACAAAAAAGTGATGGCTAGAAATGGCCTTCCGTAAGTTAATTTCAAGTGTAGGTTCTTTAAATATTTGTTTATGGGCCTGTCAGTAATTTATGGCCCATGGTTCAAGTCCTTTTAGGGCTGGGCTGGGCTGGGTCGGGTTCAAACTAGTTCAGACAATTGTATTGTTATTTGTTTGTTTAGTTAGATGAGATCCATTGTCAAGCCTATGCAAATTATCATAACATGTAGACTAGTGTGTGATTCCATATTTTGATTCTAAACATTTTGATTCTCCAAAATAACCCTATATTTTAATTAAATTTATTAATAAGGACCCACTACCAACTATCTTATAAAAACATGTGCCCAAAAGAAATTGGTATTTTATTAAGGGATGGAGGGAGTAATACTTATAAGATGGTACCATATCAGTTGATAAAGTTTTTCTTCTAGTCTTTAGATAGGTTCTTTTTTTTATATATATCATTTTTTATACATTTTGTTTATTATGATTTGGAAGGAATTATCTATAATTATATTTTTGATATATAAAAATAGTTACAAAATTAAGACCCTATACACATCATTACTTCCTCTGCATGAAATTTGTTCTATATTTCTATTTAATTATCTAAAACAATAACAAAATAAATTCTTTCTATATATAAAATAGATGAAAATTTTATGTTATTGCTTCAATTCTAGCAATAAACATACGTAAATATATAATATATTTCATAATCGTAAGAACTATATATTGTATTTAATTTATTTTAATTAATATAGAAGATGTCCACATAAGAATGGTCAAAATCACATGAAAATGTATCTTCCTATGCAACAATATCAAACTCTTTTCCCATTTATATAAATTAACATAATTGTTTTATTACAAACTACACATGCTAATCTTTTGTTCATCCAAGACATTTAAGTCGACACTCTTTCATGGTTGGCACACAAAAATATTCTTGTCCTAAGCAACAATAACACATAACATCTCCTGGACACACTGCAGGTATGCCAGCTAAACATGGCACATCATCATGGGTACCCGATTTTAAAAAATCGTTCCTGCAAGATCTACATTTTTGTTGCGATTGTTGGTCTCGGCGATACCTACAAAACAAATTAAGGACATTATGTAAAAATAAATATACGAGGCTTACGTATAAAATGAAGGAAAAAAAAAAAAAAAACTCGAGATCGCAGTGTTAGAGTGTAAAAGCTTAATAAAACGTAATTATATAAGATATTCGTATGTTCAAAGAATTGAGAGAGAAACTCACATAAAGCAAACATGCTAAAAACAACGACCAAAAGTAGTGTTTGCTTGTTGATGGACATCTTGGTATGAGAGATTGATTCTATGGTATTATTATTGTCTATATAAATTATAAAAGTATTATATAAATCGCTTTGTGGTTGCATACATATATATAAAGTACATGTCTGGATCGATTAACCAGACAGATTAATTAATCTAAGATCTACTAACAATAAGAAGTTGCAGCGGATCAACACTTATGTTAATTGATTAAGAACAATGAACAATGAATAATAATAAGAACACAGTGATTCACAAAAAGCTTCAATGTATATTAATGATCGATCAATACACACGTACGTTTACAATTCATAAGGAACTATATATAATAGTCCTTGAAGCCTAACTATTTAACCTAGTTATTCTAGGAAACGATTACAATTGAATTACAAACAGATTTACATTCTATAACTAACTCTACGAAGATCTCGGACACGATCACCTCTAAATATTGACATCAGTAGTAATAGCCATCGTCAGTATCAAGTTGTTACAATAGCATTAACACTTGATCAGTAGTAAATGTAACTCTGCCCCATCAGTACTAACTCTTGTATCAGCATTAAGTCTTTGTCAGTACCAACTGTAGCATCAGTAATAAGCTTTCATCAGTATTAACTCTTCTATATCCCAACAATCTCCCCCTAAACTTGTTAATTCAATGTGAATTAATCAAGTTTCCTTTTCTTTATCTTCTTCTTCTTTCTTCTTCATATCCTCTAACTTTATGGCTCTTGCTTCAAGTGTTCTTTGATTTTGTAGTTTCCTTTGAGCAATGATGTATTTGCTATTTCTTTTGATGAAGTAATTTCTCTTTTCATTGAACAAATTGACATCATAAGGATGCATGAAGGAGCAGCATATCACTTGGTACATGGTTTGATCAGAATGTGGATATTCTTTTTCAAACAAGAATAGTTCACATCTCTTACTGGTTCGTTCAAAGAAATACATGTGTGCAGTGGGTAACACATTCCAAGCATATATGTTTTCAGTACTGGTGAAGTTATTAGGATAATCTTCAGGGTAAAATGCAGCATCAATCATACTGGTTAAGTATCCAGCTCCTGAATTTTTCCATGACTTCTTTGACATCCTAGGCTTTCCAATCATCAGAAGTTTGATGACATCATTTCTTGTACATGACATCAGTAATGGTTTCCAAGCACTAAACTTTTGTATGATTTTGTCTTCTCTGATTATTTCAATTACTTGACCATTCATTCTCCAGTTTACAATTGGATTATCTTGAATAGGGGTTATGGGAAGATCTATTACCTTGTCATCTAATCTTGCCCTTTTATTGGCTTTTTCTTCAGCCATCAATGCCTTTCTTTTACTTGCAGTTCTTTTAGATGAACTTCCAGTCATTTTTGGTCTTGAAGTTATTTCTTTAGGATCAATTTCAATCAGACCTTCTATGATTTGCTTAGGTTGAGGTTCTGCAAGTTCCTTCTTTTTCTCCATGCAATATCTTTATATTATAGTTATCAGTTTCATTCTTCCAAAAGACTTTGCATTTTGACCTCTTGATTTTAAATATGAGATCATTTCTTCTTTCTGTTCAGCAAATTGTTCTGGCATACCTTCTTTGCTTCTTTTGCATTCTTTAACTTGTTCTTCAAGAAGATCTATTCTTTCTTTTTCAATTTGCTTGATTTTATTCATTGCTTCTTGTTGATCTCCTTCTAGGAATTCTTCAATCTCTTGAATAGCTGCATCTTTTAGTCTTTCTTTTTCAGCTATTTTCTTGTCTTCAAGAGCTTGAGTTTTTGCTACTTTTCTTTGATATTTTATTCTATTCAGCTTCCATTGATTCTGTTTAGCTTTTCTTACACAGTTGATTTTGTTCACCATTTGGTGACCTAGAGCTCTATTAGGAAAATCATCATCATACAATCCTTTTCCTTTTCCAATAACTGCTGTAAGAAGTGGAGGTGTGTACTTCATATCTTTGACTTCTGGAAGTACAATTGAAGGATTGAACAGATGTTCTTTGTCCTGAGGTAGAATCTTAGGATGAGGAGGTAAAGCACACTCATCTACCTCAAACCAGTTCACATTATCATCAATGTCAGGTATGATAAGTGTTTTGAATTCTGATGTTTTTGGTTTGGACACGATGATAGCATGTTCAGCTTCAATCAGTTCTGGTAGTTCTTCAGATGATCCAGTAGTAACCAAGGTAGTTACTACTGGTTCTTCAGTTTGTGCATGTACTACCATTTGTTGTGTATCAATTACTACTGGTGTGGCTGTTCCTGTAGTTACTACTGCTAGGGCATCAGTAGTAGTATCAATTTCTTCTTGTGGATCATTTACTACTGGTATACTTGCTTCTTTAACACGATCAGTAGTAACAGCCTCTTGATCCTTTGCCTCAGTAATATCCATAGGGTCAGTAGTATCTATGACTTCAGTAGTAACTGGAGAGTGTACTTGTTCTGCTGTTTGTGACTGATTTGCAGACACAAATACATCCTCTTCCATATCTTTATACAGGTCTTCACCAATACTCTGACCTGATTCACCATGGACCTCTTTTAAGTTTAGGAGGGCTGTTGCTATAGATTGATCAATCATCCCTTGAATTTGATCTTTCTCCCCCTTAGTGATCTCAACTAGTTGAGCCTCACTATCAGCAATCTTTCTTTGTAGTTACTTGATCAAAATTGATTGCTTTTGAAGCCTATACTCGAACCTCTTCTGTTTCCTGTTCAAAGTATTAATGTGGTGCTTCATGTAGGTCATGGTTTTCCCTTGATTGTTCAGTAACTCCAGGCAATGTTGTACAGTGGTTTTAAGGTTTTCCTTCCTAGCCGTCAATTTCTTTGTTTTAATACTGCCCTCACTCTATCTAGCAAGATCCTCGGGCTCGTTTGGTACATTTGGTTTAAGGTTTTCCATCCTATCCGTCAATTCAGTTTGTTGCTCGCTAACCTCATCACTTCTAGGTGATGAAATGGGTTGTTTGGACACTCTCTTCTTCCTAGAAGAAGCAGTAGTGCCCCCCTTGTGGTTTCTTGGCACCGGGGTCCTCTTAGTAACTCCTCAAATTCTGAGTCATCACTAAGAGTTGCCGAGGTCTGGGTCCTAATGATGTTCTCACTAGCCTGTGCACCCACCTTTGGGGCATCAGTAGTGAGAGCCCTTTCTCATGCCCTCTCTCCTCCTTGGAGGACAACTCTTGGAGTCTGGGGTGTGACTCAATTGGTCCCCTGGTGTCCTTTAAGGAAGTCTTCTTCCTTTTATAGATGGTGGAGATAGATTTGGCTATTGGTTGGTCTTCCACAGAGTGAAGAGTAGCACTCTGTGGATTAATTGCATGTTCCTGGGACACATTCAGGATATCTGTTGATTCATTTATTTGAGTGGACTGAGTGGGTGGTGTTTGGGCTGTTTTTGGGGTTGATGGAGTGGGTTGGGGTTCAGTTGGGTGTACTAAACCTTCTCCAGTGGGAGGTTGATCATAGATCATGTTTTGGAATAGTGGAGTGATATTGCCAGAAAATTTAAATTGTTTTCTCATATTAGTATACACCTTTTTGTTTATTTCTGGAGTAATAAAAATGTTTTTAGGTGTTGAGAGGTTTTGCAGTTCACAGTTAATAATATGAGTGAGGAATCTTGGATACATTAAAAATTTAGAAGGTGATAAATTTCCAAGCATTCCTTCAAAAATCATGTTTGAAAAATTAAATACTTGATCTGTGCACAAACAAACAACAGCAGAAGCTATTGATTTGTTGAACTCATTCCAAGTACTTCTTTTTGGAGAAATACAATGTTGAATGGTATGAACAAGGTATTTTCATTGAGGTGAAAGAAGACCTTTTTGAAAGGTGACTATGTCTAGTCTTCCTTCATACCCCATTTTTTGTAAATTTTCAATAAGATCGGTTTTAGGTAAAGAAGTTATACCTGATTCATCATTGAATTGCAGATGGTGTCTGATGGATTGTTCAGTAATAATAATCGATTTTCCATCTACAACTGATTTGATTTGAGTTGTATTTGCCTCTTCAGTTCTTTCAGCATTCTCCCAGAAATCAACAAGATGTTGTTGATATGCTTTAGGGTTGATATTGAGAGCAAACTTGATGTATGAGTTCTTTAGAAACATGACTATTGGTCGAAAATCTCTTGTTCCATCTGGGTTTTTCAAAAATGCCTTCATATTGTGAAATTCAGAGTACTTGAGATCAGTTAGAACTTCGAGTGATGTGAGACTAGACATTTTAGAGATCTTTTAATTCGAAATTGAAGTTTTTGATGATGGAATTTGAAGAGAATTTTGGTTTAGCAAGGAGAGTTTTTGATACTGATGCAGGATTTGTTAGGGTTTATCGAAGGGTTTATCAGATCGAGGTCGGATAATGCTAAATTAATCAGAATTGGGTATTTATATTTCTCGATTTTACCTGCAAAATGACCGAAATATCCTTTGAATAATAACCCAACGGTCATTTTCATGGAGGTTAGTTTGGTAAAATGACATATTTCACAGATAACTGTCGAACAGTAGTAAGTTCGATGTCAATAGTAACTCATCAGTAGTAACGTTTGAGTTACTCATTGACCTAATTCACTGTAAGCCTATCAGTAGTAACTTTGGACAGTCAATTTACGATCAGTAGTAATAAATAGCCAGTAGTAAAACATATTTATAACTATAAAAGTTGTACAATGGTTTACATTTGATTCAGATTTGAGATTAACTTATCAAAATCATACCAATACTGCACCAAAAAGCTAAATCTTCCTACATCAAAAGCTTTGGTAAACAGATCTGCTAGTTGATTGCCAGTATGAATTTTCTCAACTTAATTAGTTTCTTTTCATTGCAGTCTCTTATGAAGTGAAATCTTATTTCAATGTGTTTTGTTTTGGAATGTTTTACTGGATTATTTACAATACTAATAGCACTTTGATTATCAATAAAAATTGGAGTTTTAAGGATAGATATACCAAAGTCTAGTAGTTGATTCTGAATCCACAATACTTGAGCACAACAGGCAGATGCAGGTACATACTCTGCTTCAGCAGTTGATGTTGAAACATTTGTTTGTTTCTTGCATTGCCATGACACCAGTCTTGTTCCAAAGAATTGACATCCACCAGTAGTAGATTTTCCGTCTTGACATTCACCACCATAGTCACTATCTGTGTAGGCTACAAGTTCAAATGGTGAGTCATGTGGATACCAAAGACCGAGTGATGGCTTTCCTTTCAAGTATCTGAATATTCTTTTGACAGCCTGCAAGTGTAGCTCCTTAGGTCTTGCCTGATACCTGGCACATACACAAACACTATACATAATGTCAGGTCTAGATGCAGTTAAGTACATTAGGGATCCTATCAATGATCTGTATAGGTGTTCATCTACATCCTCCCCCTCAACATCAGGATGCAGGTGTTTGTGAGTTTCCATTGGAGTACTTGCACTTTTGCAGTCTTTCATTGCAAATTTCTCCAAAATGTCTTTGACATATTTTGATTGGTTAATCAAAATACCATCTGATCTTTAATTGATTTGTAGTCCAAGAAAGAAGTTCATTGGACCCATTGAGCTCATTTTGAATTTGATCTGCATTAGTTCTTCAAATTCTTTGCACAGTTGATCATTTGTTGAACTAAAGATGATGTCATCTACATATATTTGGACCAGTAGTATATCATCTTTGACTTTTCTTGTGAACAATGTCTTGTCGATTGCACATCTTTTGAAATTGTTCTTCAGTAGGTATGATGATAATGTGTCATACCAAGCTCTTGGTGCCTGATGTAGCCCATAGAGAGCTTTGTCTAATTTGTACACATAATTATCATGTTCAGGATCTTCAAATCCTGGAGGTTGGCATACATATACTTCTTCTTCTATTTTACCATAAAGAAATGCACTTTTTACATCCATTTGGTATACTTTGAACTTCTTGTATGAAGCATATGCCAGAAATATTCTTATTGCTTCAATTCTAGCAACAGGTGCATATACTTCATCATAGTCAATCCCTTCTTCTTGAGTGTATCCTTGTGCCACAAGTCTGGCTTTATTTTTGATCACTATACCTCTTTCATCTTTCTTGTTTCTGAAGATCCATCTTGTTCCAATGGCTATTTTTCCTTTTGGTAGAGGTACAAGTGTCCATACAGCTTGTAGTTTGAATTGAAGAAGTTCTTCTTGCATTGCTATGATCCTGTTTGAGTCTTTCATTGCTTGTTGAATCTTTTTGGGTTCCTCCTGTGACAGAAAGCATTCATACATGCATTCATTAGAGATTAGACTGATGTTACAAATATTTGAATTTAAAGATGAATTAAATTTGCTTCTTGTCTACATGGTTGAATTAACATCACCTAGGACTTGGTCCAAAGGATGATTCTTTTCTGTTCTGGTGCCATGAATTTTGTCAACAGCTAATTGATTGTCAAGATTTGACTCATTGGACTCTGGAAATTGAGCATCTGTCCATGTTTCTTCGTGATTTTCTGGATTTTGGGAAGATTCCTCATTGATACTGGTATCAGTAGTAACATGATCTTCGTTTACTTCTGGTGGATCATTGTTAGTACTGATGTCAAGATTGATTGGTTCATCATCATTTGTTTGATTTTCTGAGTTACTACTGGGATCAGTAGTATTTGAGTTATTATTGGTATCAATATTCCTAGGGATTTCTGAGTTACTACTGGAATCAGTAGTATTAATTGTAGGATCAGTATTGACCAGAATATACTTCATATTGCCTTGGCTCTCATTAAATGATGATGATCCTCCTTGTTGACCTTGATTGATTGAATCTCATATATTAAAATCATAGTTTTCATCAAAAGATTTGGTTAGATTATCAATGTTAAATAATCAATCTGGACCGTTTCCCTGTTCATTCATCAGATTTTCATTAAAGGATACATTTATACTTTCTTCAATGATCCTTAGTCTTTTGTTGAACACTCTATAAGATTTGCTTTGAGTTGAGTATCCTACAAAGATCCCATCATCTGCTTTGCAGTCAAACTTGCCAATTTGTTCTCTTGTAATTAAGATTGTACAAGGACAACCAAATGATTTTAAGAAACTAATGGATGGTTTTCTTTTATTAAACAATTCATAAGGTGTTTTAAAATGAGGCTTTACTATTAGTACTCTGTTTTGAACATAACAAACAGTATTAACAGCTTCAGCCCAAAAAGTTATTGGTAATTTTGAATCTGCAAGCATGGATCTGGCTGCTTCTATTATTGTTTTATTTCTTCTTTCAGCTACACCATTTTGTTGAGGAGTTCTTGGTGAGTTGTACTGCCTGTCAATTCCCTTAAGATCACAAAAGTCAATTAAGTTAGTATTTTTAAATTCTGTGCCATTATCACATCTGATGGCTTTAACTTTGAGATCTCTTGTATTTTCCAGCTTGACAATTAGATTCTTTATAATCTCACTTGTTTCATCTTTGGTCCTAAGAAAGAAAACCCAAGTATATCTGGAAAAATCATCAGTAATAACAAGGCAGTATTGTTTCTTTCCAATACTCATTACATTTGTTGGTCCAAAAAGGTCCATATGTAAGAGCTGCAAAGGGTTAGAAATAGAGTTTATTGATTTGGTCTTATGAGAAGTCTTGTGTTGTTTACCTTTTAGACATGCCACACAATGATGATCACACATGAATTCTTTTTGAGGTAAACCAACTACTAAATTCTTTTTAACTAGATTGTTCATATTTTTAAATTTTGTGTGACACATCCTTCTGTGCCAAAGTTCTGATTCATTTGTGTTTGCCTTATATATAAAACAGTTGATCTCATTTGAAGAAACGAGTTCTCCCCCTATATCAAGGCAATACACATTGTTTCTCCTTGGTGTTCTTAAAACAACAAATTTTTCATCTAAAATAAAATCAGGAGAAAGAATGATGCACTCTATATCTGTAAAAAGAATTTTGTTCTTTTTATCACATACTTGTGAGACACTGACCAGATTGTACTTAAGCTCAGCCACATAAAACACATCATCAAAAGTAATCTTACCATTTGATACTGTACCTTTACCTGTGATCTTACCACCTCTTGGATTTTCACCAAAAGCAACATATCCACCTTCAAAAGACTTGAAATCTCTGAGTATTTGAAGATTTCCAGTCATGTGCCTAGAGCATCCACTATCAATATGCCATGTTCTACCTTCTTCAGGGATTTGAATGCTCTGCACACAAAGTAAAAGGATTAGTTAATTTTGAGAACCCAAGCTTGTTTTTGTCTTGGGTTCATCCTTTGAAGAGTAAGTTTTTCTAATTGAATGAGTTTTGGATGCAGGTTTGGTCTTATTTTGCTGGTTAGTACTGGTGTGGTGTGTTGCTACTGACCTAGGTTTATACCCGTTGTGTTTGGCTTTTGAGTACTTTACTACTGATGGACCAGTAGTATTTGGGTAGTAAAAGTTTTTGGCATAGTCAGTGGTGTTTTGATAATTGTACCAGACAGCATTGTAATTAGGGTTTTTATCAGTAGGAAATCTGGAATATTTGCTACTGATGTTTGAAAATTTTGGGTATTGAGGAGATTTAACTTGTTTTCCATTGTTTTTGAAATAATTACTCATCTTTGGACTTTTATACCTAATATTTTGCACAAATCTCTGTGCAGTTCTTCCAAATTTGGGAGTTTCAACATGTGACATTTTAACTTCTTCAGTTTTTAAAACTTTTTCTTTTTCTTTACTAAGTTTAAACTCCTTGAAGTCTTTGTTGTTAATCGGATTAAAATGACAGTTCTTTGCTATGTGATTAACTTTGTTACATATTAAACATGTTAACTTTGTTGATTTAGCACCTTCAGGCTTTCTTTGTTCTTTTAACTGATTTAAGTTTCTTTGATTTCCCCTTCTTAAAATTTTTGGTATATTTTCTGAGTTATATTTAGGGGATTCAATAGGACTTTGTGTTGTATGAAAACTTGCATCAGTTGACTTAGTTGTTTGATCATCATCAGAAGAATCATTTGACTCATTTGTTTCATTACTAGTATCACTTTCAGTTTGACTCTCTATTTTTAAATCATATAAAATTCTTTCTGTGCTAGCCCTAAGAGGAGGGATAACATTAGTTGGAGGAGGAACTGCATGATATCCCACTCCATGCACAACTTTTTCAGTAGTTTGATTACTAGTTAATTCATTAACAATTTGAGAGCTTCTTTCAAATTTCTTTATTGTTAATTTATTATGTTCTAGTTCCATTTGACATTCTTCTAATTTACTCAAAGTTTCTTTTAATTTTAACCGGGCATGTTCTTTTTCATAAGTAGTTTGCAACAATTCATCTTTATCTTTTGATCTGTTATTTTATAGATTTTAATTTGATTTTCAAGATCAGCTATACATCTATTGTATTCAATTCTCCTATTTCTGTTTAAAATCATCTCTTCAAGTGTTTCTTGGTTCTGTGCATGTTCTTCTGCTTGAAAGCTCCAGTCATATCCTAGTCCTTCTTGTGATACTAGAGCTGTTGAGTTTGAAGTATTAATTTTGTTGTAGTTTGACCTTTGATTTTTGTTTGGACATTCTCTGGCAAAGTGACCTAGATTGCTACAGTTGTAGCATTTGACCTTGGTCTTGTCAAATCCAGCACGATCACCTTTGTTGTATGACAGATTTTGCCTTCCAGTTCTTTTAAGAAACCTTTTTGTTCTTAAGCTCAGCATTGCCATCTGCCATTTGATGTCCATCTCTTCCAAATCATCAGGATTGAGTTGTTCTAAATCCTCACTAATCAATGCAGTATGCACATGACTTGTGAAGAAAGATTCTCTTGCTATATCTTCATTATCTGCATTCTTTATAGCTTCCTGACCTGTTCCTGTACTAGACACAAAAGCAGCATTGTTTGTAGGTAAATTTGGAGTTTTAGTACTTACCTCTGATTCAAATACTCTTAGCTCATTGTAGAGTTCATCCAGCTCTTTCTCTTCCAATTGATCTCCTTGTCTATATATAACTGTATACATAGACCATTCTTCACCTAAAGACCTGAGAAACTTTCTGTTGACATCATCATTGTCTGGTTGATAACCAACTTGATTCAGCTCACCAACTAGTTTGTTGAACCTATCAAAGACTTGTGACAATGACTCATTCTTCTTGCCTTTAAAGTTTTCAAAGTCTTGCTTCAATACAGACTTCATGTTTCTCTTGGTACTCTTTGTACCTACAAACCTCTTCTCCAGTGCTTGCCACAGTTTCTTTGCATCATCATATTCAACAAACAAATGTTGATAACCATTGGGAATGGCAAGCAGAAGAGTGCTTAGGGCCTTGAGTTCAATGCCTCTATCATTCTTTTCTTTTTCACACTTGAGTTTGTCAACTTCAGTTGAAGTTGAGGTTAATTGAGTTTGAATAGTCTTGTTTCCTTCAAGAACCACTTCCCACATGGAATAATCAGTAACCAGCATGTACTGCTTGATTCTGTTTTTCCACATCCCAAAGTTGTTGGGATTGAGAATTGGAATCTTGTTAGCCTGAGTGCTTTCATTGTTATCAGACATGATTAACAATTTAGAGTTTCGAAAGTATGAAACTTTTTGCTGTTCTTAATTCGTAGATCTAGAACCGTAAGGCTCTGATACCACTTGTCAGGATCGATTAACCAGACAGATTAATTAATCTAAGATCTACTAACAATAAGAAGTTGCAGCGGATCAACACTTATGTTAATTGATTAAGAACAATGAACAATGAATAATAATAAGAACACAATGATTCACAAAAAGCTTCAATGTATATTAATGATCGATCAATACATACGTATGTTTACAATTCATAAGGAACTATATATAATAGTCCTTGAAGCCTAACTATTTAACCTAGTTATTCTAGGAAACGATTACAATTGAATTACAAACAGATTTACATTCTATAACTAATTCTACGAAGATCTCGGACACGATCACCTCTAAATATTGACATCAGTAGTAATAGCCATCGTCAGTATCAAGTTGTTACAGCAGCATTAACACTTGATCAGTAGTAAATGTAACTCTGCCCCATCAGTACTAACTCTTGTATCAGCATTAAGTCTTTGTCAGTACCAACTGTAGCATCAGTAATAAGCTTTCATCAGTATTAAATCTTCTATATTCCAACGGTACATGCGGCAACCTCTGGTCCAAAAATCTCCCGTAGTTCAATTTAGGTAAGACTTTAAATTTTCGTCATAATTGCAGATTTGTTGTTTCTTTTGCCTTGCATACAATATAAATATAATATTTGGAAACGCATTTATTGTTTGTTTTGTCTTGCATACAATATAAGTTTATCGTTTCTTTTATTATGACTTAGACACATGAAACATAGACCCGTAACTAAAGTTATATCAATTTTAATGTAGTCACTTTTCTAATATAATATGAGGATTCAAAGAAACAAAATGACATGTTTCTCCATGCTTAAGCATACATCATTTGTGTCGAAAGGGGGGAATACACTTAATTCAAATTTTGATTTTATCAATGAAATAGTAAAAAAAAAACGATGAACACAATAATTACTTTTTACAAGTGTATACATACTAATTAAGATTAAAATAATAATTTATTCACTTAGATGAGAATAAATTATGATTTAAGAAACTCAAAACAAACACCGATTAAGAGATGATAAGTACAAATATGAAACACGAAAAATGACAACGTACAACTTTAACTTGGTTTAATTTAGGAATAACTTTAACTTTTACTGTTTCTTATGTCTTGATTACAGTATAAATATAATAATTGGAAACGCATTTAAAAATACATAATATGTATTCAATTAGGTGACAGCACAAATTAATTAAAGACTAGCAGGGTACCCGCGCAATGCGGCGGCGGGTACCACGTAACTATCTTTTCTGGCGGATCAAACTTGTATTTGAACGCTTGAATGGTTTTGGGGAAAACCCGAATGGAAGATGCAGTAAAATGTGAGCAAGATATATAGGAGCGGCTGCGTAAATTAAAACCCAAGTAGCTGAGTAGCCAAGTGGTTATGGGTGTTGCATGATATCCCACACGTCCCGAGTTCGAATCTTGGCATGTCTATTTTAATTTTGATTCCGAAAAATTAAGACTTTCCAAAAAAGGCAAGGGAGATTAAGACCTTCTAATATTAGTAGGCTTAAATACTTTAATATTAGTATAGATATAGATTACAAAAGATTCAAAGTATCAATTAACTAACAAATGTATTAACAATGAATTACAAGTACATGCATAATATACTAAGAACAAAATTATAATCTATGATGAGAATAAATTATGATGGAAAAAACTTAAGACATCAGATGATCAACTACAAATAACAAAGCATTGAGAATGACAAAGAACAAATGATTTAAGCATCATTCTCGAATGCACACTGAAAAAGCAAATCTCAAGTAGCAACTACGTATTCAGATGATCTTCTATATATATGATTGGATCGTAAAAAAAATATTTAGCATCCTGAATGGTTTACTATATTTTTCAACAAAATTTTGTTAAACTATTTTGTCTTTAGTGAGCTACTGAGATATTCAATTAGATTTGCATATGATTTTATTCTCTGTTTCCATGTCTCATCTTGCTTTTAGTGTTTTCGTACTACTTATATCTTTTTTATCTTCTTCAATTTTGATATCACCAATTTGTGATCTTCTTTGAACTTCATTGAGAAGGTAATATGATATTGTCGTAATCATACATAAAGTATATACATTTTATACGGTAATATTTGCTACTTATTGCTAGAAATCATTAGAAACAAGATTAAATATATCCATTTACTTTTCCTTTGATGGTTTTAGGTATTATGGCAATATTTGCTACTTATTGCCATCAAAATTGTCAATTTGGTGAAACCAGACGGTTGTATCAATTGCACGCAAATACTTTGCGGTGAGGTCCGAAAGCTGATACCCAATCTTTACCTCCATTACATTTAGGGCATGTTTGAGAAAAGTTATTAAAAGGGTTTTTGAGCTTATTAGCTTAATGATTGAATTTTCAAGTTTATTTAAGATTATATATTAAGCTAATTAGTTCAGAACCCTTTAAATAAGCTTTATCAAATATGCCCTTAAGAGCTCTTAGAGAAGCTTTCATAGCAATATCGAATAGATACAAGTAAATATACCAAAATCCCGACAAAATAGAAACTAACCTACACATAGGCATGAGATTAGTCATTATAGCTTCTAATTTATTTTTTAAAAATTATAATAAACAACTAGAATTTTTTTTTTTTATTATTATTTTTTTGTTTTTTTTTTTGGGTAATCTGAGTTCCGACTCGCTTTGCAAGCCGACTAATCCCAGGACGACCACCCGCTTTGCAGGTAGCCCGGAGTCGGCGCAGGTGAACCTCCGTGGCCACAAGGGGTATATTTTTTTTTTGCTCCAAGTGTGATTCGAACTTGAGACCTCCAAGCAATTTCGTCAATGGAGACAAAGTTCTTACCACTAGGACACCCCCTTATGTCAATAAACAACTAGAATGAGCTGAAATTGTCGAGATTGGAAGTATGCTGTAAACTGCATATTATTATGAATATTGCTATCATCATTTCGATCAATAAAAGAAAAATAAGTAATTAACATACATGATGGTTACTATATGAGAAACGTCGTCATTGATCTAGGTATAGAAATCAGTAAATGATAGTGAGTGTGTGGATCGAATAGGAGATAATAACATTACCAATGATTTGATCGGTTGCCGGATTAATAACTGACGTACGGTAGTGCAATCAACATCGGATATCTTGAGTTAACTGCTTCCGATGACTGATTCAGAGGTTTTCAGATAACTCCGTTAGAAATCGTACCGGAGAGAGTTAAAGTTAACGGCGGCGAAAATGTAAACTGTGGCGGATGTGAAGAAAAAATATAGTTGTCCGTTTGAGTCAAATTATTCCTTGTTGTGGGGCACGTGTCAAATTATTAGTGGTGATTGGCGTCAAAACAAACATTAAAAAGTAATGGAGGAGCGGGGAATCGAACCCCGTGCCTCTCGCATGCGAAGCGAGCGCTCTACCATATGAGCTACACCCCCAATTTGTTTACGTAAACATGACACAAAGTATTATTTAAAGGTATATTTTATGTTAATGTTTAGGTCCAACTTTTTTATAAACTAACTATATTAATTTATATTCTTGATTTTAATTTTATTGCTCTTATCTCGTTTATTATAGTAAGAAAAAATGGAATGTATTTCTACTAATTTTAGATTTTTATTTCATTTATCAAAAATAATTTGCAACTAAAATTAATGTTGGCCATTTCAGATATAACATGAAATCGACACATAAATAACTGGGTAGGATTGAGTCTAAATGAGCTCTGGTCATTAATGGGTCAATACAACTAACTCGTTTATTAAATGACTTGGGTTAGGATTGAGTTTCCCAACACGTGTTGTTATAACATAATAGATAAATTGGATATTTTATTTAACATATACAAAAATTATTAGATGATTCGAACTCACGATATTCATAATATTAGTTTTAAAGTTGGAAGCGTGGTACGTGATATTTATCAGAATCTGCTATACGATAAAAGATTATAAATATGTGAATTTAAATCCTCTTTTGTGTTTTGTCCTTAGATATACCGGTTTTTGAAGCAACCATATATATGCATCAACTATAACGGTTGCTAAACTATTCATTATTGTCATCTTGAAAAGAAGATTATAAGTTGAACATGTAAAATTGAGAGTTGACACAATGTTTTGCTAGCAAGTTGTAAAATTCACTTAAAAGGTGCATATTATTAGAGATATATAATGGCCCATAATGTAATGAAAAAAGAAGAAAATGTTGGCCTACAACAGATAATATTAAAGGGGGGCATAGAGTTGATTTGAATCGTGATTTAGTTCACTTTAGCTTTTGTTCTAAGCAAAGTATGGGGTGGGCAAAAGGGCTTGTCAAGCCTAAACTTTCCTTCCTATAATCATTACCTTACATGGACCACATGGGTGTCAATGACCTAATATTAAATCCCTACTATGATTTTTCTGTCATCAAATATCTTATCTTTTACTAATTAATGAAAAATTTTATTTGTGTTTCCATCTTTCAATATGTGACGGTTAATTTGCATCACAACTTGTGTCGCTTTAGTGTAACCCGTCTCTCTTTTTGTCGCTAAAGCTTTGTTATTTGTGCATAAGTCGCTACCCTCATCGCTATTCCTCATAAATGTGGCTATTTTTGTCGCTGGGCTTAACAATGGCGTGACAATGCGTCTTACGACCAATTTTGCGACTATATTATCTTCGTCTCCATCTTGGTCGCTGTTATTGACCAACGTTTGTACATCACCTATTTTAGATATTTGATTAATTCTAGTGTAAATTACTGAAATTGTCCCTGTGGTCACCTTTTTTGTCTCTAAATTTTTTTTTGGGGATTTTTGTCCCCGTGCTCTTTAAAATTGTGTTTTTCAGTCCTTCCGTTCAAATTTGGCTGTCAACTGACGGAGGATGCCAAAAAAGTGAGGGCAATTTGGTTATTTTTTATTTTTATTTTTATTACTGTTTTTTTCTTTATTCCTTCATCTTCTTTACTAATTCTTCATCTTCAATAATAAAGATGCAAAATCACACAGAAGCATCCAAAGATCGAATTACATATTGTACAAAACAAAGTTTTTGAAATACATTATTAACTTATCAATCAATTGAGAAGCAAATTTATTTATCATGCAAATCTAAAAGATAAACCCTAAATAAGGGTTCTTCAAAATCACACAATTTTGTCTGCACTTTGGTAATTTGTGATAGAATCGCCGTCGGTTGTGACAGTCAATTCAAAATCATCATTCAATCATCTTCTCCGATGGTGGTGACGTCAACTCGGTTCCGTTCAAAATCAATCCCTTGTCGTTTCAACAAATCAATCGATTCCGGCGTAGGCATCACACTCCAGACCAAATCGTTAAAATTGAACTGCCTGATGAATCGTTGGCAAGTACCGTCGATATGTGGGAGGTTTCCTGAAGCATCAGATGGAGTGAGACCAAGCCATTCTGCAAAAGAATCCCGCCATTTGATTTTATCTACACAACAAGTAAAACAATCTGAAATTTGCATAAAAATCGTTGTCTTACTTTATGGATCCGGGTTTTGAAGATTTAAAGCTTTGAAGATGGCTGTGGCCTGTGGCGTGTTTCAATACCTCTGATGATGATTGTTGGGTTTTCTATGCATCTAGTCACACTTTACTTGCGGCGGAAATCACAAGTAACTTGACCAAACATTGACCCGATTTAGAAAAACTATTTGGACCGTTAGGTTTACAATTCTAAGGCAACTAGATAATTTAATTGAACTAATTAAATAAGTAATTCGAAACTTACATTCGTAGCACCAAGAGATTGCAAACCTTACGATCTAGTACGAGCCAGAATAATCACAGCACTGGGATTCAAGAAAGAATCCATCTATTGGTTCACACCCAAGGTTTGGTCAAGAACGAGACGATGTACCACAATGTAGTACAAAGCACCCTTGAGAAATAAGAACCCCAAAACCGAAAACTTTTCCGATTTCCGGCGACGGTGGCGGCGGCGATGCGGCGGTCCGACGGCGGCTGTGGGGCGGCGGTGGTTTGACGGTGGTGGTGGCTCGGCCGAATGAGGGGAGGCACAAGGAGGCAAGTGAAAAGTATATTTATGTTTAACCATTAACCCTCTATTTATACTTGTACCTAATCCTTATTAGAGTCAAACTCTAATTGGCTCAAGCCCACCTTTTAATTAAGCCCACAAGTATTAATTAATCCATTAACTAATACTTGGCCCAAATCTATTATCTAGTTAATTACTCATTAACTAGATTAACCCGTCTAGCCCGATAGTCTATTTAACTAAACTATTAATTAAATAGTACGTTATTTCTCGTGTTCGTTGACTCCTCGAGGGCAACCCGAATAGGACTCTAAAATAGCCGAACCGGCGGTTTATTTGATGTGTTGGACACCAATTCCAACAATGATGTCGATGACCCCCTTCGCATAAGCAAGCGTAATTTGAGTGAAGATCGTAAGAGCCATGTGGGGTTAGTTAATTTATGTTGGATTTGTGTTTTGGTTTTAATTTATGTTGGATTTGTGTTTTGGTTTTAATTTATGTTGGATTTGTTATCTGATATGTTGGATTTGTGTTTTGGATTTGTGTTTAGGTTTGAAGTTTATGAAGAACAATGTGAATCTGTGATAATTTGGGAAAGACGAGGTATATGGGAAAATGACCAAAGTGTCCTTATATGCTGGTCATATGGGGTTAGTTACCAGCTAAATTTGAATTGAAGGACTGAAAAACAGAATTTCAAAGAATACGAGACAAAAATCCTAAAATAAAAAAGTGTAGGAACAAAAAAACTAAAAATGGAAGACCACATGGACAATTTCGGTAATTTACTTTAATTCTATTAAATGATTTTTATCTAAGAACATATTAATATTAAACTCAAAGGTGTGGTCCAGTGGTTGGTGCTCAGAATTCTCTAGTGAGGATTATATTAGTAATTCGCTTGGTAATACATGAGTATATGATTTGTATTTGTTATCTCTACGTAGAAATGAGTGTAGCTCAAAGAAGTTATAGTAATAATTTATAGGGGGTGATTTTCATACCACATCTTTTAAGCATTGTACTACAACTACTGCTTTATATACTTGTACAGTTTGCATGAATATATGTATATTGTCGTAGGGGTATCAAAAATTATGGTAGGAAAACTAATTCCCATGATTTATACATTTCTCAACAAAGGTTGGACCTTTGAGAGGATGCATGGTTTCCATAAAGATAAATAAGAATCGAGTAAAGGAGACAAATGAAGTGAAAAGGGAAAGAAAATAGAAATGTACAACTCTTGCACGCATACCAATGGACTAAGCGACATAAAGGTGCTGTTTGTTTTTGAAGAGGTAGAAGGTCTGCAGTCTGCGGACCACATTTCGGTAATTTACTCTTAATTCTATTAAATGATTTTTATCTAAGAACATATTAATATTAAACTCAAAGGTGTGGTCCAGTGGTTGGTGCTCAGAATTCTCTAGTGAGGATTATATTAGTAATTCGCTTGGTAATACATGAGTATATGATTTGTATTTGTTATCTCTACGTAGAAATGAGTGTAGCTCAAAGAAGTTATAGTAATAATTTATAGGGGGTGATTTTCATACCACATCTTTTAAGCATTGTACTACAATTACTGCTTTATATACTTGTACAGTTTGCATGAATATATGTACATTGTCGTAGGGGTATCAAAAATTATGGTAGGAAAACTAATTCCCATGATTTATACATTTCTCAACAAAGGTTGGACCTTTGAGAGGATGCATGGTTTCCATAAAGATTAATAAGAATCGAGTAAAGGAGACAAATGAAGTGAAAAGGGAAAGAAAATAGAAATGTATAACTCTTGCACGCATACCAATGGACTAAGCGACATAAAGTGCTGTTTGTTTTTGAAGAGGTAGAAGGTCTGCAGTCTGCGGACCACATCTGTAAAGAAGATTTGAACCAAACGTCTGCAGTTTATAAGAAGAAGACTGTTTGTTTTTTAATGTCTGCACCTTAATAAAAAAAATTAAGTGCCAGTATTTGTGTGGGTGGTGGCGGGTTGTGGTGGCAGTGGGTGGTGGTGGCAGTACATGGTGGTGGGTGGTGGCGGTAGATGATGGTGGGTGGCGGTGGGTGGTTGTGGCGGTGTGTGGTGGTGGTGGCGGTAGATGGTGGTGGGTGGCGGTGGTGGTGGGTGGTTGTGGCGGTATGTGGTGGTGGTGGTGGTGGATGGTGGAGTTATATGGTGGTGGGTGATGCCGGTACATGGTGGTGGGTGGCGGTGGCGGTAGATGGTGGTGGGTGGCGGTGGGTGGTGGTGGGTGTGGGTGGCGGTGGGTGGCTGTGGCGTTATGTGGTGGTGGTGGTGGTGGTGGTGGCGGTAGATAGTGGTGGGTGGTGGTGGCGGTAGGTGGTGGTGGTGGTATGTGGTGGCGGTAGATGGTGGTGGGTGGCAGTACGTGGTTGTGACGGTACGTGGTTGTGGCGGTATGTGGTGGGTGCTAGTGGCATTAGGTGGATGCGGTAATTGGTGGTGGTGGTGGTTGGTGGTGGTGGGTGGCGGTGTTGGTATGTGGTAGTGGTGGTGGTGGTAGATAAACTTTTTTTTAGGTGTAGGTAAAATGTCTTCCAAACTTGGAAGACTATGGTCCAAGTCTTCTCCAAGCAGACCTCAAAAAGACTTTTTCTCATCTTCTGACTTCTAAAAAACAAACAGTCTTTTTCCAAAATGTCTTCCCGCCTGCAGACATAAGACCTCAAAAAGACTTTCTGTCAAAAAACAAACGCCACCAAAGTGAAAAAGAGAACCTAGACTTTTGTTTTTCTTGGATTCGGTCATTCTTTGGTGTTACCCAAAACATGCCTTTCTAATAGGGGGGATTTTCATACCACATCTTTTGAGGATTATACCACAATGTATGATTTATATACTTGTACAGTTTGCAGGCATATGTGTATATTGTGGTATGGAAATCAAAAAATGTGGTATGAAAACTAATTCCCCTTTCTAATATACGAAAGGACACATCATAATAATATTAAATATTTTTTATGTCTTTGTATTTTATTTATCAGAAAACTTCATTTTCAATTATGATAAAGATAAAATCGGTATAACACAAAAACATTAATAACTTATGAATATCATTCTACTCTAATTAAAAAAAATTAATTTATTAAATGTTATTATCATATGCTCATAGGGCATATATTAACAAAACCCTTAATTAATTAACGAGAGAGTGGGATTATAAGTGAAAAAAAGGTCAAACATAAGCCAAAAATCCACTTAAATTAAAACTTTATAATATTTTAACAGATGACATAAAACTTTTCTCCTTCAATTGGATCACAAATAGGTGTAGGAATACAAACATATATGAATTAGATTGATTAACCCACTCATAGTCTAGTGGTTATGGAGATTGATATAAATAGGAGTGTTCAAAATCGGGTACCCGGATGGTACCCAAAAATTCGGATAGTAGATTTAGGTACCCGATACCCGTACCCGGATTTCCAGGTACCCGATTTTCGGGTACCCGGAAATCCGAGTACCCGATACCCAAAAATATAATTTCTTTATCACAAAAATTAACATAAATGGAAATCGACATTGTTTATATATTTAAATTCTTTAAATCTTATTTATAAATTTGTTATTAAAAATTCACGTTATGATTTCCTTTAAAGAAAAATCATCACTAGTAATGAATCTGACCAAATCTTTAAAGATATTCAATGATTCAAAACCATGGTTCAATGACGGAGGCGAGAATGAGATGGTTTGTACGTGAGAATTGAGATAGAGTTTTAGATTTTGGGCATTTATCAAAAGGAGCTAAGCATATGCCCATATCTAATGATAATTAATATCTAATAATCATATACTCCGTAATATATATATATATATATATATATATATATATATATATATATATATATATATATATATATATATATATATATATATATATATAAGTATATATATATATATATATATATATATATATATATATATATATATATATATATAAGTTGGAAAAATAAAATTCGGATACCGGGTACCCGATTACCCTGATTTTTAGAAAAACACTACCCGTATTTGATACCCGGAAACCGGTTACCCGAAATCCGGGTACCCGGATTTTCAGGTACCCATATTTTCGGGTATCCGGATTTCGGGTATTGGATATTTTTTTGGATACACGTTTTTCGATTATTTTTGAACACCCCTAGATATAAGGTGTTGTCTATAACCAATATGGGTTCAAGTCACGCTCGTGAACAAAAAAAAAATTGAGTAGATTAGGTGCCGTTCAAAAGAAAAAGAAAATTTAATTAGATTGATTGGTCTAGAGATCGACATACCAAATATCCGCTCGCCTCTAGTTTCTCGCTAATAAGTAGTTTCCTTGTGAAATAGTGCTGTAAAAAAGTGTAAGATATGTCGTATTTAAAAGTCATTTTTAAATTAATAATTTCAGAACTTAGTAATGAGAGGCTTTAAAGAATAATTAAAAAGAATATGCAGGTTGAAGAGAGATGGTGAATCATGCATCTATATAGGTGAAAGAGAACAGCTAGTAGAGATGCTTTGTTAGATGTGCTTGCGTTATTTTATTCTCGAGTACCAAGTACGTAGCTTGACCAATGTTCCAAGATTCCTTTTTTGTGTTTCTGTTTTTCTCATAAATCCATTCTTATTTTATTTATGTATTTTGATAATGACAACCCTAAGATTTAATATAAGATATTAAAATATGCATAAAATACTTGTACATTCATCCATAATCGACTCCTGCATCTTAGGACTACTTCTCCATAAAATAATGTACAACTTTGTATGTAATTAGTGACACTCATAAAGACTGTTATTATCAAAACCTTTTATTTATATGAGATATTTTTACTTATAAAATCCATAATATATGTCATATTTTTACCTTCACAACAGTTAGACCAGAAAGTAAATACCCACGGTGATGTATAAATCTGGAATTACACCACTCATTAATCCGTTGCGAAACTTTATTGCTTAGTGACAATTTTCCGACCGCTTATAATCCGTCGCTAGATCGTTGGCAATCCGATGAAAAATGGTTATTTGTTTCTGAGCTATACTTCCATTACAAATATCTTGTTAATCCATCGGAAATTTCTAACAAATGTTTTCTATCCGAAAATTTGTCAATGATGCCCAATTTTCTTCTTGTAGTCGTAATGTACAATATCAATAACAAATACATCAACATTCAACATACAACTAAGCCAATAAAGGTATTTCTTGTAAATCACATTGCTTAATTGTAGTTTAATAGAAACAAGAAAATAACACTTTCATTGCAGTTGCATCATATATAGCTAAACCCAATAAAGTTGATAGATAGATTGGATAAGCATATATATTTTCCTTATCTTCTTCCCATATACAGTCCATAAACAGCCTTTTCCGATAAGCTCAACTTCTAGTACCAGTTACATTTATCAATGTAGTTACCTACTTAATTAACAAAGCTCATTAGTGTGTGTTACTTAATATATTTAAAAATAAGTGTATTGTCTTATTAATCTAAAAATGCATTTGAAAAATCTTTTCCACTCAAAATAACTATTTCTCGCTTAATTTTTGTGTATATTACTAGCTCATGACCTTGTGTATTATGTATGCACCTTTAATGTGAATTTATAAATTAGATGCAATAAGTAACTCATGACATCTCAATTTATTTCAATGTTGATTTTTTTTCTAAAAATATCAATTTTTTTAACGGCAACCTAATTTACTTCTAAATACCACCTATGTTCACTATGTGACTCGAACCCCCAACCTCATTGATGGGGGACAAACACCTTACCGCTAGACTAATAGACCTTATCTACTTACAGTTTTTCAGATAATAACAAAAGACCTATTTTGGAATAATTATGATTGTAAGGGTAAAAATCTATTTAAATGTTTAATCTTAAAAAATTATTAGTTGTCAAATTTCTGATCACATTGAAAGATGAATCGCATAAAAAGTGTCACATATAATTAATGACAAACAATGAAATGTTGTGAATCTGTAAAGTTAAATTGAATATGATGTTTTATTAGCAAGTACAAATAGAAAGTTCTTATACTACCTCTGTATTAAAATAAGTGATACATTTGAGATTTCATAATTTTTAAGATAAAAGTTTAAAATGTGAGTTAAGATAGATTAAAGTAGATGGTTAGTGGAAAATGAATCCCACTTCTTTTGAAAAAAGTGATATTAATTTTTTTTTGGAAACATCAAATATATTAAAACGACCAACTTAGCAAGAAGCTAAAGAAGGAGAACAATTACAAAGAAGACAAAAAAGGAGAAACACACCAATCCGCCCAATTACATATGAATTTACTCCTATATTTTAACCAAGTAAAAGAAGTAGTAATGATATCTGTTAGGGTCATTTTAATTGTATTCAATAGTTAGGGGACTATATGTGTAATATTGTAATAGTGTTAGTCTAGTCTTAGCCTTGGTTAGTGCTTAATTAAGCATGTTTAGAAGGGAGGTATAAATACCTTTCATGTGGACTTAATGTGTAAGCTTTCCCACACTTATTGAATTACAACTTTTGAAAGCTATCTTCCCTCCATCTTTCTCTCTCAACTACACACACTAAAACACCAAGAACACACACACTTAATTCTTCAATTCTACTCAAATCATCATGAATTAGCTTCATTTCAATCACAATAGATCTCTCAATTGGTATCAGAGCAGAAACTCTTTCAGAGTAGATCCAAATTCGAGCTAAATTCGTTCAGATCTGAGAATTTTTGAAGAAAAAGTTTGTTCGTTACTTGAAAATTAATGTTGTAAATTTTCTATTTAAATTGATGAATTGAGTGAAGATTCGTGTTTCTCCATTGATTCTAATAACAATAGAATAAAATTTCGATCAATTCCATCAACAAATGATCATGATTCAGTGATATTTGTGCAAAAGTTGAAAAAGTCAAAAAGTCTCTGAAAATCGAAGAATTCGAGCTGTGTTGTTATGGATTGAAGGATATTATCGGGTCAAAGTGTTAGGAAATCATTTTCGAGCATTTAGGGATTGGAATCAGTGAAATTGGTCAAGTATTGAGCGAGATTGGATCAAAATGGTGAGTTTTTGAAGTTGCGAACACGAACCAGTCAAGAACAAGTTCGGACCGAACTTTACACTTTTATCGGCTCAGTGTTCGGCTACAAAGTGTTCGGCCCGAACTTCGGCTACAAAGTGTTCGGCCCGAACTTCGGCTTAAAGAGTTCGGCCTAACTATTCAAACTCTAGTTCAGTTTCATTGTTCGGCCCAAACATAATCTTCGGCCCGAACTAAACACTGTTTTCGGCCCGAACTGATCCTCCAACAATCTTCGGCTCAAACAAGTCTTCGGCCAGAATTCAAACAAACCCGAACTTCGGCCCGAACAACAATCTTCGGCCCGAACAGATTACTGTTCTCGAACTCCTCACTTGTTCGGCTTCAAACTTCGGCTTCAAATCTTCGGTCCAAACATAATCTTCGGCCAGAACATAGTCTTCGGCCCGAACAAAATTTTTAGCCCAAATCCAAATTTTTTTTAAATTTCAATTTTCCTTAAAAATCATTTTCAAAATGTCTTCTAAAGATGCACTCACAATCGGAACTGATCTAAAACCCCCTGTTTTGTATAGAGGAGAATATGCTCAGTGGAAGAAATGATTTCTCCACTTTATCAAGAATCAGGAGCTACATAGAGAGATTATGGAATCACTCACTCATGGGGAAGCGGTATTTTATGATGACATCGTTGTTGATCCAACTGCTACTCCTCCACTTATTGGTGGTAAACGTCTAATTCCTCCCGAAGAGTATAATACTCAACAAAAACGACGTGCCAAAGCCGGTGTTCAAGCATATTCATTTATGCTTCAAGGACTGCCAAATGAAATCTACAACAGTTTGGATAGCCTTGAAACAGGTAAAGAGCTATGGGATGAAATCAGAAAGCAAATGGAGGGCACGGTTTTAGGAAATAAAGCTAAAATGGTTTCTGCTTTGAACAATTATCAGACATTCAAAGCCACAATCGGAGAAGACCTGGAGAGCACATATCATTGGTATTGTACATTGTTGAATGATCTTCGCAAAAACTACTTGCGAAAAGAGAATTTGGAGGTGAATATCAAATTTATCAATTGTCTTCTTCCTAAGTGGGAAATGTTTGGGAATAGTGCCGTGCAACATAAGGATCTCAGTCTGATTGATATTCATGAACTGTTTGAATATTTGCACCAAAATGAGCCAATGGTCAAAAACTTAACCAAAAGTCATCAAGAGACAGCTCAAAATCGTCAAGAGATTGCAGATACCCTTTCATTCCTCACCAAGCAACATCATCAGTATTCTACATATCCTAAAATGTTAGAAAATGTAGAACCGTCTGCATACTCACCACCTGATGATATGGAAAAAGATCTTGAGGATGTACTTCAGGCAATGTCCCTTATCTCAAATTATCAGAAGAAGTACTACTCCAAACCAACAAACAACAACCAAAGATACTCATCCAACTTTAAATCTGCACCACCTACTTCATCTACAACACAACCAACTGAAAAGCCTAAGCTCATCCCATTGGATCCACAGAAAAAATGTTACAATTGTGGAATTGCTGGACACTACTCACGTGATTGCAAGAAACCTAAAGTCCGTGATTCTGAGTTCTTTAAAAGGAAGATGCTAATGGCCAAACAAATTGAAGCAGGAAAAGTGTTGTTAGCAGAAGATCTTCAATGGATGGAAGAGTCGGATCCAGAAGATGAAGAACATGCTGCCAACCTGTGCTTTATGGCAAGAGAAAATGCTGAGGTTGCTGAAAGAATTGCTGAGACAGATGGCGAGGATGGCAAGGTACACACTTCTCTTCCCTCTAATGAAAATGATTCCACTAATTCTGATACTTGTTTTGTTCCAAATCAGACATCTGAAGTTGATTCATTAAAACAAAACCTTTTGAATGCCTAAAATTTAAATAATCAACTTCAAGATCGCTTAACTAATTTGGAAAAACAAAATGAACAAAATGCTTTTCTGGGTAATAAAATTGCTCATTATATTCAACAACAAACAGTTTTCAAACAAGAAAATCTGAGGTTACAAAAGCAAGTATCAGAGTATAAAGATAAATATGATCATAATTACAAACTTTACTCTAAAGTTTGGGGTGATTATCAAATTAACAAAAACAGTATTGCACGTAAAGAAAAAGAGTTTGAAGAAATTGAAAAACAATTTAAATCTCTAAACTCTCAAATCAAAGAGTTAACAGAGGAATTACATGATCAAAAAATCATTGCATTAAAAGAAACGAGAAATAAACAAGCTATGATTCAGACGTTTAAAAATGAGACTCATAAATTAAATTCACATATCAAACATCTTGAAGAATTAATTGTAAAACGAGGACATACTGATCAAACCATTCATTTAAACAAGCCCAAAGATTTCAAATATTTCAATTCGAGAGAAGGGCTAGGCGCTGATAATCCAGAATATCTCAAGAAGGCGTGTAAAATGGTTCCAACATTATATGATCCCAGATACAGAGATATAATGCCAAGTTTTATCAAATTGACAAACGAAGAGGAGGAAATTGAGACGTATAACAGAGCTAAAAAGGAGAATGTGCAAATTAGTTTCAATTACACTGAGTTAAATAAAATATATGAAACTAAAAAGGCAAACTTTGAAAATGATGATTATTTTCCAATTATTACACCAGAAGAATTTGAGATTAAAGGTGATGCTGTACTTCAACAAAAAGTCACACCAAAGATTTACATACCATCTCTAATTCTAGAAAGGAAAATCTGTCAATTGGAAAATGAAATAGATAACACACATAAGGCATTTGACAAAGAAAAATCCGGTTTACAAAACAAAATTCATGAGTTAGAAAATCAAATAGCTAACGTGCTTAAAACATCTGTTTCTGGTCAAAGTGCTTCTCCAAAGCCAAAGTCTCACACTGATAATTTCTCAACTCCTAAAATTCCAACTTGTTTAAAACAAAATTATAATTCTCATGTTTTAAATTTTTTAGATAGAATTTTAAATTTCAAGCATAGGAGACCAAAGCAAGGCGGGGTGAAAGAAGTTGAGCTGTCTAAGAAGTCTAATTCGTCTAAGTCTAGTATGCTTAAGTCAAAAGAATTTAAGAAGTCTAGATCTCCTTCGTCTTTAGCTTCTTCTTTTTCTAATTTCAATAAATGTAATAACTCAACAAACTTTATTTCTCCTGCTACACGTTATGGCATTGTGTATGATTCTGCAATTTATCGTCCTGTTAATCATTCTGTTAATGGTGTAAATTTGATTGTTAAAACAGATAAAAATGGTACAAAGGTGTATTTTGATCGAAAAACCAATAAACCTATTTCTCAATATGATACACGATATTTTGTAAGAAAAGATGCTCCATGTGGTTCTCGACATGATGTACTTCATAAAAATGGTTCAATCATTCATTCGTGTACAATTTGTTACCCAGAACCTTGCAAAACAATGCTCCCTGGATCTAAAACATCTCTACCTACACGTTTTTCTCCAAAGACTCCAAAATTAGTTTATCGTGTAGTTTCAACACCCAAATCTTCAAACCTTGTTTCTCGGGTTGTTTCACCATCCAAATCTACACACTCTGGTGTCTCGCCTACTTCTCACAAACAAAATCAAAAACGATCCATGTTTGTTAAATACAAATGGATTCAAAATGAAAATTCAAACTGGATTCTACATTCCCCTGAAAAATCCTTTAAATGGATTATAAAAATCACAAAAATAGAACTGCCTCCTTGCAGTTCTCAACATCTCTAATTTCATACTGTATCAATCATTCTTCATAAAACATCGTTTACTAATCGGTTTAGGACCCATATCTGATTGGGTACCTTTGTGTTTTAATTGTTTTATGTAGAATGTATGGTATCTTGATTCTGGTTGTACACGACACATGACCGGAAACAAGGACTTGTTAACAAATTTTAGAGACAAATATTTGGGAACTGTTCGTTTTGGAAATGATCATCTAGCTGCCATCATGGGTATTGGTGATATCATTCGTTACCATTTAGTCATTCGAAATGTGGCTTATGTTGATGATCTCGCTCACAATCTTTTTAGTATTGGTCAATTTTGTGACAAAACGTTGGAAGTCAATTTTCGAACAAAGAAATGTGTTGTTCGCACCTATGATGGTGAAGATCTTCTTACAGGAAAACGTGATACAAATTTGTTTACTATCAATCTAAATGATGTGGTCCCACTTGAAGAAGTTTGTTTAATGTCAACAGCATCACCAGATGAATCTTGGTTATGGCACCGTCGCCTCTCTCACCTTAATTTCAAAACAATCAATAAATTGGTAAAAGGTGGTCATGTATCTGGTCTTCCGGATGTTAAATTTGAAATAGATCATCTCTGTTCGTCGTGTGAAATGGGAAAAATGACTAAGAAGTCTCATAAGTCCAAACCAGTTCAAAGTACTTCAAAACCGCTTGAATTACTTCATATGGATTTATGTGGTCCCATGAGCGTTCAATCTTTAGCAGGTAAACGCTATGTGTTGGTAATTGTTGATTATTATTCTCGTTATACATGGGTTCATTTCTTACGTACAAAAGATGAAGCAGCTAATATCATCATAGCCTTTATCAAGAAAACCCAAACAAATTTAGACTTAAACGTACATACCATTCGTATTGATAATGGAACTGAATTTAAAAATCACATGTTAGATTCTTTTCTTGAATCAGTTGGTATAACCCATAAATTTTTCGCTGCCTGAACACCTCAACAAAATGGGGTTGTTGAACGAAGAAATCATACCTTAGTTGAAGCTGCTCGTACCATGCTTTCATATTCTAAACTCCCATTATCTCTTTGGGCAGAAGCCATTAGTACGACATGCTTCACTCAAAATCGTTCAATCATCAACAAAGCATACAACAAAACTCCATATGAAATAATCAATAAACGAATTCCAAATGTCAAATTTTTACATATTTTTGGGAGTCGCTGTTTCATCTTGAATGATAAAGATAAGTTGAATAAATTTGATGAAAAAGCTGATGAAGGAATCTTTGTGGGATATTCACGAGACTCCGCTTCTTATAGAGTGTATAATCGGTCAAATCGGACGATTAGGGAAAGTGTTAACGTTAATTTTGATGAGACTTTTCCGATTGACTCACTCACTTCAGATATCGAATCTCCATTACCTTCATCATCTCCCTCCACATCGGAAAATGATCTTGATATTTTATTTGAACATTTTTATGATGATTATCATAACATCCGACACAGATCAGTAGAGAAAGCTGACGATCAATTTCCATCAGTGGCCGATGTTCAATCTCTCACTGTACCTGAACTGCAAAACTCAAGTTCCACTGATTCTCCATCTCTAACTTCTAGTGCTCACAATACAATCTTAGTTGATTCAGATTCTTCTCCATCATTGGACAACCAATCAACACCGGATACTCACTCAACTCCTGCTCAATCTGCTAATACATCGGACTCATCTTTATCTCAAGCTCAAATTCAACCTTTGGTGATTGATTTTTCCAAATTCAATGTTACACGTGTTGATACACCGCCCTTTGCAACCAACACTCAAACTGCAATTATCCCACATCCCACATTTACTGATACGTCAAATATTAATCCGGGTCAACTACCACTTCCGCATTCTCTGAAATGGACAAAATATCATCCTCTTCATCAAATAATTGGAAATCCTGAATCTTCTGTTCAAACTTGTAAAGCCACTGCCGATGAATGTCAATTCTCTGCGTTTCTAAGCTCAGATGAACCTAAGAAAGTCAGTGAAGCTTTGTCAGACCCAGACTGGATTCTTGCTATGCAAGAAGAAATAAATCAATTCGAACGCTTAAAAGTTTGGCGTCTGGTTCCAAAACCACCCGGGAAATCTGTTATTGGTACTAAGTGGATCTTCAAAAAACAAAAAGGATGAAAATGGGATTGTAATTCGTAATAAAGCACGTTTAGTTGCGAAAGGGTATGCTCAACAAGAAGGTATACTTTGAAGAAACATTTGCTCCGGTTGCACGAATAGAAGCCATTCGTATATTTTTGGCCTATGCAGCTCATAAGAATTTTACTATCTATCAAATGGATGTAAAAACTGCATTTTTAAATGGAATTCTAAATGAAGAAGTTTTCATTCATCAACCTGAAGGTTTCGTAGATCCAAGTTTTCCTGATCATGTGTATATTCTCGACAAAGCGTTATATGGTTTAAAACAAGCTCCTCGTGTGTGGTATGATGTCCTTTCCAAATTCTTAGTTGACTCTGGTTTTTCAAAAGGAAAAGTTGATACAACTTTGTTCATCAAGAGACAAGGGGATGACATTGTGCTTATTCAGATTTATGTCGATGATATCATTTTTGGTTCTACGAATCCCAAATACTGTAAAAAGTTCTCTGATCTTATGGTCAAACGTTTTGAAATGAGTATGATGGGGGAGATGAACTTCTTTCTTGGTCTTCAAGTTCGTCAATTACCTACCGGGATCTTTATTAATCAATCCAAGTATATCACTGATCTTTTGAAAAAATATCTCATGGATGATTGTAAACCAATTTCGACACCGATGTCACCTGGTTCTAAAATGCATGTTGATCCTGATGGTAAACTTGTTGATGTCACTAATTATCGAGGGATGATTGGTTCTTTGTTATATCTTACTTCCAGTCGACCAGACATTATGTTCTCAACTTGGATATGTGCTCGGTATCAGGCTGCTCCTAAAGAATCACATCTTCAAGCAGTCATGCGTATATTTCGCTATCTAAAGGGTACTCGAGATCTTGGTCTGTGGTATCCTAAAGAAACTTCATTTGATTTGTCTGCTTTTTCTGATGCCAATCATGCTGGATGTATGCTGGATCGCAAAAGTACATCTGGAAGTGTTCAATTTCTGGGAGATAAGTTGGTGAGCTGGTCTTCTCGAAAGCAAAATTGTGTTTCTCTCTCCACTGCAGAAGCAGAATATGTTGCTGCTGCAAGCTGCTTATCCCAGGTAATATGGATGCAATCACAATTAAAAGATTATGGCTTTTTGTATAGTTGTATTCCTTTATATTGTGATTCACGGAGTGCAATTGCAATTTCATGCAATCCTGTTCAACATTCCAAAACTAAACATATCGATCTTCGATATCATTTTATCAAAGACCATGGTGAACAAGGTACTGTGGAATTGTACTTCGTGTCAACCGATCTTCAAATAGCTGATTTGTTTACCAAGGCTTTAGACGAAAAACGCTTTAATTTTCTTGTGTCTAAGCTTGGTATGCTAAATCTCAAAACTTAAACCGTTTTACTGCTTTATTTTTTTTTGTTTTTCTTGCTTTTTGTTTTTCATTTTTTTTAATAATAATAAAATGGCTTTCAAGTACATCAGCTTGAAACCCGTTCTTAAATGCATTAATTAGTTGAGGGGGAGAATTACTATAATTACTATATTCACTTGTCAAGGGGGAGAAAATAGACATTATTTTGTCTAGGGGGAGCATAACTGTTTAATGATTTTTGAAAAACTACTGTCGAGGGGGAGCATCCTTTTATAATCTCTACATATCGTTTCGGTGCTCCTTTCAAATATTTTTTTTTTAATTATCAATATGGGGTATCAACTTTTGTAATACCCGTAAACGATCTCATTACCAATCTCAATTGGTACTGATTGCATCTGTTTATTATAAATTTTCTTATTCTATCTTGATAATAAATTTTTTTTTTACCTCAAACAGTTTTTCACCTCTTTCAAAATTTACAATAACACAAGGTTATCAATGTTGAGGATTAGCTTTTGCAATATTCGTAAACGATCTCTTTACCAGTCTAGGTTGGTACTGATTGCATCTGTTTATTGCAAATTCTCTTATTTCTCATTGCTATCTTTGTGTTCCTTCATTGTCGAAATTCTTCAAATGTAAATCATATTTTTCTACTTTCAATTTCGATTATCATTTTTCTAATCAATACTTAATTACAAATATTTCTTTTACTCATATTGCGTTGTTGACATCACAATCTCATAAATTCTTTATTAATCTGTGATGCTCAACATTCCAAAATTTTTTATCTCACTTTGTGCTCACATTGATGTGTTCACAACGTAGGATACAAATTTTTGTCATATTCGTAAACGATCTCTTTACTAGTCTCGATTAGTAAAGATTGCATCTGTTTATGACAAATTTTTCGTCTCTTTCGTTGGGGCTCAATTTTCAAAACCCTGATTTTGCACATATAAATTTTTCATTTTTAAATGACCTGTTTGCAACACTCAACACAATTTGCTGTTAAATTTGTCGATCTCTTTACTGATTTCAATCAGTATTGATGGCATCTGTTTTTAACACCATCTTGGATTGATTGTTCTTACTATTTTCAAACGATTTTTATTCTTATAAGATCATTGGAGAAATCATTTTTCATCTTCTCAAAACTGCTCAGATTCAATTCTGACTTTCTTTTAAATTTCAAATATTTGATTAACAATGTCTCTAATCTCCGTGTTTGTCATATCCGTAAACGATCTCTTTACTGAAGTTCTTCAGTAAAGATTGCATCTGTTTATGACTTCACGTGATTATTGACACTGCTATTCTTCATTTTCAAATATTTTTCTCAAACATTCAAAGGATTAAATCAATTTGTCGAGTACTACATGTTTCTGGTTCTCATTCTGATCTTGGCTCTAGATTTACACCGACACCATTCCTCTCTCTATTTCCAATACGAAACTATTTTAGCTTTATCATGAGGACTATTGTCATGATCCTCATGAGGGGGAGAAAAAGAGCAAGAAATAGTTCAAATTTCGGATGTATAACTGACCAACAACAAAAAGAACCACAAACATCCCATCAAAGAAGAAACTTCAAAACTCATGTACTCAAATCAAATGCAAAATCAGAAATTGTTTATATCGTGTGACTAAGAGAAACAGAAAATGATAATCAGTGTACTTAATGGAAAAACAAGTGAAGAAGAAGAAAACCGATTCATCTACAGAAATTCCTCTCAAAACCTCAACCATTCAAATTCAAAATCTTAGCTATACAAATCATTCAAATTCAATTATAAACTTAACCATACAAATCATTCTTTCCAAAATATTCTAAAAACACACACATCGAAAGACTTAAACTTTCAAATCATTCTTTTGATAATCCAAAACATCATTATTCAATCCTCACTAAAACCTCTATCACAAAATCTCCAATATTTGAGAATCCCAGAAAAATTCTTACCAAACTGATTTTCCATATCCAGAACTTTCAAATCCTTAGGAAACCAGTTTTAGGACTTCCTTACACCGATAGATTCAACGAAACAAAAAAATATTTTCGTTGAGTGTTTGAAATCTCAATTTCTTCTTAAGCTAATCAGATGTAATCATTGAAGAGCAAAACAGTTTGAAGCACATCTGAGCATAAACGAATTTGGTAACGGACCAAAAGAAGAAATTGAAGAATGAAGACTGGGATGAAGTGCTAAAGCTCAAAAAGAGGGAGATTGGATAATGATAAAGACATATTAAGTCAACATTTCATGAAATCTTCTGAGATACTTTATATTGTTGAAAAGTCAATAAAAAGTATTATTTTTCATTGTTCAATCAAAAGCTGAAGCTGATACGACGTCAAAACTATTCAACGGATAATTCAGTCTCAGACTTTGTTAGAGAAGAAGATTTCAAGAACAGGCTAACTCAAACTATTGATACAAAGGGGGAGATTGTTAGGGTCATTTTAATTGTATTCAATAGTTAGGGGACTAGATGTGTAATATTGTAATAGTGTTAGTCTAGTCTTAGCCTTGGTTAGTGCTTAATTAAGCATGTTTAGAAGGGAGGTATAAATACCTTTCATGTGGACTTAATGTGTAAGCTTTCCCACACTTATTGAATTACAACTTTTGAAAGCTATCTTCCCTCCATCTTTCTCTCTCAACTACACACACTAAAACACCAAGAACACACACACTTAATTCTTCAATTCTACTCAAATCATCATGAATTAGCTTCATTTCAATCACAATAGATCTCTCAATATCGCCCGCTATTATCATGCCCGCTTTCACCACATTTTTGAACACCGACTCGTTTCTTGATTTCCATATACACCATAACGTACATTGGATGATTGTATTGAGAATCTTTCTCTTCTTAGGACAACTTCCCCAACATGCACCAAATTCATTGAAATCTACCACCGAGTTAAAGTAGGTAGTGAAATATCGCACCATCTAAATATCCAAGAAATGATATTACTTGCGTACGGACACTTACCGAATAAATATTCCACAGTTTCGTCCGCACCATTGCATAATCTGCATGTTGTAGATCAAATTTTGACCCCCCTTGTTGACTAGACTGGATGCCACTGGGATTCTATCCAACCCGACCCTCCAAACAAAACAGTAAACTTTTAGTAGGACAATTTTTGACCAAGGCATGTTAGAGAAACCTGCTGTTGTGACCAAGTGATATTAATGATGTTTAAAAATAAAAATAAGAGTATAAATATAATTTCACTTTATTGAAGTAGATAGTTAGTTGAGATTTGGTCCAACTTTTTTTACCAAATAAGGAAACTTTTAGAAGTGTATCACCAGTTTTGTTCCACCCCTAAATGCAAAGTGTATCACTTATTTTGATACAGAGGTAGTATTTATTTTGATTAAGCCACGTTTTTTATATTTCCATGTTATACGGTGTAATTTACCATCTACACATTAATTATAGGGTAAATTACAGAAATTATCCCTGAGGTATTCCAGATTCTGCGTTTCTGTCCCTAAATTTTTTTTTCAGTTTTTTTGTCCTTAAAGTTTTTTGGATTTCACTTTTTTGTCCTTCCGTCCAAAAAACTCTGTTAACTAATGTAATATGCCAAAAAAGTAAGACAGTTTTCGTATACTTGCCGCCCTAAACCTGCAAAAATACACCATCATCGGCGAAGAAAATGACAATCGGAGGGTTTTGGAGAGGCATAATCGATCTCTTCACAAAATCGTTCAGATCTACAAACAGAAACGTAAGGTTTGTCTGGGGATTCGCAGGTAAGAAATGGATTTGGTGGTGGGAGAATCTGGAGAAGAACAAAATTGTAAGGTTTTATGTTTAATACAAATCGATTCACAAAATCGTTCTGATCTATAATCTGGAACATCGAATGCCGTCATCAAGAATACAAAACATCAAAACCTACCCGTCATCTTCTCCGATGAGCTGGAGTGTTTATGGAAGCATCGAACACCGTCATCAAGAACACCAAAACATCAAACCTACCCTCGCATCTACGTCGTCTTCTCGGACACCAACTGGGGATTTTGCTTTTGATTAGATCTAGAATAAAAAATTGGGGGTTTAGGGTTTGTTGGTGTGATCTTGATTTTTGTTAAAAATTACAATGATTTAAAAAGTACATTGAATAAGGGTGTTCTTGAAAAAGTTTATGATGAAGAGGTTGTTGATGACAAAGATTCCGAAGAATAAGAAAGGTGTTCTTGACAAAGGTTGCTGATGACGAAGAGGTTTGTGGGTTTAATTCATTTCATGGTCTCTTGGCACAAAACTACAACTTTTGGAGCATAGCGTACATATAAAGTAGGGAAAATGACTAAAATGCCCTCGCATGATGTCAGTTAACGGCCAAATTTGGACGGAATAACAAAAAGTGAAATTCAAAAAACTTTGAGGACAAAAAAACGAAAAAAAAGTTTAGGGACAGAAATCTAGAATCTCGAATACCTCGGGGACAATTTCTGTAATTTACCCTTAATTAAATAAACAAAGGTAAACGTTCAACGAGGTCCAATATTTTTATTAAGTTTCAAAAAATAAATCTTAACCATTGATCAATAAGATCTAATAATCAAGATTAATCACATATTTTATACAGGAAAGAGTATTTTGGTCAATTGGCACTTAAAAAAATCGATTTTTTTTATTTTTTATTTTATTTTTTTTTTTAAATTTTTAAATTTTTTTATTATTTTCATTAAAAAATACAATATTTATTTGATAATTATGTGTAGTGCATAATCACATGTGATTGTATATTTAATCACATTTGATGTCTTAGTACAATCACATGTGATTCAGTATGCAATCACATTATGTGTTATTAGTGAAAATAATAATAATGTTTTTTAAAATAATAAAAAAATAAAAATAAAAATAATTCTAGAATAAAAAATAAAAAAAAATAAAAATTTATTATATTTGTTAAATGACAAAAATACCCGTCCATGTATAAAATATGTGATTAATCTTGATCATTACTTATAATTAATCAATAGTTCAAATTTGTTCCTTCGGACTTCATAAAAATCAAGGACTTACTTGAATACGACTCTATGAACAAAATATATTAGTACATTAAACTTGTAAAAATGGTCAATTTACTACCACTTTTGTGGTCTCTAAATTGCCTTTTTCTTGTAATTCAACCTTTAAATATTTAAGAAATTTATAAAGATAATTATAGTCAATTCTTGAACATATGATCTAGTAGCTAATTTGATTATAAGACTGTGTAAATAACATAGAGATCGAAAGTTTAAGTCCTACATGATGCATATTTTTTATAAATACAAATATGTATCGAAATAATAAGTGTGCTGACTAAAAATTAAATATTATTTTATTAATTTGAGATTGTATCAAATGCATTATATATTGTTGGAATATGCTTCACGCGTATAACATATAGTCATATGGCTAGTTGTATGGTCACACACTTAAACACTAAACACCATCATATCATTAATGTAATTAACGTAATTGCATTAATATATATTATAGTTTAATATTAAATGTTAATATTGAAACTAATTGTGTGCTTATAAGAAGAACTAAAGGAAAGGGGCTAGAGTGCAAAATGGACAAACTTGTTAAGGAAGTCATTTAAAAGGGATTAGGGCAACCATAATCCCTTCCACCTCTCAAGTTTCGGCCGCCCCCTACAATTCCCTCTAGGGTTCTTTTTGCTTCTTCTCTTCAAGCACATAGGACTAGCATCCTCTTTTGGTGTTCAAGCAAGTGTTGTGTGGACTAGCTTTGGAGGGATTCCCCATTGGTATCCTTGGTTTCGTTCATTCATCTTCACCAACCGAATATTAAGATCAAAGGCTTCAAGGGTATGAATTGTTCTTCCTAACTCTTTGATTTCATATGTTGTTTAATTGTGTCATTCAATATTAGATCCGTTTATGGTGATAAACATTTTTCCGCTGCGTTTTGTTACTAGTAATAACCGAAAATCACCATTAGTGGTATCACGAGTCATTATATTGATGATATACTTAACTAGTTTTTGTAAAAGTAGCAAAAAAATCCGATTTTTGGTGTTATGTTTAAAACTGATCGGAAAATAAGAACCCTATGGTTCTTATTTTTTCGAAAAATTTTTAAATAACAAGGGTTTAAAATATAATTTTTAGTAACCCTACATGCTACTTGTTACAAAAACACTAATAAAAAATTAATCTTGTTATTGTTTTTTTGATTATTTGGCTTGGATTTTACATTTAAATTTCTTTTTTGTTGATATGGTAAAACATGTATTTTTGCCATATCCCAAGCCAAAAACTTGTCAATTGTTGATTGTTTGTGCAAACCGATGAAAGCCTAGACCTTGTTATTGATTGTGGTTGAATGTTTGTTTGATTTGGAAAAGCCGTGTATTTTTGGCTTAATGTTGTTGTAATCTTATTAATTTTTTCTTTTATTTTGGTGCCATTTTTTTGGGGCAATTTGTAATGTAAAAGTAAATAGATTAGATTGTTTTTCTTTATTTCTTTTTATTGTAAATTGTTGACCAAAATTGAAGACAAATGAAGAAAACAACAAATTTCCGTCACCAACGCGAGGGCTGCACGAAAACAGGTTTTCCAGAGGCATACGGACTCCGTTTTGGGCGATTCAAAAGCCTAAAATGCTTGCAAAGTCGTGGGCTACAACTTTCCAGAAGGCCGGGAAGACTAACGAAGATTCCTTAAGTGACTTTTCGGGCTTCAAAGTCTGCTGGAATTTTCTGGCAGATTGCAATTTTTCACAAGTATTGGTTTCTACTTGCTCAAGAATGTCTTGGAGCAAGTGGGAGCCCATTGGGTTTATGTAGGCCCGTTTGGGTTCCTGTTGGCCTGTCCCCTAGTTTGACCTTTCGGTCCGTCGTGATGACTCACGTGACCGAACCTAGGATTTCATCGGTCGAGGTTTGCACAAAATTTGTTGCATGTTTTATTTTTTGTTTGTGGTTGTTTTCTTTTCTATTAGATACAAGTAGTAAAACAATTAAAAAATGGTTTTTAGACACAAACATTAAAACATCCAAACTCTTAATCATCAATGATTACTAGTTAATCATTGATGATTAACCTTTAATCTAAAATTGTTTTGAGATTAAACAAAGTTTAAATATGATTTGAAACTTATCACTTAATAATCGCTAAAAGTTTTTACCGTTTATTAAACGACTTATGAAGTGGTATGAATGAAGTACATGATTCTTTCATATCTTAATAAAATTTTATTAATTAAAATTTAACATACCTAAAATTTAAGTCACGCCGTTCAATCGGTTGTAAACGTGAGACGTGGTTTGAATCTAGATCCGAGGTCATTATTCTCTAGGCGTGAGACCTAGAGCTATTTTGACATGATTTCACATTGGATGACTTAATCGAGTTAACGGTGAGACCTTGACTCGAGGCGACGATGCGACAAACATGCCACTTGACCCTAGATGCTTGTTCACTAGGTGCCATGAAGTCCCATACCTCTAAGAGTTGCACTTGTAATGCAATTGTTGATCGTCACCTACCTATTGAATCTATCACCTCTAGCAGATCAACTGATGCGGTGATAGAAACTCAATGGGATCTTAGTTTTTAATTAAAATTAATTGGGTAGTTAATTGATTAAAAGAAATTATTATTGAAAATACTAATTAATGAATTTTGAAATTTTGTAGATGGCTTCTACTAATCAAACCCTAACTCACACCACCATTCGTTCCGTTCTCGAAAAAGAGAAACTTGATGTAACGAACTTCGTGGACTGGGCTCGTAACCTAAGGATTGTCCTTAGGGCCGAGCACAAGTACCACCATTTGGAGGAGGCGATGCCCCCTGCCCCTGCTTCTACCGCCACCGCTGCTGTTCGTGCGGCCTATACCAAAAGGTTTAACGAACAGCAAGAGGTCGCCGCGCTCATGCTGGTGAGCATGACCCCCGAGATTCAGAAGAATCTCGAGGACCTCACAGCATTCGATATGATGGTTGAACTAAAGACCTCATATCAAAAGCAAGCTGATCAGGAACTCTTTGACACGGTCAAAGCCTTCCATGCTTGCAAGCAGGAGGAGGGACAGTCTGTTAGCTCTTATCTTTTGAAGATGAAGAGTTACCTAGACCAGATGGAGAAACTTGACTACCCTGTGCCTCATATCCTTGGAATTGGGTTAATTCTAACCTCACTTCACAAGGACTATGCACCGTTTGTCATGACTTATCATATGCATAGTATGGGGAAGACTTTCGCCGAATTACATGCTATGCTGAAACAAACGGAAGCTGGGCTACCCAAGAAAACTCCAACCCCTACTGTCCTTGCCATAAGGCAAGGAAAGATCCAAAAACCAAAACCGCAAGTAGTTGCTAAGGGCCAAGGCAAGGGAAAGCAAGTTTACAAGCCCAAGCCAAAGGTTCCCCCACCTACTCATAAGGAGCATCCTGCTAAGGATCTTGCTTGCCATCACTGCGGTGAAACAGGCCACTGGAGGAGGAATTGTCCTGCCTACCTGGCGGAGTTGATGAAGAACAAAGCCAACAAGGTTGGCACATCAGGTATCTTCACAATAGAACTATATGCTTTCCCTAAGAAATCATGGGTATATGACACTGGTTGTGGAACTCACATTTGTAATACCATGCAGGGTCTAAGGGGAAGTAGAAAGCTAAACCATGGAGCTTTGGACTTGTACGTGGGCAATGGAATGCGTGCACCGGTCGAAGCTATAGGAAGCTATGATTTAATCCTTCCTAGTGGTTTAATTATTGTATTAGACAATTGTCACTATGCGCCTAGTATTACTAGGGGTATAGTATCGCTTTCTTGTTTGTAGAATAATGGTTTTATTCATACATTTACGGATTATGGTATTTCAGTTTCAAAGGATAATGTTTTTACTTTAATGCTATTCCTCGTGATGGTATCTTTGAGATTGACATGCATAATCGTATTACAAACAATAGTTCTATTTATACGTGTAGCAATAAGAAATCCAAGTTGAATTTGGATTCTACTTACCTATGGCATTGTCGCCTTTGCCATGTTAACAAGAAACGTGTTTTAAAATTACAAAATGATGGACTTATAAAATCAGATGATTCTGAATCATTTGATAAATGTGTTTCTTGTATATCTGGTAAAATGGTGCGCAAGCCTTTCTCCCATGTAGGCGAAAGGGCCAATGATCTACTTGGACTCATACATACCGATGTATGTGGCCCTTTTAGAACTCGAACTAGGGAAGGTGCTACCTACTTCATTACTTTCACTGACGACTTTAGTCGTTATGGTTATGTTTACTTGATTAAACATAAACATGAAACCTTTGAAACGTTCAAAGCTTTCCAAAATGAAGTAGAAAATCAACTCGGCAAGAAGATAAAAGCTCTCTGGTCCGATCGAGGAGGAGAGTACATGAGCCATGAGTTTCAAGACCATCTAAAGAATTGTGGGATTGTCTCACAATTCACTCCCCCTTATACACCACAGCATAATGGTGTATCAGAGAGGAGAAATCGCACCTTGCTTGACATGGTCCGATCGATGATTAGTCCTACCACTCCGCCTCTATCCTTTTGGGGATATGCACTCAAATCGGCTGCTCGAATACTGAATATGGTTCCCACCAAGAAGGATGAAAAGACACCATATGAGATATGGCATGGGAAAGTCCCAAACTTGTCTTACTTGAAGGTCTGGGGTTGTGAGGCTCTCGTGAAACGAGACACACCGAACAAACTTGAACCCAGAGCTGTCAAGTGCATCTTAATAGGATACCCTGAGGAAATGATGGGTTACTATTTCTACTACCCACCTGAGCAAAAAGTAATTATTGCTCGTTATGCTGAGTTTCTTGAGAGCAATCTCATTTCACAAGAAGCAAGTGGGAGTACCATCGACTTTGACGAGATTCCAAGCGATGAAGATGCACAACCTATTGTAGATACTAGCGAACATCAAGATGAGGCTGAACATGAAAGTGTTTCTGTTGCACCTCAAAATGATGAAGTCCCCGTTCGAAGGTCCGCAAGGACACCTCATGCACCTGAACGATATGGTTTCCAAATCGATGCAGAGGAGCTGAGTTTAGGGGATCATAATGAACCCCCTAACTATCGAGCTGCATTAGCAGATTCTGAATCTGACAAATGGCTTGATGCTATGAACGCGGAAATGCAATCCATGAAAGATAACCATGTATGGACTTTGGTTGATCTTCCTCCTAACAGTAAGACTGTTGGCAGAAAGTGGCTCTTCAAGAAGAAGACCGACATGGATGGCAATGTACACACCTATAAAGCTCGGTTGGTGGCAAAAGGTTACACTCAACCCTACGGGATTGACTATGATGAAACCTTCTCGCCTGTTGCCGACATTAGAGCTATTAGGATCATCATAGCCATAGCAGCGTACTATGACTATGAGATTTGGAAAATGGATGTTAAAACTGCTTTCTTAAATGGACACCTCGACGAAGATGTAAATATGGTACAACCTGAGGGATTTGTAAGTACAAAGCACCTTAAGAAAGTATGTAAGCTTCAAAGGTCCATTTATGGACTAAAGCAAGCATCCAGAAGTTGGAACAAAAGATTCGACGAGGAAATCAAAACGTTTTGTTGGGTCATATTTAGTTGTAATCAATAGTCTAGGGACTAGTTATGTAACATTGCATAATGTGTTAGTATTAGACTTAAGCTAATTAGGTTTAATCAAGAGAATTAAGGTAAAGGTATATAAGCCTAGATGTATGAAGGGTTTCATTGATTCCGATTGACCACATGGGTCAACCTCCTAGTCACTTGGTTCGAACCATACTGACCAAGAACATGAACTTGTTCTTGACCGGTTAAAACCAACTAGCTAATTTAATCCCTAAATGCGGAACTGAGATTAAACCTAATCCTTAAACCCTAAAGGATTGGGATCTTGGAAATCTAGATTAGATTAACAATGGAAGAAACCTTGTACGAAAACCCAAACACACATACACACACACACTTGTGTGTGTTTCGACCAACACCAAGAACCCTAGGGTTCTTGGTCGAGTTCGTCCAAGAGGGGAGAAGGGAGAAAAGGTTTTCTCAAAACATACCTTAATCTTGCTTAAGTTAGTCCACTGATGATGAACACAACGAGCGATTTTCTAGTTGATCCTTGTAATGATCTTCAATCTTCAAGACTTGAAGAATATGAAGAACGAACGAAGAACACGAAGAACACAATGCTTGTGTTCTTGTGGGAGTGTTCGGCCGAAACCAGGGAGAGGGATCCCTAGGGTTTCGTGTACAATGAGCAAAGAATAAGGGAACCCCATGCCTTCTATTTATAATAGAAGGACTTTCACTTAGGGCCCTTCTAGTTTAATTAATATCTAATCTTAATTAAACTTATCTTTTTACATATTAAACCCTTGTAGTTTATTTAGTATTAATACACTTATAATTCGGTACCCGTATACACGAATTATATATACTTGTATTTATACTTTTAATAATTGATTATATAATAAGCTTTATATAATCTAAACAATAATATTATCCAAACACTATATAATTTAATGGTTTTAAATCATATTATGGATAATCTATAATCAACACAGTGTATATTTACTCAACTAGTAAATGTACAAATACTTGTATTAATTAGTTAGTTAAACTAATATAGTAATAAGTCAAACTTGACTTAATACTTAACTTGATTCATAAATGACTTATTATGAATCAATCCTCTTCCAAGTATCATTACATATCTTACTCGAATAACATGCACTCACCGGTGTGACCCTTAAGTGTTTCGTAGGCATGGATGTATCATCATAGGTTGACTAACTGTGCACATAAATCCTTCAGACTCCCACTTGTGCAAGTTTGTAACCTTTATCTTAATGATACGAGCTACAATGGCCTTCTAGATGGGCATGTAGGTAACCAACCCCATAAAAACAGCTTTGTGTAACCCAGGTATAGTTTCTTGAAAAACTCTTTAATAGCGTCTCCTAGTAAAGAACACTTTGTCTCTACTTCTTGGGCAACTATGTTAGGTTTATCTCTTGCAGCACGATATTTGTGATAATCAATACGAGCATGGTAGAAATTATCAACTCCTGTATTCAAAATCATTTAATGACTTCTTGATTCAAACTGTTGTGATAAACGACAAAGAACAAATCAGTTCGTTTGGGCATGGCCATGCACTTTCCAGTTATCTCATCATGTCAAAGGACCCATAAATATCTCTCCTAAAAAGGAGGTGCAATTACCATCTTGTTATATTTCGATTCAAAATACAAATTCCTTTGTACCCAGTAAAGCCTCGTATGACAACAATATTTCAGATTTGTCTAAGACGAACCAAAGCACATTAGTCAATGTATCCCAAACCAAATACCTCAGCCTTAAGGACAAGCCTAGTGAATAATACTTTTGAACTTTTCAACCACGAAGTATTATCACGGTGGTCAATCCAATATTCGTCGAGCTCCTACAGAATATCACCGATATTTGATTTACACAAAACTTGTGTAGCTATCTTCGAAGAACTTCGAATCTACCACCAAATACCGCGATGACGTTAACGTCCCATCGAGGTTCCCACCAAGACGAGTAGTCACGGATTTATATCTTTTGAATAAAGTAACTTTTATTCATGGATCTTTTAAAAACATACAAAGTCTAAATAATAATGATGTTAACTCATGTATTATTCCTCACTGGACATAGATACAGAATTATTACTGGATTATTACTTATTCCTTTTGTTCATGTTGATTACTTAATGACTTTTACAACCTTAATTGTAACTTTATCACTAAACTAGTCATTTCTATTAAACTAAAGACATAAGACGAGTATTTGAAAAATACTATTTCTTTTGCCTTTGCTAGATTTTGTTCTTGCAACATTCTAGAACATATTCTAGTCTTGCCCTTTTATGCAATTCGGAAAACATAGGAGGATTGGAAAGTAACTCCTTAGTTTCTTGAATTCATAAAATTCGCCTTGTAACTAAAACCTCTTTTAGTCACTTGATTTGTAGATATATCATTACTAGTTAAAGAAATTTCCTTAAATGATTAACTTATTCACTGGAGTGTGAATATCCTATTAGATTTGCAATAATTAATCACAAGACTTGTGACCACGCTATTAGGCTTGCAATAATCTAATCAACGATCATTTATTATTTCTCTTAACTCTTTGGCTAACGACTTGGTAAAACCTTGTTGTTAATATCCTAACTAACTTACTATATTCATTAGTACCTCTAATGAATATGTTAGTCATAGCTCCCACTAAATTTTATGGAAATAAGCATCACTTAAACTACTACCTTTGACCTAGTCAAAACTTATAGTTTAACCCTTTAAGAATTAATCAATCATCAAAGTTATCATTTGGATTTGCGAATATCCAACATTCCTGATAAGGGAATCATGACTCTCATTGATTACTGTATCTCACAAGTATAAGGCACTTGAAACGATACTTCCAATTCTTAAGTGTATTTTTTAAGAATCTTATTTAATGCCAAAGTCATTTCTTGGATTTCTCAAATATCCATTATTCCTATTAGGGAATTATAACTTGATTAAATATTGTATTTATTACAAGTATAAAAGAATTGCAATAATACCTTTTAATTCTTTAAATACTTTAATATAGTTTGTCCCTTTTAAGAGTTCATTTAATGTCTAAATCATTTTCCTTGGATTATACGAATATCCAATTATTCCTATTAGGGAATTATGACTTCATTAAATTCCTTTATTACAAGTATAAAAAACTTGTAATAATACTCTTTAAAGTCTGTCTTGATTATATCTAATATAATCATACTATATTAACACTAATACTTTAAAACTTACTATCATAAGTAACAATTACTTAAGATGTTTTAAACAAGTTCAATGCATCTTGAACTTTATGCTTTCCATAAAAACTCTAAAATACTTTCATTAGAAAAACTTTTTAATTACTAGCATCTAAGTAATTTGAGCTTCTAAGATATTCACACAACAATCAAACAAATATAAACAATGAGATCATTATTAAGTCAATACTTGACTTTATAATCTAGTCATAAAACTTGACTAGTATAATCAACACACATGCACACACAATATAATTCAACCATGGATTCAACGATAAACTTAAAATACCAAATTTATCATAAAAATAGAAAATGTAATTTTGTTGAAAACAACTTAAAAAACGAAAATTATTTTACTGAATCCATACGAAAAAATACTAAATTAAAACGTGGTGCTTATGGGATCATTATCTCATGTTAGTATATCTCACTTTTCATCATCTTATGCAATAAACGATTGCTAAAGTTGAGTTACTCGTAATAACTTTTACAAGTAGGAAAAGGAGTATCTAGAAGTTGGTTAAGTCAACTGAGTAGCAAGCATAGCCTCCTACCCTTTGACCCTCGTCACAACCAAGACACCGTTTCTCGGTCCTTGTCTTGTTTGACTTTACCTTCTTGACATTTGTTTGACTTTATTACCCTTGGGCACGTTTTGGCTGAGATCAGTTTTACCCTTTTCCCTTTCCACTGCGCCTCTTTCCCTTTTTCACTACCATCATCAGTTACTATGAGATCATCCTTAAACTTGGTCCCCAAACTCAACTCATTAGTCTTGAGCACGAAATGTAGCTCAACAATGGATTGCTCCATGTTGTGCATGTTGTAGTTGACTACATAAAACTTATAGTCATCTAACAACGAGTTGAGTATCATTACTGTTGCTAACTGCAACGGTACTGGGTGTCCTAGTCTTTTTAAGACAATCCATGTGCTCTTTCATTTTCATGATGTGAGCACTCACTGATGATCCCTTAACCATCTTGCAAGAGTTGAACACTCTACAAGCATAATATGCTTGTCCTGGTTCATCTCTAGCATTCGTGTCAGGGGCGTTTAGCATTGCTCTTTCTAGGACATTTCCTTTTCTCTCATGCCTAAGCATAATCCGAAGATCACGCTTCCAATTGGGAAACTTTGACCTAGTCAATTTGTCCTTTCCTAGAAACAAGCGTAGTGAGAGATTATTGGTACGTGTCGTGTTGGTTGTTGCTGCCGTCTACAAATCAAACTCAGTTTAATTAGTAATCATCATCAAACATTCTTTAAAACATATTATAAACCCATAATTAATATTTTAGGCCTAGGATCCATATATCACATTCTCGCCACAAGGTTTGGGCACTTCCCGACGAGACATGCTATTTCTGGTAGGTAACATCCTTACCGATCGTATCAAGACTTGACATGATTCCTAGGGGTCGTAGAATCTTTAAACTTATAACTTATTACAACTTTGCACAATCTAATTGTACATTTCTAAGTTAGTAATAAAGTCTAGTATGTTTATTCTACTCAAGTACTTTTTGGGCCGGGACTCCCGATTATCACCAAAGTAGATCAGACCATCTAAGACAGTGCGATGTTCTGCGCCGGGACTCCCGATTATCACAGAACCTTACGCACCCTAACACTCGCAATGATTTGAATCCATATCTAAGGTTCTTTATCCTTACAATATGAATATCGTTGAACAAGTGAGGTGTTCCATTAGGTGGATAGTACTTAGATCTAAGATTTTCTTGGGTTTGTTTAAGTCTTGAACTAAACTTAAACCTTATTCCAATCTTAATCCTTGTTTAAAACATGTGACTTGTGAATTCAAGAATTGTTAGGTCACAACACCCCTGGTTTGTTAGTTAATTGATTAGAATGATTATACAAGAGACAATTTAAAGTGTAAAACACAATATTAGAGTCGGTGTACAAATCCACTAAGTGTGGTATGCTGCGGAAAAGCAATACCACTGATCAATTACAAGATATGAAAGTGTAGAGTGAATTGGTGAGTACTCCTTTGCAAGATGATCTCTATTTATAATGTTATAGAGATCTTACATAATGAGCAAAGGAGTAACCGAAGGACTAAGCAAGGAAAATGACTAAGATCAAGGGATTTGATCTTAGTCCGTTACTATACTGAGTATCACTCAGTCCTTCTACTCAGTCCTTGTACTCAGTATCACTCTCTGATACTGAGTACTGATACTGAGTTCCAATACTGATCACTCAGTATCAGACCTAAAACTTAGCTATATTATTCTACATATAAATCAAAGCTAGTCTAGGTTGTTTTGTTATCTTAAGATCCAAAGGGGTAAGGCTTTTTGCCTTAACAATCTCCCCCTATCTAATGATAACAAAACAGTTACAAAGAAAAACTAAACAAAATAAGCTGCAGGCTGCAAAGTCTTCTTCTTTAGTCTTTGTTGATCGATTCAAACTCGTAGAAGACTTCTTTCTTCACATGGATGAACTCTTCTCTTTTCTTCAGTTCATCTTGCCTGTTGTTTAGTACAGCAACTATCGTTTTTCTAAACCAAGCATCTTCTTTCTTGGTTATCATCCATTTAAGTCCCACCAAATGGCTGATAGGAGCTGTTGCCAAATCTGCTTCAGTAATGAAGCATTCCCTGTCATCTGAGTCAGTATACATGTATCCAGATGTTGGATATATGGTACTCTTTTGATCCTGAAAAATGAGATTAGGGGGAACAGTATATGTGGGAATTATTCTGAAAGTATTAAGACACTCAGGTTTGTTGTTCCTCATAGCTTCAGTCATCACACTGAGTGCCCTGTATTCTGCTGCATAGAGAATGCCTTTTTCATAGCATATAGCAGAAACAGCCCAGATTTCATCCATCATCACTTGGGCTTCAGAAGATCTTGAGGGCATTTCCTTGATCAGTCTAGCAATTTTTATCCAATCATGAAGTCCCATATTTTGAATGTCATGGAGGAGAAACTTCATTGGAGGACTGACTGGCCCAGTACAAGTTGCAATAATTGATTTATCAACAGTTTTGACCTTTATTTTGTTGACAAACTCATTTAGCCAGTATATGTCTCTTACAGTTAGAAATGCTTTCTTCCTCAGCATACTCATCCTTGTTTCCCTATATCTTGTTCTTTGTGCCACAATGTTCCAATACTGTTCAAGTAATTCATCTCCAGTTCTTCTTACAGTATGAGATCTTCTTGGAACATCTTCAGACTCAGATTCAGGTTCTTCCTTAACAGGGAAGAACTTTTGGGCCTCAATCTCATCCTCAGCTTCACTCTTTTCCTCAGTGAACTGAGCAGATCTTCTAGGTCTTGAGATCAGAGGAGCTGGATCTTGTTCTTCACTAGATTCTGAGGACATAACCACATTTGTCATTCTTCTGGTTATTGGTCTTCTAGGAATCCTAGAAGGTCCTTCAGCTTGAGATGAGATAGATTTTCTTGTATGCTTCTCATCATCTGAGAATGATGATGAAGAGGTTTCTTTATTTGCTTCATCCAGTGCAAAGTTTAAAAAATCTTCTGATTCCACTGGATGTTCTTCATCTTCATCATCAGCAATGGGCCACACAAAAGGTCTATAGACCACAATTTGCAAGTTATTTTCTTCTAGAGCAGGTGGCTCAGTATAAGCTTGCTGTGGTTGATCAGTATGAGTCTCCCCCTGAGCAGATGGCTCAAGAGGGTCTTGAACTTGTAATGCTGACCTAGTTCTTTGTCTTCTTCTTTCATACTGAATCTGAATTGGCTCAGTATGAGGGCTTTGCTGATGTTGTTGTTCTTGTTGTGGAGGTTGATCTTCATTCAATCTTCTTCTTTTCTTCCCCTGAGCAGATGGCTCAGTTTGATCAACCTCAGTATCTCTTTGTCTCTTCTCCCCCTTTTTGTTATCATTTGATGAGGAGGGAAGAGGATCAGTATCACCACCCATGTCCCCTTCAGGTTGTTCAAGAGTAGGGGAGGGCATGGGCTCAGTTGCAGCATCAGTATCACCAGCACCTCCTTCTCCTTCTCCCTCTTCATTGTGGTCACCATGTGAGAATGGTGGAGTTTGTGGAGGCTGTTGTGGTTGTTGAAGTAGTGAGACTGACTGTTTGATTGAGTCAATATCACCACTCATCTTGTCCATTCTGGCGAGTATTGTATTTTGAGTTTGTTGGATGGCCAGAATGTGCTGCATGGATTGCTTGCAGAGTCACTTGGTCTGCTGCAGCCTGAGATGCCTGAATGCCCTGCACAGATGGTGCTAAAGAAACAAAAATATTTAAAACTGGTTAGAAAGAAAGGTTTATCAAATAGAATTGTGGTGTTGTTTAATTCTACAATCATATAAACAGAGTTTGTGAAGTCTGTATTTCATCTGGTATAGGATAAAATATTGTGGACTTGTGCATAGCATGTGTAAGAAGATTTTAGTAAAGGTGAGTGTGAAAATTTAAGTAGCTCAGTATAGGATAAGTCACATTTACTAAAAGGTTTGGGTTTGGGAATTCGAAGCCTGGGATGTGCTTCTTGATATTTTCAATGTTTATCACTCGGTATTAGAGTGATAACAGAAATGCGGCTAAACCCCATGAAAATATTTGGATTTTGTGGCTTAAAGGTTTGTGATCATTTCTTGAATGATGCTACCCAACTCAAAAATAAGTTGGACATGATTCAAGCAGCACCAGTGGGTGTCAGTATGACATCAACCACCATTGTCCCTTTAAATGTTGAGACAACTGTAGACTGACAATGATCAATTTAGTGTGCTCAGTATATGAATTTTGCATAGCAGCAGTGGGCTAGCTATGTTGGCCATAAAAGGATATATATTTGAAAGATCGTTTGAGACTTTGGTCAGTATTGAGTTGGTACTGGCCAATACTTAGTCTCTATTTGGGAATGAAATATATATATAGAAGTTTAAGGGCTTTTGTTTTAGAAATTCATACCTGAGACTCTGTCAGATTCCCTTCGAGCATCTGCAGAGGTCGGTGCAGGATCATGTGTTTGTGGATGTGCAGCACCAACATCTTCAATACCGACCTCTCTGTCATGCTGAGCACCTTCCAGTGCAGTTTGTGCATATTGAATCTCCACATCAAGAGGAACATGAGGTTCCTCAATTGGTTGAGCAGGTGGAGCTAGTTCTGGACCTGGAAGGTCAGCGGTGGCTGCAACAAAGCTTTGGGCTTGAATAGATGCAGTTAATGATGGAACATTTGCAGGCTGCACCTCCTCAGATGATAAGTTGCCCATAATGATAGGAGAAACATTCCTTCTTCTTCTTTGAAGAACCAGTGGTGTGTCTTCTGAGGACTCAGTATCAAGAGTTGTTTCAATATGAGGAGCATCAGGAACCTGTGCAGGTGGAGAGATATGTTGTTGAGTCGGTTCTTGAACTTGTGGAACATCCTGCATCTCAATATCTTGACCGGCCTGTGCTCCATTACCACTATTATCATCATTATCATCATCATCATCATTGTCTGACTCAGTATCAGACATGTCTTCTACATCATCAATGTGTTCTTGAACAATGGCCCACATAGGAGGACTTAGAAGAGGTTCTCCTTCTCTTGGTCTGTAGAAGAAAATCTTCTCACTGAGTGGAGGAAGATCAACTCTTGGACTGTGAAATTCATCATAAATGTGTGTGGGCATTGAGTGTTGAAATATGAGTGATAGAAATCTGCAGAAAGGGACATTGCATTCCCTTGTATTTGCTCGAACCAGAGTAGCTAATTCATTGAAAATTAGGCGAGCATAATCAATATTTCTTCCATAGTACAGAGCATGTACTATTTGCATCCCAAATTCGTTTATTTGGTCCAAAGCTCCCGTCTTGTGGGTCATACATCGAATTATTGTTGTGATGAGAATACCCCACATAGGACCAAATTCATTTCTTTTGATTGTGCACGTTGTTCCTCTTCGACCCAAAAATGGCAGTACAGAGCGTGCCTCTAATCTATCAACAAATGGATCATACTGAGCTTGGGCGGGAAGTCTCAGTGCTTCACGAATGATAGCAGTAGAAACAAATGCCCTTCTTTGATCTCTAATTACCCACCCAGCAATCATATCTGGAGAATCGAGTGTAGCAGAGTACCAAAACTCGCATAGCATTTCTGGGTAAATTGCTCGAGGAGACAAGGTCAGTGCACGAGCAATTGGGCAATTTTTCAGAAAAGTCACAATGTTTGTGAACTCTTGGCATGCCCAGGCTTGAGGAATATTGAAATTTGCTGTGATGTTGTTCCTCGCAAACCTGGGTACTTCATTATTTCGGAATTGGATTTCCGATTGAACTTCTGGAGCAACAAAAGTGTAATTCGCCATCTGTGATTTTGATTTGAAAGAATTTGCTTGCTAAGAGAAAGTGAAATCGTTAATCGCAGAGAGAATTGAAAATGAAAGAAAGAAATAACAGTTAAAAAATTTGAAGTAAAAATAAACGGTTATTTATAGGATATGTGAAAGATAATTAAGGTATTGGGAAGTAAAAACGGCTGATTTGACTGCCTTATCCTCTGCCAACGGTAACTTTCTTATTAAGAAAGGTTACCGTTTGAGCAGTATGAGGATTAAGCTCGGTGTAAGAGCCGTCATACCCCAATACCGAGTTAAAAAAAATTTAATTTTAAAAAAAAATTTAAAAAAAAATATAAAAACAATTAATTTACTCTTGAAATTAATAAAAAATAAAAAATTTTAAATTTTGATGATAACAGACTAGTGATACTGAGTGGTCAGTATCAACAGGAGTGATACTGAGCGCTCAGTTTTAAAGAAATTTAATAAAGATTAAGGATTCAACATACCTAATTGCCCTAGTAAATACATAAACCTTTCCTCAGGAAGAGGTTTAGTAAATACATCAGCCAATTGTTCATTTGTTGGTACATAATCTACTTCAACCTTACCTTTTTCCACATTATCTCGAATAAAGTGGTGTCTGATATCAATGTGCTTGGTTTTGGAGTGATAGACTGGGTTCTCTGTGATAGCAATAGCACTCTTGTTATCACAATGAATAGGAGTCTTATGAAAGTTGAACCCATAGTCTAAGAGTTGATACTGCATCCATAATAATTGAGCACAACAACTTCCTGCAGCAACATATTCTGCTTCTGCTGTGGAAGTTGCTACCGAATTTTGTTTCTTGGATGACCAGCCAACTAGTCTTCCACCTAGGAATTGACATCCTCCACTTGTGCTCTTTCTGTCCAATCTACAACCTGCAAAATCTGCATCTGTGTACCCTTCAAGGTCAAAGTTTGAGTCTTTGGGATACCAAAGACCCAAGTTAGGACTACCTGTAAGATATCTAAAGATGCGCTTAACTGCTTTCATGTGTGATTCTTTAGGATCAGCCTGATACCGAGCACACAAACATGTGGCAAACATGATATCAGGCCTACTAGCAGTTAAGTAAAGTAAGGAACCAATCATACCTCGGTATGTGGATTGACATACTGGTTTACCAGTTTCATCCTTACTTATCTTATCCTGAGTACCCATAGGAGTGTGCATGGAAGATAAATTTTCAAATTTGTATTTCTTTAACATGTCATGCACATACTTACTTTGATTTATAAAAGTGCCATCAGGCTTTTGTTCAACTTGTAAACCAAGAAAGTAAGTAAGTTCTCCCATCATACTCATCTGATACTGAGTTGACATTATCTTAGCAAACCAGTCACACATTGACTTGTCAGTGGAACCAAAGATAATATCATCTACATATATCTGAATGAGTAAGATGTCAGAACCTTTCCTTTTTGAAAATAATGTTTTATCAATTTTACCTCTTGTAAACTTATTTTCAATAAGATACTCAGACAAGGTATCATACCAGGCTCTTGGAGCTTGTTTGAGCCCATATAGAGCTTTATCAAGCTTGAAAACATAATGAGGAAATTTGGGATCAACAAAACCTGGAGGTTGTTTAACATAAACTTCTTCTTGTTGTTTTCCATTTAGAAAAGCACTTTTGACATCCATCTGATAAACTTTGAAATTCTTAAAGGCTGCATATGCAAGATACAACCTAATAGCTTCAATTCTTGCAACTGGTGCAAAAGTTTCATCATAGTCAATGCCTTCTTCTTGCCTGTAACCTTGAGCAACTAACCTTGCTTTGTTTCTGATGACAACACCATCCTTGTCCATCTTGTTTCTAAACACCCACTTAGTACCAATAATAGTTTTGCCAGAAGGAGGTGGTACTAAGTTCCAAACTTTGTTTCTTTCAAACTCTGTGAGCTCTTCTTGCATAGCCTCTACCCAATCTTCATCTAATAAAGCTTCATCAGCTTTCTTTGGTTCAATGGTAGATAGAAAACTTGAGAAGAAACAAAAGTTTGCAGTTGCTTGGGTTGGAAATTCTAATTTTCTTCTTGTTTGGACACCTTCTTCAATAGGACCAATAATGTTTGAGTGTGGATGGTCTCTGTGTTCCCTTAAATTGTTTCCTAAGGGAGCATTTGAAATAGGATCAACACTATCTTGTTGATTTGGTGTGTTGTCTGTCTGATACTGAGTGGAATTCTGATCAGTATTAGACAGTGCAGGTTGCTGTTCATCTTCATTTTGCAGAGTTGATGTGGATTCATGTGAAGTGTTGGATGTTTCACCTTCTTCATAAATATAGTGGTTCAGATCATTAGTTGGAAACTCAGTATGAAGGTCCTCTGATATGGGAACCTCAGTATTAGTCTCATTTGAGTGATACTGAGTTTGAACTTGATCAGTTTCATTAAACTTATTAGGAATAAAGTGTGGATGAAACTTAGGCTGTTCAGCAATGGAGTGTTCTGGATTGCATAGAATATCTATGCCACTTATGTCTTCACTTGCTGAGGTAGAATGCTCATTCTGATCTTCATCGAATGTGACATGAATGGATTCTACAATCATCTTGGTTGAGATGATATACACTCTGAAAGCTTTAGAGTGTGGAGAGTAGCCCATGAACACACATTCATTTGCTTTGGGAGCAAATTTATTGAGATTTTGTTTTGTACTGAGTACAAAACATTTACTCCCAAAGATGTGGAAATATTCCACATTAGGAATCTTGCCATTGTATAACTCATATGGAGTCTTCAGATGTCTTTGGACTATAGTGGCTCTATTCTGAGTGAAGTTTGCACAGTTTACAGCTTCAGCCCAGAAACTCAGTGCCAGTCCAGGATGGCATAATAAAGTTCTTGCAGCTTCAATCAGTGTTCTGTTCTTTCTTTCTACAACACCATTTTGTTGTGGTGTGTAGGCTGCAGAGAAGTTTTGAATGATTCCTTTTTCTTCACAGAAATCTGCTAATACTGAGTTCTTAAACTCAGTACCATGGTCACTTCTAAGTTGCTTGACCTTGTTGCCTTTTTGAAGTTCCTCTCTTTTTATAAAGGCAATGATTTCGGTTGTTGCATCTGACTTAGTCTTGAGGAAGATGACCCAAGTATATCTTGAAAATTCATCAACTAAGACTAGAGTATAGATCTTTTTGGCCAAAGATGGTGTGCTGATGGGGCCAAAAAGATCCATATGTATCATAGTAAGAGGTTCATTGATGGAATGATTGACTTTAGATTTGAATGAACTCTTCTTCTGCTTGCCCATTTCACATGCTGAGCATAACTTATCTTTTGAATAAGTAATTGTGGGCAATCCTCTCACCAGTTTCTTCATACTGAGCTCGTTGATATTTCTAAAATTGATGTGAGAGAGTTTCTTGTGCCATAGCCAATGTAATTCTGGCTTGACTTTAGAAAGCAGGCATACTCGAATAGTTGGGTCTATTTCAGATAGGTTGACCACATATACGTCTTTTTCTCTTCTAGCAATGAGTACAGGTTGCCCTTTATCATTGTAGATGATTCCTGCAACCTTTCTGAATCGAGCTTCATTGTCATCATCACACATCTGGCTGATACTGAGCAGATTGTGTTTTAGACCCTCTACATAGGCAACTCTTTTAAAAGTTATGTTGCCTGCCTTGATCACACCATAGCCTTTTGTTTTTCCCACCGAGTCATCTCCAAACTTGACAGAAGGACCCTTCTCTGGAGTATAATTGAGAAGGTATTCCATACTGCCTGTCATGTGTCTTGAGCAGCCACTATCTAAGTACCACTTTCTGTCACCCTGCACAAGACACAAAATAAGAGTTAGTTCTTTTTAGGAACCCATTTTTGAATGGGACCTTTGGTGGGATAAACACAATTTGACTTGATCTCTTTATGTGGAGAGGTCGGTATCACTTCAGGGGTAACTTTAGAAGTTTTCTTTGGTGATACTGACTTAGTTTCTCTCATTTTCTTTGGTACTGAGTACCTAGGACTTGAGAGATTAGTCCAGCATTCATCTCCCTTATGACCAGTATGATGACATCTATAACATTTTCTAGGTCTATTTCTAAACATATTTTCATATGGTATTTTAGAAAAATGTTTTACTTTTGGTAGGTCAGTATGAACGAGTTTTGCAAATTGTTTACTTAAAGATTTGACCTGATCACCAAGTGTTTTTAAAATGTTAATTTTGTTATTTCTAATAGATGTATTAACATTGTTTTTAACTGGTTTAGGAGATGGAGGATCTGGTTGCTTATTTTTATTTGACAGAGAAGTCTTTCTAATATTATTAGTGGTAGACTTCTTGTCTTTACCAACCAAAGACCTAGTTGAAGTTGTCTTTTGTTTATTATGTTTTGAAGGAACAACTTTAACAGGTTCTTTAGATGTCTCAGTATATAATGTTTATGTTCCTGCAACTTCTGTATTTGATGAAACATGTGAGATAGAAGTTGTCTTATTATCATTATATAATTCAAAAGTTGTTGTATTAAATAATAATTCAAAAGGTGGAACAGCAGAAGTGTCATACTGAACTATTGGTAGCTCGGTATTAGAAATTTCTGTTATTTGAAATTCAATACTGAGTTCTTGTAGCTCAGTATAGCACTTTGAGCAGATGGAAGGACCAATAGGTTTTTCTAAAATTTCATTTTCTTCATCATCTGACTCAGTTTGACATCCAACTTCACATAAAGTTTTAGCTTTTACAAAATTAATAGGGTTCATAGTAGAAAACTCTTCAAATAAATCAGCAAAATTGTTCCTGTTTTTAAATTTAGGATCAACACCAAGTGCAGCCCTCACATTTTCTGGAAATTGTTCATTTAAACATTTATTTAATTTTATTGAAGCATTTCCCCAAGATTTATACTGTTTTTCAAATTTCTCTTTTTCAAGTTTGTGTAAATGAGCTTTATCAGCTAATCTTTGGTTAATGTCTTTTAAATCTGAAAAGTTTAGTTCTAAATCTTTATATTTTGCTAATTTATCCAAGTTTTCATTATTTACCCTTTCAAGTTCTTTAATTGTTAATTTTAAAGCTTTTTCTTTTTGTACAGAAGTTTTAAGATCAACAAGCATATACTCAAAAATCTTGGTTTTTTCATTCACTGAATAAGTTTGAAAGGAACTTACCTTGTACAACTGAGTGGAATCCCAATCAGTATGAACACTCATCCTCTCAGCCTCTTTGATATCCTTTTCAAAGGAACTCTTCAAATCATCTTCAGTGAAAGCCATAAAGGCTTTATTCTCAATCTCTTCTTCATCATCACTTAACTCTTCATCCATCCAGGCTTCTGAGTAAAGTGCTTGATGAGGTGCTCCATTTCCTTCTGCCCTCTTTCCCTTGCTCCAATTCTTCAGCTTGACATATTTGTCTCTATATCTTTTTGCTCGGTATGCAATCTTGTCATTTTGGTCAGTCTCAGAAGACTTGGTATGACAATTTGCAGCAATATGTCCAGGCTTTCCACACCTATAGCACAGACCCGATCTTGGGTCAGTATTAGAAGAGCTGACACCAAGCCTCTTCTTCTTCAACTGATCCAGCTTCATAGACATGAGAGCCATTTGAGTTTCAAGCTCTTCTGCCTCAGCATCAGCAAGATCAACTTCTGGTTCATCTGGCTCAGTCACAATATAAGCCTGTTGCACAACTAGAGCCATACCAGTGGAAGACTTGTCAGTTTTCTTCCAGTTGATCAGTCTTGCAGCATTATTCTCCTCATGATTCAGCATTAGACCATACAAAGTTTGAAGAGTGTATGACTCAATGTTGTTAGCAGCATTGACAGAGTTTGTCATGTCAAGAAATTGTTGAGGAAGACTATCCAGGAACTTTTGAACAAGCTCTCCTTCCTCTTTCACAATGCCTACACTGATTAAATCATGGATAACAGTATTGAACCTGTTATAGAGAGTGGTTATGTCTTCATTTGGAGTTGAAAAGAAATTTTCATATTTCCTTCTCATGTTGCTTTTTCTTTGCAACTTCACCTTTGCTGTACCTTCATAGGTGACTGATAGGCTATCCCACATAGCCTTTGCTGTTGGCAATTTCATAATTGCATTAAGTATCTCTTTTGTAAAAGCATTACCAATCACCCCTTTAGCTCTGGAGTCTAAAGCATACAACTGACGGTCAGTATCAGTCCAGTTGTGCTTTAGTTTAGGTACAGATCTTATGCCCTCAGGAGCATCATCAGTAGCAGCAACAGGTTCCACAGTTTGTGGAATGATGGGACCATCATTGAGCACAGTGAGCATCTCATGGTGAATAGATTCAAGATACCACTGAGCTTTGAGCTTCCATTGATGGAAGTCTTTTCCATCAAAGATGGGTACTCCCTTTCCAGACATAATTGGTGCAACAATTGTAGACATTTTGGATTTTTGAGTGTTGGAGGGATAGATGTAGGAAATGGCTGCCAGGGTTATAGATCGACTAAATAAGAGATTATTTAGCCTGCTCTGATACCAGTTGTTAGGTCACAACACCCCTGGTTTGTTAGTTAATTGATTAGAATGATTATACAAGAGACAATTTAAAGTGTAAAACACAGTATTAGAGTCGGTGTACAAATCCACTAAGTGTGGTATGCTGCGGAAAAGCAATACCACTGATCAATTACAAGATATGAAAGTGTAGAGTGAATTGATGAGTACTCCTTTGCAAGATGATCTCTATTTATAATGTTATAAAGATCTTACATAATGAGCAAAGGAGTAACCGAAGGACTAAGCAAGGAAAATGACTAAGATCAAGGGATTTGATCTTAGTCCGTTACTATACTGAGTATCACTCAGTCCTTCTACTCAGTCCTTGTACTCAGTATCACTCTCTGATACTGAGTACTGATACTGAGTTCCAATACTGATCACTCAGTATCAGACCTAAAACTTAGCTATAATATTCTACATATAAATCAAAGCTAGTCTAGGTTGTTTTGTTATCTTAAGATCCAAAGGGGTAAGGCTTTTTGCCTTAACAAGAATTCAACAAGACATCCCTTTTTAAACCTTAAGAACTTTCTTTAAAACGTATAGTTTCAAGAATTTTCGCGTTTTATATGTATACCTAAAACGAGGTGTACAAAACGTTTTACTAGGTTTTGTGGAAAACCTTATCTAGAAGTAAAACTTACTTGTTTTATCTTTCTTGAAAAACTTAAAACTTATGTTAAACTTTTAATCCTTTTATGATTCATAGACTTGAATCATAAACCTAGTTTAACACACCTAGTTTTTCATATGTTTAATAATGAAATCAAACATTTGTTTTGACTTATTAGATTCGACCAAAACTTATGTCTTGGCGACATATTTATAAACGTTGTGATTTTCTTGTGTAGCTCCCACTAGCTCCAACAATCATGATGGAACTTGAGCAAACACAATCACTGGTTCATACTTGGTGAAACTAATAAACTTATTATATAAGGACTATATATAATAATTCTTAGTTTGTTTAAACCTTTCTTACATTTAACTTGAATTAGTTAAACATAGGTTCTAAAGTTATCTTGTTATTTAACTTTGATCATTAATCTAATATCTTACATGACTTGTAACATACTTATATTATACTTGTATAATTATCTAGTTGTAATAACTTATAACTTTATACACCTTATAATAATAATATATAACTTTGTATATTCTAGTTTATCATATAATTTTAACTTGTACAATTTCTAGTTATAATGAAATCATAACTTTGTACTTTTTAGTTTCAATTATATAATTAACTTATACAATAACTAGTTATATTATTATCCTTAAAGATCAAAATAACATTATCTTTAAATGTTCCATTTAATCTTATATTTAATATATATACATATATATTTACTTTTAAAATAAACTTGTAATCATTCTAATAAGAATATTACATCTAATTTATATGTATTTTAACTTGAACTAATTAAAATACGTATAAACTACTTTATTTATTAAAATTCATTTTATCTTTTAAATATTTAAAATTCGAAACGTAATACATAAATATAAATAAATACATCTTGTTAATTTCTTGAACTAGAAATTAACACTTCTTTTAATTCCCATTTATTAATCTAACCCTAATCTTGTTTTTGATCAACGAAAACTAGGGTTTTGACTTTCTTGATCAAAGACATTATTTAGTTAAAAGATTAATTCTAATCAATCCTATTAAAACAATAAACTTTGTTTAAATCCTAGGATAGATTATAACCTTAATAAATTTGTTTAGACTTTTTTAATTTAAACCTTTTAGACAATAAACTTTGTCTAGATTTCTAAGTTTAAAGAACTAGTTTCAATAAATCTATTAAAATAACAATTAAACCTATTAAACATAAACTTGTTTAATTATCTAGGTTTTAGATTATTATCCTAATTAATTCTTTTTAGATCATTAAATTTAAACTAGTTTAATGTTCTAGGTCCTAGATTATATCTAGGGTTTTTCCGAAAAAATTCGTAAAGTCTAGGAAACTTTTCCACCAATTAAACTAGGCTAGTTTAACAAACTTGGTGTCCAAGCATCCTCCTTGATCACGAAAATCTTGATAAAAAGGAAAGAATCCTTTTTGATCAATTAAACCAAATCTTGGTTTAACATACTTGATCCTATATTTGGAAGATCAAACAATTAAGGAAAGAATCCCCTTGATCAAAATTTTTTCACAATCTTGATCCTAGGGTTCTTTGATTTTCGGAAATAGCTAGGGTTAGGGAAAGAAGCCTTTTGATCAATTAAACTCAACTAGTTTAATGTTCTTGATCCTAGGGTTCTTTTTACCCATTCACGATAATTCCTAGGGTTTTTCTAGAATCCTTTTGACCAATTAAACTTAACTAGTTTAACATTCTTGGTCCTAGGGTTCTTAACCTTTCTCGTGAGTTAAGAAGGAGAAGAAAAAGATGGAACAAAAAAAACTTAATAAAATTAAACAAACAAACTTTGTTAATCTAGTTTAGATCTCTAAACCACCGCTCTGATACCACTGAAGGGTTTCATTGATACTGATTGACCACATGGGTCAACCTCCTAGTCATTTGGTTCGAACCATACTGACCAAGAACATGAACTTGTTCTTGACCGGTTAAAACCAACTAGCTGATTTAATCCCTAAATGCAGAATTGAGATTAAACCTAATCCTTAAACCCTAAAGGATTGGGATCTTGGAAATCTAGATTAGATTAACAATGGAAGAAACCTTGTACGAAAACCCAAACACACACACACACACACACACACACACACACACACACTTGTGTGTGTTTCGACCAACACCAAGAACCATATGGTTCTTGGTCGAGTTCGTCCAAGAGGGGAGAAGGGAGAAAATGTTTTCTCAAAACATACCTTAATCTTGCTTAAGTTAGTCCACTGATGATGAACACAACGAGCGATCTTCTAGTTGATCCTTGTAATGATCTTCGATCTTCAAGACTTGAAGAATATGAAGAACGAACGAAGAACACGAAGAACACGAAGAACACAATGCTTGTGTTCTTGTGGGAGTGTTCGGCCGAAACTAGGGAGAGGGATCCCTAGGGTTTCGTGTACAATGAGCAAAGAATAAGGGAACCCCATGCCTTCTATTTATAATAGAAGGACTTTCACTTAGGGCCCTTCTAGTTTAATTAATATCTAATCTTAATTAAACTTATCTTTTTACATATTAAACCCTTGTAGTTTATCTAGTTATTATTGTTACACATAATTATTAAATGCCTAGTATTAATACACTTATAATTCGGTACCTATATACACGAATTATATATACTTGTATTTATACTTTTAATAATTGATTATATAATAAACTTTATATAATCTAAACAATAATATTATCCAAACACTATATAATTTAATGGCTTTAAATCATATTATGGATAATCTATAATAACACATTGTATATTTACTCAACTAGTAAATGTACAAATACTTCTATTAATTAGTTAGTTAAACTAATCTAGTAATAAGTCAAACTTGACTTAATACTTAACTTGATTCATAAATGACTTATTATGAATCAATCCTCTTCCAAGTATCATTACATATCTTACTCGAATAACATGCACTCACCGGTGTGATCCTTAAGTGTTTCGTAGGCATGGATGTATCATCATAGGTTGACTAACTGTGCACATAAATCCATCAATGTAAACCTTAATTCTCAACTTTCACTATTAATCAATCTTATCTTTCTTGAAAGTTCTCTCCTCCTTCTCTCTTGTTTCTCTCTCTAAAACCCTCTTTTCTTCTTAATCAAGTTTGATCTAAATCTTCATCAAGGAAGCAAATCATGGATTTAATGCTCATTTTAGTACTTTCAATTGGTATCAGAGAGATGGAAAACATTGATTTTTAAACCACATGGAGTATTTAGCTTAACAAAAAATCGATCATCAGTTTGAGAAATTTGTTTCTTTGTAAGTTTATCATACAGTCTCTTTTTACCAAATTCATCATGTTTAATGAACAAAGTATCATAATCAGGTGAGTAATTTACAGGACGATAAACAGAAGCATCATAATCAGTTCCAAATGCAATTGCCGGAGATTTAAAATTTTTGGAGTTGTTACAATGAATTTTAACAGTAGACGAAGAAACTGAAGACGTATATGGTCTAGACTTCTTAAGCTCGCGAGGCTTCTTAAGCGTACTAGACTTAGACGAACTCGGCTTCTTAGATGGCATATCTCCTTTGACTCTATTGGGCTTGGGCTCCTTGCTCTGAGGCTATAATTTTCTAAATGAGACGTTTAAAGCTGGTGAATTAGAGGTTCTTCTCAAAGTAATTGGTACTGGATTAACAGGTGCCGGTCCTATTAATGAAAATTTAGAATTTTGAAAAACATTTTTGTCAGTTTTATGTTTTAATTCTGAAATCGTGTCCTCTAATTGATGTATCTTTGTTTGAAGATTTTCTTTATCAAAGGCTTTATGAGTTTCATCAATTTCAGATTCAAGTTGGACGATTTTCTTTTCTAAAATTAACGATGGAACATAAAGCTTGGGTTCGACGGTTTTTTTTAACACTTCATCCTCAGATAATGAAAATTCATCTGGAGTGACAATTTGAAAGTATTCATGATTTTCAAATAAAAATTTCTTCTGTTCATATGTTTTGTTCAAAGCAGAATAGTTGAAACTGATTTGAGCATATTCTTGCTTTTCTCTGTTGAACTTCTCAATTTCTGCTTCTTCGACCGGTACATGAAGAAAGCTTTGCCAGATTCCCAATTTCATGTAGTCATAGTTGTACAGTGTTGGGAGCACATCAGCGGCTTTTTCCAGATAACGAGGATTTTCAGCTCCTAGACCCGCTTTTGATTTGTAGTATCTGAACTCTTTTGGTTCATTGAACTTGATTGTTTGTTCTGTATGACCGGCTTTCACAATCGTCTGCTCCAGTTTTTTGATGTGTTCTTCGGCATTTTCCTTTTTGACTGTAAGACTGTGTATTGTGGCTGATTGTTCATTGATTTCCTTTTTAAAACTGTTGGCTATATCTTTAATTTGTGCATTTAAATTTTAAATTTCGATATCAGCCGTCTTCAACTGATCTTGGTAGTCTTTCATCTTGACTTCTGCGGCTTTTATCCAAGTTCGCTCTCCATTTAATTGAATAGCTACGTTATTGAGTAGCTTCTTGGAGTCGTCATTCTCACTTGACATCGTTTTCATGTTCTTAAGATTTGAAATTTCAGCATCTTTGTCATAGATCATTTTATGTAATTGGTTGACCTCACTGTTGTGAGCAACATAAAAGGTTGACAACTGATTTTGTAGCTGTTCAGTTTGTTTTTGAAAGGAGTTATTTTGAGTTACTTGGGGGAGAATTGATTCAAGTTGATTACGAAATGTGTCATTTTCTGCTTTTAGTTGCTTGATTTGTGCATTTGAAGTATTATTTGTGTTTGCTTGTTGTTGTAGACTTTCTTTTAATTCAGATATTTTAAATTGAAACACAGATTGTGACGTAGACAACTGATTTTGTAATTCCTTGTTTAATTGTTCAAAGGTTTGCATTTGTGATAATTGAAGAGAACATTGACTTAGATCTTTTAAAAATTGTGTTTTTTCAGTTTCTAAATCTGTTATTTGTTTTGTCAACTGGGCTTTCTCGTCAATTTCAATTAAAAGATTTTCATTAAACAAGGAATTTTCTGATAAATCAGTATCTGAGTCAGATAGAGAAGAATATAAAGAAGAAAAGTGTACCTCTTTCTCATCATTTTCTGGAATGCCCAGATCGGTCCTCAGTCCATTGGAAGTGACAGAATTTGATAAAAGAGAACTGATTACCTCAATTTCTTTGTTGGCTTCTTCATTGAATCGATCAGAAACCTCTGCATTTTCTTCATCCTTAGTATCTGAATCTTCCATCCATTGAAGATATTCAACAAAGATCCCTTTTTCAGTCTCAATTCGTTTTGCCATCAACATCTTTCATTCATAATACGCTGAATCACGAACGATCGATTTCTTTGCAGCATCCAAAGGTGTGATGGTTGGCTTTTCAATGATGATTGGTTTTTCAGTTGAAATTGTAGTAGATAGAACAGATTTGAAACGAGACATATACTTTATAGCATTTTCCAGGTCTTTATCCACATATTCATTTGTAGCTGGTGTAGGTTTTTCCATTTTTGTTATTAGTGTTGAATGAATTATCGGGTTGATAAGTATAAATTGTAATTATGATGAGGTGTCAATTTGAAGTTTGAAAAAGGTTCTTGGGTATGGATCCGAAGAGCACTTTTGGGAGAGAAAATTCAAAATTTCCAAAATGATCAACTGATTATCCCAGATGATAGAATACACTTTAAAAGTGACCTAGATTTTCGAATTGGCTAAAAACGACAAACGGTTCAAAAACTGGGGCTAAACGAAGTTTGGAAATTGACCGAAAAATCACAAAAACACAAATAAAGTGATTGAAACAGGTCTTTTTGGGCCGGGAAGTTGGGTAAACCGCCTACGGCATTTATCACGTCGTAGCCTTCGTCTCGAGCTTCGATTTGGTTACTCGTGGGCTTGAAACGGACACCCGAGCTGAAAGTTATGATCGTTTTAGTACAGTCCCTTTTGTCACGCGATATTGGGCCGAAGTCCTTGGGCCGAACTATGTCTTCGGGTCGAACTCTTGGGCCGAACTCTGTCTTCAGGCCGAACTCTTGGGCCGAACTCCTAGGCCGAACTCTTCGGGCCGAACTTTTCGGGTCTTCGGGCCGAACTCATGGGCCGAACTCTTGGGCCGAACTCTTCGGGTATTCGGGCCGAACTCTTCGGGCCGAACTCTTCGGGTTTTCGGGCCGAACTCTTCGGGTTTTCGGGCCGAACACTGTTCTTCGTGTTCTTCACCAGTGACGAACCGAAATATTCAAATGCACACTAATTTGATCCTATCTTCCTCAATACTCAACCAAATCGAATGATTCAAATTGCAATTTATTCCAAATCAAATTTCGCACAGATTAGATCAATAATACACCTCAAAACTTAACAAATCAGACCTTAAATTTTGATTTTACACTAAGAACAAAGTGTTTTCATGGTGTTTTACTAAAATCACAAAATCAGAATCAAAACTTAATGAAATTCGATGAAATTTGATTCCAAACTTAATGAAATTAGTAGAGGAAGTTAAAGATCAACTAAAAACACCGAAAAATACCTTAGATTTTGAGTTTGATTTCACTGCATCTTCATAAACCCTTTTTCTTCATTTTTCTCTTTAATCTTCAAATTTTTCACAGAATTCAATGCTTGGATCTATTCCAATGATGGATTATGCTCTGATACATCGACTTGAAACCCGTTCTTAAATGACTTAATTGGTTGAGGGGGTGAATTTTTATATTCATTTGTCAAGGGGGAGAAAATAGACATTTTTATGTCAAGGGGGAGCATAACTGCTTTATGATTTTTGAAAAACAATTGTCGAGGGGGAGCATTCTTTTATAATTGCTACATCATGTTTCGATGCTCCTTTCAAAAAAAATTTTGAATTATCAATATGGAGTATAAATTTTTGTAATATCCGTAAACGATCTCATTACCAATCTCAATTGGTACTGATTGCATATGTTTATTACAAATTTTCTTATTCTATCTTGATAATAATTTTTTTTCCCTCAAACAGTTTTTCAACCTCTTACATATTTACAATCACACAAGGTTATAAATGTTTAGTATTAGCTTTTGCAATATTCGTAAACGATCTCTTTACCAGTCTAGGTTGGTACTGATTGCATCTGTTTATTGCAAATTCTCTTATTTCTCATTGCTACCTTTGTGTTCATTCATTATTAAATTCTTTTCAATTGTAAATCAAAATTTTCTCCTTTTACATACAAATTTCATTTTTCAAAATTGATACTCAATAACAAATATCTTTTTACTCATATTGAGTTGTTGACATCACATTCTCATAAATTCTTTATTAATCAGTGATGCTCAACATTCCAAAATTTTTATCTCACTTTGTGCTCACAATGATGTGTTCACAACGTAGGATACAAATTTTTGTCATATTCGTAAACGATCTCTTTACTAATTTCGATTAGTAAAGATTGCATCTGTATATGACAAATTTTCGTCTCTTGCGTTGTGTCTCAATTTTTCAAAACTCTGATTTTGCACTTAAACTTTTCATTTTTTAAATGACTTGTTTGCAACATTCAACACAATTTGCTGTTAAACTCGTCGATCTCTTTACTGATTTCAATCAGTACTGATTGCATCTGTTTTTAACACCATCTTGGATTGATTGTTCTTACTATTTTTCAAATGATTTTCATACTTAAACGATCAATGAAGAATTCATTTTTCATTTTCTCCACAATGTTCAGATTCAATTCTGACTTACTCATATTCTCACACACTCAAAATCGTTTTTAATGCACTGTTAGATCCTTGATCTTTGTATATCCGTCGATCTCTTCTCTGCACACGTTCAGAGAAGATTGCATCTTTGTAAGTGGTATACTTCACTGATCTTTGATATAACACAACAAATTGATCTCTTTTAAATTTCAAATATTTGATTAACAATGACTTTAATTATCGTGTTTGTCATATCCGTAAACGATCTCTTTACTGAAGTTATTCAGTAAAGATTGCATCTGTTTATGACTTCACGTGATTATTGACACTACTATTCTTCATTTTTCAAATATTTTTCTCCAACATTCTTGGATAAAATCAATTTGTAACTGGTTCTTTCATGAGTACTATATGTTTCTGGTTCTCGATTCTGAAACTATCCTGTCTTGGCTCTCGATTTACACCGACACACAATTTCCTCTCTCTGTTTCCACATCGTAACTATTCAGCTTTATCATGAGGACCCTTGTCATGATCCTCATGAGGGGGAGAAAAAGAGCAAGAAATAGTTCAAATATCGGATTTATAACTGAACAAAATCAAAAAGAACCAAAAACAACCCATCAAAGAAGAAAATTCGTAACTCATGTACTCAGATCAAATGCAAAATCAAGTGAGAATCAATGTATTTAACAGAAAAACAAGTGAAGAAGAAGTAGAAGAAACCGATTCGTCTACAGAAATCTCTCTCAAAATCTCAACCATTTCTTAACCATTTCAATTTAACACTTAACCGTTCAAATAATTCTTTCTAAAACACAAAATTACAACTATTCAAACCTTAACCGTTCAAATCATTCTTCACAAAACTCAAAACATTATTATCCTGTCCTAACAAAATCTTTATCACAAAATCCAAAACAAAATCTCCAATAGCCAAAATCCCAGATAAATCCTTCTAAATTGACATTCCATTACCAGAACTTTTAACCTTAAATGCGACATTTCTTAGAACTTTCTTACACCAACTAATTCAACGAAAAATGTTCCTTTGAGTGTTTGAAACTTCGAAGTTCTGTAACGGAAATTATAATTGCTTCTACTGCCACTCAGATGTTATCATTGAAAAGCGAAACCTAGAGATGTTAATTACAGCCTTTGACAAAGAATTGAAATGATCAAACGTAATTCACCATCTTGAAGTACATCTGAGAATACATGAACATTGTAGCTTGCCCATCTTTTCACAAGGTTACACAATCCTCTATCAACATTTGATCAGATCAAGGATTTGCAATGAGATCTTAAACTTACTTCATACGTGAGAAGGAGAGCAACGGGTCAAGAGAAGCAACTGAAGACGGAAGACTGGGATGGAGTGCATCAAGCACAAAAAGGGGGAGATTGTTAGGACTAGTTAAACTAGTTAGTGGTGATTAGTGAGAGGAGGTATAAATAGGTGAGATTAAGGCTAATGATTGTTTAATCCAACTCCCGTGAAAAAAAAATAATTGTTTGTTTGAGGGGGAGCGTAACCGTTATCAACATGTTACCTCAACAACAATTATCAAGAACCATAGATCGACATAAAGCCACAAACGTCAAAAAGAGACTTCCGCTGCTAATCTCTCTATTAATATGGGTCTTATTTTAAGTCGGTCTATTTGTATCTTCAAAGTAAAGTCTTCAAAATACTTCTTGTGGTTGAAAAGTACAAGAAGTATCCGTTTTCACAGGTTAATAAAGCTCAAGCTGATCCTGATACATCATTATTCAACGAAATATCTACCAGGTGCAGCTTTAGCTAAAGATGAAGACTTCGAAGATACGCTTTCCAGACTATTGTTACAAAGGGGGAGATTGTTGGGTCATATTTAGTTGTAATCAATAGTCTAGGGACTAGTTATGTAACATTTCATAATGTGTTAGTATTAGACTTAAGCTAATTAGGTTTAATCAAGAGAATTAAGGTAAAGGTATATAAGCCTAGATGTAAACCTTAATTCTCAACTTTCACCATTAATCAATCTTATCTTTCTTGAAAGTTCTCTCCTCCTTCTCTCCTGTTTCTCTCTCTAAAACCCTCTTTTCTTCTTAATCAAGTTTGATCTAAATCTTCATCAAGGAAGCAAATCATGGATTTAATGCTCATTTTAGTACTTTCACGTTTGGTTTCACTCAGAATCCCGACGAGCCATGTGTATATGTAAGAGCTAGTTGGAGCATTGTCGTCTTCCTAATCTTATATGTCGATGACATACTACTCATAGGAAATAACATTCCAATGCTTCAAGATGTAAAATCCTGGCTTGTGAAGTGCTTCGCTATGAAGGATCCTGGGGAAGCGGCATATATACTTGGTATAAAGATCTACCGGGATAGATCTAAGCGGTTAATCGGACTTAGTCAAAGTGCGTACATTGATAAGATTCTAAAACGGTTTAGAATGGATGCTTCCAAACGTGGAAACCTTCCTATGCAACACAATGTACACTTGAGTAAGACTCAAGGACCATCCTCACCTGATGAGATGAAACGTATGCGTGATGTCCCCTATGCCTCGGCAGTAGGATCAATCATGTATGCTGTACGGTGCACAAGACCTGATGTAGCGTTCTCTCAGAACCTTACAAGCCGATATCAACAGAATCCAGGTGAGAGTCACTGGACTGCTGTTAAGAACATACTGAAGTATCTTAGGAATACTAAAGATATGTTTCTTGTTTATGGTGGTGAAAGTCAAGATGAACTGAGCGTCACTTGTTATTCTGATGCTAGTTTTGAGACTGATAGAGATGATTTCAAATCTCAAACGGGGTATGTTTTCGTTTTAAACGGAGGCGCTGTTGATTGGAAGAGTGCAAAGCAGAGCACTATCGCTATGTCTTCTACAAAAGCTGAGTACATTGCAACTACTGAAGCTGCAATGGAAGCTGTTTGGATGAGGAAATTCATTTCTGGGCTTGGAGTTGTCCCCAGTAATGAAAGACCTATGGATATGTACTGTGACAACACAGGTGCTATTATCATTGCCAACGAACCCGGTGTTCAGAAAGGCGCCAGACATTATCGGAGGAAGCTTCACTACATTAGAGATGCGATCCTAATGGGAGATGTACGCTTGCTCAAAGTTCATACAGATGACAACTTAGCTGATCCCTTCACGAAGCCAATGTCATGTACCAAACATATTGAGCATGCTAGAAACATTGGGCTTCGACCAGCTAGTAGTTTCACGTAATCTGTTTTAGTATTTGAATAATGGAACATTGAGCAGTTTTTATTGTAATAAATTGATATATTTGATATGATCGTTTTTATATGAATATCTACTGTGTTCTATATTTGCATGTTTATATCCATGAATATTTACTGCATTTTATATTCTAAACTGTCCATTGTCATATTAATAATATGGGAATATTATTAAGACAAATCTGAGGGCATTGATGACATCATCTTAGTATGACTAAGGATGATGAAATCAAACTCACATGTCGTTCATAACGATGCACGATTGGACTGACCCAACCTATGAGAAATCACTTCCTGGATTTATGTCACAAGTGAATCTCACAAAGGCTTTGTCACTTATCCTCTGACTTGAGATGCAAGTTGGTTTGTGTATGTAGAGGGGCAAACTTTGATGTGGTTAAACGCTGACCTGAATAAGGCTGCTATAACAACCATTATCGGGTTTATCATTAAGCATATGACAGACACGTGCGGTCAATAAAGAATTTGTTCCTCCACGTATGTGGATTAGATACTACTGGGCCCCTCGATGATTTGAATAGATGTATGTGTGGCCACACCCAAAAGGCAATCAAGATGAATCTTGATTGGTTTTGGTAATCTACTTCATTATATAGATCGAGAAACAGAATCGTTGAAATTTTAGATTGACATTGATCATTGTCTAAAATTCAACATAGTATCAGTAACAAAAGGATAAGTGCTTGAAAAACTTTGAACAAAGATTTTATGAAACTCCTCATATACTCCTAGGGGCATTGGCGGGTTGCTAGACTCTAACCTTTGCTTGTATAACTACTTGATGTTATCACGTGCGCAAGTGGGAGCAGTTGGAATATGCTTCACGCGTATAACATATAGTGTTAAGGCAAAAAGCCTTGTCCCTTTGGATCTTAAGATAACAAAACAACTTAGACTAGCTTTGATTTATATGTAGAATAATATAGCTAAGTTTAGGTCTGATACTGAGTGATCAGTATTGGAACTCAGTATCAGTACTCAGTATCAGATAGTGATACTGAGTAGAAGGACTGAGTGATACTCAGTATAGTAACGGACTAAGATCAAATCCCTTGATCTTAGTCATTTTCCTTGCTTAGTCCTTCGGTTACTCCTTTGCTCATTATGTAAGATCTCTATAACATTATAAATAGAGATCATCTTGCAAAGGAGTACTTACCAATTTACTTTACACATTCACATCTTTTGTAATTGATCAGTGGTCTTGTTATTCCGCAACAAGCCACACTTAGTGGATTTATACATTGACTATATTCTTGTGTTATCACTCTAATATTTCTCTAAGTATAATAATCTATCAATTAACATTATAAACCAGGGTTGTTGTGACCTAACAACTGGTATCAGAGCAGGCTAAATAATCTCTTATTTAGTCGATCTATAACCCTGGCAGCCATTTCCTACATCTATCCCTCCAACACTCAAAAATCCAAAATGTCTACAATCATTGCACCAGTTATGTCTGGAAAGGGAGTACCCATCTTTGATGGAAAAGACTTCCATCAATGGAAGCTCAAAGCTCAGTGGTATCTTGAATCTATTCATCATGAGATGCTCACTGTGCTAAATGATGGTCCCATCATTCCACAAACTGTGGAACCTGTTGCTGCTACTGATGATGCTCCTGAGGGCATAAGATCTGTACCTAAACTAAAGCACAACTGGACTGATACTGACCGTCAGTTGTATGCTTTAGACTCCAGAGCTAAAGGGGTGATTGGTAATGCTGTTACCAAAGAGATACTTAATGCAATTATGAAATTACCAACAGCAAAGGCTATGTGGGATAGCCTATCAGTCACCTATGAAGGTACAGCAAAGGTGAAATTGCAAAGAAAAAGCAACATGAGAAGGAAATATGAAAATTTCTTTTCAACTCCAAATGAAGACATCACCACTCTCTATAACAGGTTCAATACTGTTATCCATGATTTAATCAGTGTAGGCATTGTGAAAGAGGAAGGAGAGCTTGTTCAAAAGTTCCTGGATAGTCTTCCTCAACAATTTCTTGACATGACAAACTCTGTCAATGCTGCTAACAACATTGAGTCATACACTCTTCAAACTTTGTATGGTCTAATGCTGAATCATGAGGAGAATAATGCTGCAAGACTGATCAACTGGAAGAAAACTGACAAGTCTTCCACTGGTATGGCTCTAGTTGTGCAACAGGCTTATACTGTGACTGAGCCAGATGAACCAGAAGTTGATCTTGCTGATGCTGAGGCAGAAGAGCTTGAAACTCAAATGGCTCTCATGTCTATGAAGCTGGATCAGTTGAAGAAGAAAAGGCTTGGTGTTAGCTCTTCTAATACTGACCCAAGATCAGGTCTGTGCTATAGGTGTGGAAAGCCTGGACATATTGCTGCAAATTGTCATACCAAGTCTTCTGAGACTGACCAAAATGACAAGATTGCATATCGAGCAAAAAGATATAGAGACAAATATGTCAAGCTGAAGAATTGGAGCAAGGGAAAGAGGGCAGAAGGAAATGGAGCACCTCATCAAGCACTTTACTCAGAAGCATGGATGGATGAAGAGTTAAGTGATGATGAAGAAGAAATTGAGAATAAAGCCTTTATGGCTTTCACTGAAGATGATTTGAAGAGTTCCTTTGAAAAGGATATCAAAGAGGCTGAGAGGATGAGTGTTCATACTGATTGGGATTCCACTCAGTTGTACAAGGTAAGTTCCTTTCAAACTTATTCAGTGAATGAAAAAACCAAGATTTTTGAGTATATGCTTGTTGATCTTAAAACTTCTGTACAAAAAGAAAAAGCTTTAAAATTAACAATTAAAGAACTTGAAAGGGTAAATAATGAAAACTTGGACAAATTAGCAAAATATAAAGATTTAGAACTAAACTTTTCAGATTTAAAAGACATCAACCAAAGATTAGCTGATAAAGCTCACTTACACAAACTTGAAAAAGAGAAATTTGAAAAACAGTGTAAATCTTGGGGAAATGCTTCAATAAAATTAAATAAATGTTTAAATGAACAATTTCCAGAAAATGTGAGGGCTGCACTTGGTGTTGATCCTAAATTTAAAAACAGGAACAATTTTGCTGATTTATTTGAAGAGTTTTCTACTATGAACCCTATTAATTTTGTAAAAGCTAAAACTTTATGTGAAGTTGGATGTCAAACTGAGTCAGATGATGAAGAAAATGAAATTTTAGAAAAACCTATTGGTCCTTCCATCTGCTCAAAGTGCTATACTGAGCTACAAGAACTCAGTATTGAATTTCAAATAACAGAAATTTCTGATACCGAGCTACCAATAGTTCAGTATGACACTTCTGCTGTTCCACCTTTTGAATTATTATTTAATACAACAACTTTTGAATTATATAATGATAATAAGACAACTTCTATCTCACATGTTTCATCAAATACAGAAGTTGCAGGAACAGAAACATTATATACTGAGACATCTAAAGAACCTGTTAAAGTTGTTCCTTTAAAACATGATAAACAAAAGACAACTTCAACTAGGTCTTTGGTTGGTAAAGACAAGAAGTCTACCACTAATAATATTAGAAAGACTTCTCTGTCATATAAAAATAAGCAACCAGATCCTCCATCTCCTAAACCAGTTAAAAACAATGTTAATACATCTATTAGAAATAACAAAATTAACATTTTAAAAACACTTGGTGATCAGGTCAAATCTTTAAGTAAACAATTTGCAAAACTCGTTCATACTGACCTACCAAAAGTGAAACATTTTTCTAAAATACCATATGAAAATATGTTTAGAAATAGACCTAGAAAATGTTATAGATGTAATCATACTGGTCATAAGGGAGATGAATGCTGGACTAATCTCTCAAGTCATAGGTACTCAGTACCAAAGAAAAGGAGAGAAACTAAGTCAGTATCACCAAAGAAAACTTCTAAAGTTACCCCTGAAGTGATACCGACCTCTCCACATAAAGAGATCAAGTCAAATTGTGTTTATCCCATCAAAGGTCCCATTCAAAAATGGGTTCCTAAAAAGAACTAACTCTTATTTTGTGTCTTGTGCAGGGTGACAGAAAGTGGTACTTAGATAGTGGCTGCTCAAGACACATGACAGGCAGTATGGAATACCTTCTCAATTATACTCCAGAGAAGGGTCCTTCTGTCAAGTTTGGAGATGACTCGGTGGGAAAAACAAGAGGTTATGGTGTGATCAAGGCAGGCAACATAACTTTTAAAAGAGTTGCCTATGTAGAGGGTCTAAAACACAATCTGCTCAGTATCAGCCAGATGTGTGATGATGACAATGAAGCTCGATTCAGAAAGGTTGCAGGAATCATCTACAATGATAAAGGACAGCCTGTACTCATTGCTAGAAGAGAAAAAGACGTATATGTGGTCAACCTATCTGAAATAGACCCAACTATTCGAGTATGCCTGCTTTCTAAAGTCAAGCCAGAATTACATTGGCTATGGCACAAGAAACTCTCTCACATCAATTTTAGAAATATCAACGAGCTCAGTATGAAGAAACTGGTGAGAGGATTGCCCACAATTACTTATTCAAAAGATAAGTTATGCTCAGCATGTGAAATGGGCAAGCAGAAGAAGAGTTCATTCAAATCTAAAGTCAATCACTCCATCAATGAACCTCTTACTATGATACATATGGATCTTTTTTGGCCCCATCAGCACACCATCTTTGGCCAAAAAGATCTATACTCTAGTCTTAGTTGATGAATTTTCAAGATATACTTGGGTCATCTTCCTCAAGACTAAGTCAGATGCAACAACAATAATCATTGCCTTTATAAAAAGAGAGGAACTTCAAAAAGGCAAAAAGGTCAAGCAACTTAGAAGTGACCATGGTACTGAGTTTAAGAACTCAGTATTAGCAGATTTCTGTGAAGAAAAAGGAATCATTCAAAACTTCTCTGCAGCCTACACACCACAACAAAATGGTGTTGTAGAAAGAAAGAACAGAACACTGATTGAAGCTGCAAGAACTTTATTATGCCATGCTGGACTGGCACTGAGTTTCTGGGCTGAAGCTGTAAACTGTGCAAACTTCACTCAAAATAGAGCCACTATAGTCCAAAGACATCTGAAGACTCCATATGAGTTATACAATGGCAAGATTCCTAATGTGGAATATTTCCACATCTTTGGGAGTAAATGTTTTGTACTCAGTACAAAACAAAATCTCAATAAATTTGCTCCCAAAGCAAATGAAGGTGTGTTCATGGGCTACTCTCCACACTCTAAAGCTTTCAGAGTGTATATCATCTCAACTAAGATGATTGTAGAATCCATTCATGTCACATTCGATGAAGATCAGAATGAGCATTCTACCTCAGCAAGTGAAGACATAAGTGGCATAGATATTCTATGCAATCCAGAACACTCCATTGCTGAACAGCCTAAGTTTCATCCACACTTTATTCCTAATAAGTTTAATGAAACTGATCAAGTTCAAACTCAGTATCACTCAAATGAGACTAATACTGAGGTTCCCATATCAGAGGACCTCCATACTGAGTTTCCAACTAATGATCTGAACCACTCTATTTATGAAGAAGGTGAAACATCCAACACTTCACAAGAATCCACTTCAACTCTGCAAAATGAAGATGAACAGCAACCTGCACTGTCTAATACTGATCAGAATTCCACTCAGTATCAGACAGACAACACACCAAATCAACAAGAAATTGTTGATCCTATTTCAAATGCTCCCTTAGGAAACAATTTAAGGGAACACAGAGACCATCCACACTCAAACATTATTGGTCCTATTGAAGAAGGTGTCCAAACAAGACGAAAATTAGAATTTCCAACCCAAGCAACTGCAAACTTTTGTTTCTTCTCAAGTTTTCTATCTACCATTGAACCAAAGAAAGCTGATGATGCTTTATTAGATGAAGATTGGGTAGAGGCTATGCAAGAAGAGCTCACAGAGTTTGAAAGAAACAAAGTTTGGAACTTAGTACCACCTCCTTCTGGCAAAACTATTATTGGTACTAAGTGGGTGTTCAGAAACAAGATGGACAAGGACGGTGTTGTCATCAGAAACAAAGCAAGGTTAGTTGCTCAAGGTTACAGGCAAGAAGAAGGCATTGACTATGATGAAACTTTTGCACCAGTTGCAAGAATAGAAGCTATTAGGTTGTATCTTGCATATGCAGCCTTTAAGAATTTCAAAGTTTATCAGATGGATGTCAAAAGTGCTTTTCTAAATGGAAAACTACAAGAAGAAGTTTATGTTAAACAACCTCCAGGTTTTGTTGATCCCAAATTTCCTCATTATGTTTTCAAGCTTGATAAAGCTCTATATGGGCTCAAACAAGCTCCAAGAGCCTGGTATGACACCTTGTCTGAGTATCTTATTGAAAATAAGTTTACAAGAGGTAAAATTGATATAACATTATTTTCAAAAAGGAAAGGTTCTGACATCTTACTCATTCAGATATATGTAGATGATATTATCTTTGGTTCCACTGACAAGTCAATGTGTGACTGGTTTGCTAAGATAATGTCAACTCAGTATCAGATGAGTATGATGGGAGAACTTACTTACTTTCTTGGTTTACAAGTTGAACAAAAGCCTGATGGCACTTTTATAAATCAAAGTAAGTATGTGCATGACATGTTAAAGAAATACAAATTTGAAAATTTATCTTCCATGCACACTCCTATGGGTACTCAGGATAAGATAAGTAAGGATGAAACTGGTAAACCAGTATGTCAATCCACATACCGAGGTATGATTGGTTCCTTACTTTACTTAACTGCTAGTAGGCCTGATATCATGTTTGCCACATGTTTGTGTGCTCGGTATCAGGCTGATCCTAAAGAATCACACATGAAAGCAGTTAAGCGCATCTTTAGATATCTTACAGGTACTCCTAACCTGGGTCTTTGGTATCCCAAAGACTCAAACTTTGACCTTGAAGGGTACACAGATGCAGATTTTGCAGGCTGTAGATTGGACAGAAAGAGCACAAGTGGAGGATGTCAATTCCTAGGTGGAAGACTAGTTGGCTGGTCATCCAAGAAACAAAATTCGGTAGCAACTTCCACAGCAGAAGCAGAATATGTTGATGCAGGAAGTTGTTGTGCTCAATTATTATGGATGCAGTATCAACTCTTAGACTATGGGTTCAACTTTCATAAGACTCCTATTCATTGTGATAACAAGAGTGCTATTGCTATCACAGAGAACCCAGTCTATCACTCCAAAACCAAGTACATTGATATCAGACACCACTTTATTCGAGATAATGTGGAAAAAGGTAAGGTTGAAGTAGATTATGTACCAACAAATGAACAATTGGCTGATGTGTTTACTAAACCTCTTCCTGAGGAAAGGTTTATGTATTTACTAGGGCAATTAGGTATGTTGAATCCTTAATCTTTATTAAATTTCTTTAAAAACTGAGCGCTCAGTATCACTCCCGTTGATACTGACCACTCAGTATTACTAGTCTGTTATCATCAAAATTTAAAATTTTTATTTTTTTTATTAATTTCAAGAGTAAATTAATTGTTTTTATATTTTTTAAAATTTTTTAAAATTAAATTTTTTTAACTCGGTATTGGGGTATGACGGCTCTTACACCGAGCTTAATCCTCATACTGCTCAAACGGTAACCTTTCTTAATAAGAAAGTTACCGTTGGCAGAGGATAAGGCAGTCAAATCAGCCGTTTTTACTTCCCAATACCTTAATTATCTTTCAAATCTCCTATAAATAACCGTTTATTTTTTCTTCAAATTTTTTAACTGTTATTTCTTTCTTTCATTTTCAATTCTCTCTGCGATTAACGATTTCACTTTCTCTTAGCAAGCAAAACATTTTCAAATCACAATCACAGATGGCGAATTACACTTTTGTTGCTCCAAACGATGAATCGGAAATCCAATTCCGAAATAATGAAGTACCCAGGTTTGCGAGGAACAACATCACAGCAAATTTTAATATTCCTCAAGCTTGGGTATGCCAAGAATTCACGAACATCGTGACTTTTATGAAGCATTGCCCAATTGCTCGTGCACTGACATTATCTCCTCGAGCAATCTACCCAGAAATGTTATGCGAGTTTTGGTACTCTGCCACACTCGATTCTCCAGACATGATTGCTGGATGGGTAATTAGGGATCAAAGGAGAGCTTTTGTTTCTACTGCAATCATTCGTGAAGCACTGAGACTTCCCGCCCAAGCTCAGTATGACCCATTTGTAGATAGATCAGAGGCACGCTCTGTACTGCCATTTCTGGGTCGAAGAGGAACAACGGGCACAATCAAAAGAAATGAATTTGGTCCTATGTGGGGTATTCTCATCACAACAAGTATTCGATGTATGACCCACAAGACGGGAGCTTTGGACCAAATAAACGAATTTGGGATGCAAATAGTACATGCTCTGTACTATGGAAGAAATATTGATTTTGCTCGCCTAATTTTCAATGAATTAGCTACTCTGGTCCGAGCAAACACAAGGGAATGCAATGTCCCTTTCTGCAGATTTCTATCACTCATCTTTCAACACTCAATGCCCACACACATTTATGATGATTTTCATAGTCCAAGAGTTGATCTTCCTCCGCTTAGTGAGAAGATTTTCTTTTATAGGCCAAGAGAAGGAGAGCCTCTTCTAAGTCCTCCTATGTGGGCCATTGTTCAAGAACATATAAATGATGAAGAAGATATGTCTGATACTGAGTCAGACAATGATGATGATGATAATGATGATAATAGTGCCAATGGAGCCCAGGCTGGTCAAGATATTGAGATGCAGGATATCCCACAAGTTCAAGAACCATCTATCTCTCCACATGCACAAGATCCTGCTGCTCCTCATATTGAAACCGTTCTTGAAACTGAGTCCTCAGAAGACACACCATTGGTTCTTCATAGACGAAGAAGGAATCTCTCTCCTATCATTATGGGTAACTTATCATCTGAGGAGGTGCAGCCTGCAAATGTTCCATCATTAACTGCCTCTCTTCAAGCTCAAAGCCTAGTTGCAGCCACCGCTGACCTTCCAAGTCCAGAACTTCCTCCATCTGCTCAACCAATTGAGGAACCTCATGTTCCTCTTGATGTGGAGATTCAATATGCACAAACTACAATGGAAGGTGCTCAGCATAACATAGAGGTCGGTATTGAAGATGTTGGTGCTGCACATCAACAAACACATGATCCTGCACCGACCTCTGCAGATGCTAGAAGAGAATCTGACAGAGTCTCAGGTATGAATTTCTAAAAAGCCCTTAAACTTATATATATATTTCATTCCCAAATAGAGACTAAGTATTGGCCAGTACCAACTCAATACTGACCAAAGTCTCAAACGATCTTTCAAATATATATCCTCTTATGGCCAACATAGCTAGCCCACTGCTGCTATGCAAAATTCATATACTGAGCACACTAAATTGATCATTGTCAGTCTACAGTTGTCTCAACATTTAAAGAGACAATGGTGGTTGATGTCATACTGACACCCACTGGTGCTGCTTGAATAATGTCCAACTTATTTTTGAGTTGGGTAGCATCATTCAAGAAATGATCCCAAACCCTTAAGCCACAAAATCCAAAAATATCCCATGGGGTTTAGCCACATTTCTGTTATCACTCTCATACCGAGTGATAAACATTGAAAATAACAAGAAGCACATCCCAGGCTTCGAATTCCCACACCCAAACCTTTTAGTAAATGTGACTTATCCTATACTGAGCTACTTAAATTTTCACACTCACCTTTACTAAAATCTTCTTACACATGCTATGCACAAGTCCACAATATTTCATCCTATACCAGATGAAATACAGACTTCACAAACTCTGTTTATATGATTGTAGAATTAAACAACACCACAATTCTATTTGATAAACCTTTCTTTCTAACCAGTTTTACATTTTTGTTTCTTTAGCACCAACTGTGCAGGGTATTCAGGCATCTCAAGCTGCAGCAGACCAAGTGACTCTGCAAGCAATCATGCAGCACATTCTGGCCATCCAACAAACTCAAAATGTAATACTAGCCAGAATGGACAAGATGAGTGGTGATATTGATTTAATAAAACAGTCAGTATCACTCCTTCAACAACCACAGCAGCCTCCACAAACTCCACCAGGTTCACATGGTGACCACAATGAAGAAGGAGAAGGAGAAGGAGGTGCTGGTGATACTGATGCTGCAACTGAGCCCATGCCCTCCCCTACTCTTGAACAACATGAAGGGGACATGGGTGGTGATACTGATCCTCTTCCCTCCTCATCAAATGATAACAAAAGGGGGGAGAAGAGACAAAGAGATACTGAGGTTGATCAAACTGAGCCTTCTGCTCAGGGGGAGAAAAGAAGAAGATTGAATGAAGATCAACCTCCACAACAACAACATCAGCAAAGCCCTGATACTGAGCCATTTCGCATTCAGTATGAGAGAAGAAGACAAAGAACAAGGTTAGAATTACAAGTTCAAGACCCACTTGAGCCATCTGCTCAGGGGGAGACTCATACTGACCAACCACAGCAAACTTTTGAAGAGAATAATTTACAAATTGTGGTCTATAGGCCTTTCATCTGGCCTATTGCTGATGATGAAGATGAAGAACCAGATTTAGTAAACTATGCACTAAATCTGGTAGAACAAGAAAGTTCTTCATCATCATCCTCGGATGATGAAGAACCAGAAAATCTGGTGATTAGAAGAAGGAGTTCCTTATCAAGAAGACCTATCAATGCTGTTCTCACTTCTTCTGAATCAAGTGAGGAATCTGCTCCTCTGGTAACAAGACAAAGAAGACCTGTTCTTACAAGGGACAGTGATACCGAGCAGGCTCCAAGACTGACTCCTCAACAACTCTGGGCAGAACAAGAAAGATTTTTATATGAGCAAGAGTTGGGAGTCAAAACTGAACCAGAATCTGACCCAGATACTGATACTCCTGGTCCTTCACATAGAATCTCAAGAAAGGGTCCAGACCATATTCAACATTATTGGAATATGGTTGCTGCTAGGACTCAGTATAAGGAACAAAGAAAGGAGTTCTTGAAGACCAAAACATTTCAAAATGTAAGGGGGATACATTGGTTAAATCTGGATGTCAATAAAGTAAAAGTGAAGCTCAAAGAAGGAAGAATTACTATCACTTGTACTGGCTTAACCAGTCCCCCCATGAAGATATTTATTCATGACATTCAAAGAATTGGTCTTCAAGACTGGGTGAAGATCACAAGACTGATCAAAGAGCTTCCAAAGAAATCAACCTATGATCAAATAGTCTTGGATGAGATCTGTGCAGTAGCTGCAGTATGTTATGAGAAGGACTTACTTCATGAAATAGAGTACAGAACACTCAGTGTAATGACTGAGGCTTACTCAAACAACAGACCAGAGTGCCTTCATACATACAAGTATCTTAGAAAGTATCCTCTTCCTCCTAACCTTGTCTTTCAGGATCAAAAGAGTGTCATATATCCAACTTCTGGATATATGTATACTGACTCAGAGGATAGAGAATGCTTCATTTCTGATGAAGATCTTCCAAGAACTCAAATCAGTCACCTTGTTGGACTGAAATGGATGATCACCAAGAAAGAAGACTCTTGGTTCAGAAAGAAGATTGTTGCAGTACTGAATAGCAGAAAGGATGAACTCAAAAGCAGAGAAGAGTTTGTCCACATCAAACAAGAAGTCTTCTATGAGTATGAAGCAATCAACAGCAAATGAAGAAGAAGATATTGTTACCTATGTTGTTGTAATTTTTGTTTATCTCTTTGTAATTGTTTTGTTATCATTAGATAGGGGGAGATTGTTAAGGCAAAAAGCCTTGTCCCTTTGGATCTTAAGATAACAAAACAACTTAGACTAGCTTTGATTTATATGTAGAATAATATAGCTAAGTTTAGGTCTGATACTGAGTGATCAGTATTGGAACTCAGTATCAGTACTCAGTATCAGATAGTGATACTGAGTAGAAGGACTGAGTGATACTCGGTATAGTAACGGACTAAGATCAAATCCCTTGATCTTAGTCATTTTCCTTGCTTAGTCCTTCGGTTACTCCTTTGCTCATTATGTAAGATCTCTATAACATTATAAATAGAGATCATCTTGCAAAGGAGTACTTACCAATTTACTTTACACATTCACATCTTTTGTAATTGATCAGTGGTCTTGTTATTCCGCAACAAGCCACACTTAGTGGATTTATACATTGACTATATTCTTGTGTTATCACTCTAATATTTCTCTAAGTATAATAATCTATCAATTAACATTATAAACCAGGGTTGTTGTGACCTAACATATAGTCATATGGCTAGTTGTATGTGAGCCTAAAGAGTCACACACTTAAACACTAAACACCATCATATCATTAATGTAATTAGTGTAATTGCATTAATATATATTATAGTTTAATATTAAATGTTAATATTGAAACTAATTGTGTGCTTATAAGAAGAACTAAAGGAAAGGGGCTAGAGTGCAAAATGGACAAACTTGTTAAGGAAGTCATTTAAAGGGGATTAGGGCAACCATAATCCCTTCCACCTCTCAAGTTTCGGCCGCCCCCTACAATTCCCTCTGGGGTTCTTTTTGCTTCTTCTCTTCAAGCACATAGGACTAGCATCCTCTTTTGGTATTCAAGCAAGTGCTGTGTGGACTAGCTTTGGAGGGATTCCCCATTGGTATCCTTGGTTTCGTTCATTCATCTTCACCAACCGAATATTAAGATCAAATGCTTCAAGGGTATGAATTGTTCTTCCTAACTCTTTGATTTCATATGTTGTTTAATTGTGTCATTCAATATTAGATCCGTTTATGGTGATAAACATTTTTCCGCTGCGTTTTGTTACTAGTAATAACCGAAAATCACCATTATATATATAGTAAAAATATCTAGTTATCATCAAATAAAAAATAAATATAAAGAAGTCTTATAATGTAGATTAACAAAACCAATATAATTATAATTGTAGAATCATAAACAAAAAAATACAAAATGATGGAAATGAATAAGTGTAAGTATTGATAAAAATACAGGAATAGAAATCACATATCATTAAATTTTAACTTATAGTAGCATATATAGAAGAAAGAATAAAAGCGAGATCTAGAGACATTGGATTTTTGTGGTCGATCATGCTTTCAAACAACAATCATGATGACTTCCTCATCCTCCACCACCACCACCTCCTCCGTCATCTCCTCCCTCCTCCACCGCCACAAACACTCTCCACCACCATCATTACCCCCTCACTCCTTCTTTCTTTTATCATTCATCAACCAAACAAAAACCCTATCATCAATATGTGATAAGATGAACTAAATTTGAAGATTATGTAGATGGGATGATCAAGAAACCCTAGAAATCTTCAAAGGTCTCCTTCTCTTTCTCTCTCTGTATCTCTTTCGGGGAATCAAGCGACTCGGTCCGATTAATGTTTGATAGATCAAACATCATATGGTTGTTCATGCTTTCCTACCTAGTTTAATTTTTTTTTCCTTAATCCTTCATTTGAAACCCTAATGTCTAGGGTTTGAAGTATTTAGCTTAAGAAATTAAAAATGAAGTAAAAGAAAATGTTTGTATTTTTTTATGTTAAGATATGTTTTTGTCCAAATGGTTGGTATTCATTGAAAAGTTACCTTGGAGTTTTGGGTTGCAAATCTCTAAGTATGTCGATCAATAGATCAATAGACGAAAACACGATGTTTGTGATCTCGATCCCTATATATATGGTTTCGATCTCTACCTCGGTCTAGAAATAGATCATTAATTTCTGCAACATTTAATTGTTGTGAGGATGATTGCTGTTTTTTTTTTTTAATTTAAGATTGTTTTTTTGGATAACAATATATATGTACGTTTAAATATGTTTAATATCAATGCAATTAATTCTTTTTTAGTGAGAAAATGGCTTGAATATATTGTGTTTGTTTTTCTTTGTTAGAAAGTTAATAGCTTGATCATGGTGATTGCGCTGGCAGTTTAGAACGAGCCTTTACATTTAAATAGCCGAAGAACTAGATGATTTTGTTGTATATATCGATTCACATTCCTATAATGAATAAGGGTTTGCTCCTCGTTAATCAAATCTCCATCATATGTAGGTGAGATTGTTTAAGTGGAAAGTTTGGATTAATCGTTTGGATTGATCTTTTAATTTTTTAATCAATTTGGACTTGAACCAAATTAATTAATTGGTTTTTAGATTGAATTTTCTTTTAATTGTAAATCATATTGTCTATAATGATAAAAATAAATAAACTTAATTACTTTATACCATAAAGCCCATTTGATATAACAGTCGACACTCATTAACTCAATAGATCCACAATTTTACACACACATACACATAGTCCCTGCTTCCAGTCATTCCAGTTGATAGTCTTCAGATTGTCATCTTTATTGATGCTCTTACGGAGGTCAATGAGACATATATTAAAGACCCAATTGTAATTTGGTTCGGATTAGTTCGGTTTTTAAGTAGTTTGAACGGTTCAGTTACAACTTTTAAGAACCGAAAATCATTTAATAGTACATATCATCCTTTTATATTTCCGGTATAAGTGTTGCCTAAGTTTTATAAACATAATACTTCCTCTGTAACACAATAAGTGATACATTTGGAGTTTTGCGGGTTTTGAGACAAAAGATTAAAGTAGGGGTTTAAATATATTAAAGTACATAGTTAGTAGAGGTTGGGTTCCACTTTTTTATTGAATAAAATGATATTAATGAGTTTTAAAAGTAAAAGTAAGGGTATAAGAGTAATTTCACTTTATTAAAATTGATAGTTAGTGGAGGATGAGTCCCACATTTTTACTAAATAAGGTAAGTTTTGAAATGTATCACTTATTATGAAACACCCATAAATGGAAAGTGTATCACGTATTGTGATACGGAGGAAATATATTTTTTTTTTTTAAAAGAAGAAAACAAGTAACATAAGTATCTGTTAGTGGCATAATGGTATGAGCTCCCGAATGACTTCTTAGAGATTACGATTCTATCCCTCAAAGGGTAAACAATGACCGACACCCACAACAACAATTTGATTGCATATACCAAGAGCATAAGTTTGGCTACTAAGGGGAATTCTTATAAAGGGAATACTATTTTAAAGAATACAAGTTAGCATGAAAAAGACGAAAGTATTAGTGTTCATTCCGTACACAAATTAGTAATCTAACGAGGATTGTGATGCCCGCACGTTATTGCGGGTTTTTTTAACGTAAATCTTTTATGTTGAGATTAAAATCCTCTTTTAATCCGGTTTAATTTTTTATTAAAAAAATAAAATGTTGTGATCATGTCTATTGTAATTAGGGAGTGCCTAAAGTATCAATCCAAATCCAAATTTGTATATAAAAAAAAGAGTCCGTGAATTTATGAAATTTACGTTTTTTCTGTACCTAATTTTATGTAATTAGAACATTTAAAGTTTAGTTTGTTAATTATAAGTTTTTATTGCCGGAATATAATGGTAAATGTTGCATTAAAAAGGGAGAAATACAACGACATGAAAAGTAAAAACAAACACTTTCTTTATTACCAAATAGGTCTCGAAAAATCCCAACTACCATATAAATTGTTTTTTCATAAATTAAAAGGTAATTCATGAATGATATTGATTCTTATCATTTAATTCACTTATAATTCTACTCATTAGATGAAGACATGTGTCAAAATTAAATGATATATTAGAAGAGAGAATTAATTGATTATACATATAATCATATCAAATGAGTATGACTATAAATAGGAATAAATATTAGAAATAAATACCATTTCTCTTAAATTCAAATCAATAACTAATAAGATTTGTTTTTTATTTTACATTTTTTAATCGTTATAAAAAAAGGAGAGATACGAAAAAGAAAAAAAAAAAGTTAGATGTTAAAACTAAAAAGGAGCACATAAAAAGTGACATTCTTAAAGCAAGAATCGAACACACGTGTTTGTTGAGGCATGCCCTTCAAGTTAAGATTTGTCACCGCTGAGGCACCTTAAGTTTTGATACATTTCTTACATAATTAATATATACAATCCTTATGAACAGTAACTCAAGTATGCTAATTGTATATATGATACATTTCTTACATAATTAATATATACAATGCTTATGAACAGTAACTCAAGTATGCTAATTGTATATATAAGATATATATGATACATTTCTTACATAATTAATATATACAATGCTTATGAACAGTAACTCAAGTATGCTAATTGTATATATAAGATAATAAGACTTTGGTTTTGAGCAAGAATAAAATTAATGCAAATACTTAGAATATATTAACTGGAACTTATTGTTCATGCATTAGCTTCATTTTTTTTTTTACTTACAAACAATGATATATTTTTATTAAAATTAAGAAACGGATCATATCGGGTTTTGAGAAAAAGTTTAATCAATTGCTATTAGACAAAATTAGGCCATAAACCCAAATTGAACTCATCCCAAATCCATAAACAAACTGGTCCAGTCTTTTTTAAAAACACGTCTAGGCCCAAATTTATTATGCTCACTTTAGAAAAACACATCTAGGCCCAAATTTATTAACACATAATGGGAGTTTGAAATACTAATGTCAACTGCTAATACAAATGTATTTTCACTATTTTGGACCAATTCCTATTTAAAAATTAACTTTTATTAATTTAAAATACCAAAATACTTTACATTTCTTTGATTTCAAGTGATGTATTTTTATCATTTTATACACACACATACACAATTATGTAACTTTGTTCATGTAGAATATACGTACGGATTTTTCCCAATTTTCACGATCAAAAAGTTTAGAATCTTGTAGCAATGATACAATGTAGCAAGCTTGCTAATGATAATCGAAGTAGTCAATATCAAGAGCAAATTAACTAAAAATCAGAGATACATTTGTTTTACAATATTTAAAAAAAGGGTAAATTACAGTTTTTGTCCCTGAGGTTTTCCCGATTCGGGGTTTATGTCTCTAAACTTTTTTTTTCTGTTTTTTTTGTCCTTGAGGTTTTTTAAATTCTGCATATTTGTCCTTCCGTCTATTTTTGGCCGTTAACTGACAATTTTTTTGTCTATTTACCCAAATTACCCTTGCATCATCTTCCTCATTTATGTGTTCTTCCCCAATTAAACCCTAATTCTAAAATCACTTATACCTACCTTAAAAAAAACCAGATCTTCATCATCTTCATCACCTACAAAAAAACCAGAACGTCATTTCTCCGGTGAGCACAACCTCCATCCTTTTCCGGCGATGTGTACAGATCTCGGCGGCGAACGATGTGTTATCCAGTACAGATCTCCGACGAACGATGTGTGATCCGGTACAGATCTCGTTTGGTATTCGTTTTTCGGCGATGTGTACAGATCTCGGCAGCGAACGATGTGTTATCCGGTACAGATCTCCGACGAACGATGTGTGATCCGGTACAGATCTCGTTTGGTATTCGTTTTTCGGCGATGTGTACAGATCTCGGCGGCGATCCAGGGTTACTCATGGTGTTCGTTTTTCCGGCAACGGCGATGTCATTTTTCCGGCAATGTCGTCATCTCCGGTCGTCTGCTTCGTTCGCACCATCTTCTCCGGCCGTCTTCTCAGTTCGCACCATCTTCTCCGGTCGTCTGCTCCGTTCGCACCATCTTCTCCGGTCGTCTGCTCCGTTCGCACCATCTTCTCCGGCGATTTTCAGATCTGTGGTGTGCAAGGAAGAAGAAGTGAGGTTTTCAGATCTATGGCGATTTTCAGATCTGTGATTTTCAGATCTGTGGTGTCCCTGAGATTTTCAGATCTGCGATTTTCCAGTACCTGCAACGCAATAGCACCTGGACATTGACGCCTTTAGGACTAGGGTTCATCGATCAGTTGGGGGTTTGGGGATGAAGACATGTAAAAGACGAAAATACCCTTTTTTTTGCATTTTTAGTCACTTAACGGAAGATTTTGAACGGAAGGACAAAAATGCATAATTTTAAAAACCTCAAGGACAAAAAAACAGAAAAAAAAAGTTTAGGGACAAAAACCCAGAATCCGGAAAACCTCAGGGACAAAAACTGTAATTTACCCTTAAAAATGGTATTCTCATTAATAACGGGTTCCCAGGGTGATCGAAATTTGTTCCTGAAGTATACGACCTAACTGTTACCATAGCAGTTTCTGAACTTTCTCATGACCATCTGGTAAATATTTACCTATAGAAAAGATTGAACTCGCGACCTCTATAAAATCATTTCAGGCGTCCTTACCATATTTGTTTAATGATTTACATTATTAATATGAAATTTAGCTTCAATGTTCATTACTATCACATACTGATAGACCAAAATATTAAATGAAAGTGGCAGTCTATTACGCAGTATTTGTTTAGATGTTGGGTGTTCTTAATGAAGTATATACTGGCACAACTACTATTGTCTTTCTGGCATGTGCCTTCTTGCTCTTTTTCATTTATATTTCTAAAAAATACTCCGATATACTTTTATAATCATATTCTTTATGCTAAATGATTACATTTTGCAGGTCAAAAGTTACAGCAGTTGTGTTTAGGTTGGTCTCCACTGGCATATGGAAACCAAAATATATATACAATTAATAATTGAATTTTTAAATAGTCTCAATGGAGCACTTAACTATAAAACATAGTATATGAAAATAGGTCATTTAATTTTTAATCTAAGCTCCTTTACACCAAAATATTAAATGGCGAATTGTAGGACTTGCACCTTGTTGGTTTAGTGAGGTTACTTGGATTATGTCCGGATTTATAAGATCATGTAGTTGACTGCAACAAATCGATTAAAATCAATTAATTATGATAAAGAAACTAAATCTGTCAAACGTTATTGCTAATAATCAGATTTAAAAATAGTATAATATATACGAACATGGTAAAACAATAAGGGGTAAAAGTCAGGTTACAAGGGAGGTGTGATGTAGAATTAGATAGTATTTACCAATATCACCTATCCATCATCGGCTGTCGTCACCGTCGCCACCACCACCACCAACAAAGCCAAAAAAAACAAGAAAGGTAATTTTATCATTTTATATGGATTCAAGTTCCATTTCCAGCTAACCAAACAAAATATACAGTTAGTTTTGAATTTCATTTCTTATCAACCAAACAACTTTTGCATTTTAATTTGAATTTTCTAAAGAATTTCTATTCCTAAGTGATGAATCTTGAACAAGCTTAATCTATGAATTCCATGGTGATTTGATGAACTGAATGAGTGTTTGTATGTGTTTTAGTGAGAGAGAAACTAGAGAGAAGTTGGAGAGAACGATGGCTTGACAAAAGAGTGTTTCATTTCATAGTGTCAAAAGCTACATCATACAAGTTCAAAGATGGTATTTATACCTTCTACTTAAGATCTACTTAAACTAGTTTAACAAAACCTAATTATATACATTAAGCTCAAAACTAGTCCTAACACTAAGATTCCAATTCCATAAAAATATTCACTTCATCTTATATATTCGATTTAATACATAGCTCAAAAAACCTATCAATTTTGTCGCATATATTTTCACCCTTGAAATATAAAACTATCGAAGTATATATTTTTGATCCATTCATGTTCGTAATCACACATGCAATTTGATCACTAAGTGACCATCTATCTAAATATTTTTTTATTCTTTTCTTAATGACAAATGAAGAGTTATTTAAGAGTTTTTCTAACGTAATTTATATAAGTTATATATTAAATAAATTAATGAACTCTGATTTTATTAGCATTTTAAAAAATTCATTATTATGATATTCTATTTAAATAAAAATTTTATATTTATTAATTGCACGTTACGATGTGCTCATATAACACAAATTATAAAAACCATTATTTTAAATGATTTTCAAAGACCTTAAAAGTTCCAATTTAGAACATGCTACATAACATACATATTTTGACTTTCAACATCTTTATTAAATAGTTTTTATCTATTTTTCTACCCATAAAATGATTATTACGTGAAATTCCTTAATTTTTTACTAATTTCATTATTTAATTTGGAAACTTATATCTTTACTAAATTACTATAACAAATATACAAAAAAATCAACCATTCGAATCTTAATTGCTTTCGTTAAACGCAGTAGTACTTTTTGGTCGGAAACAAGGCATAAGTTCAGTTCCCTCCTAAATGGCAATAACGTAAATTCAACAAAATTCCACCACATAATCAGCCCAAATCACCTCACATAATTACAAATATAACCCCACAATTGACAGCTACAGAACAGAGTTTGACTCTGATGATCTTGTTGTAAAACGCCAGCCCTCTCATAAGAATCCACCAACTCAAACACACGCGCAAAAACACGCACAAAAGGTGTTTTTTTTTTCTTGATCGATTAATTCTCTGATTTGGGTATCGATTTTTGTTAAATCTTTGAAGGTTTAAAAACAAAAAGATCAAGAAAAATGGCGTCATATGGTGGCACAACACAAAAGTGTAAGGCTTGTGAGAAGACTGTTTATTTGGTGGATGAATTAACGGTTGATAATAAAGTTTATCACAGGGCTTGTTTCAGATGCCACCATTGCAAGGGCACCCTCAAGGTTTATTGAATTCTCAATTTTTATGATAATTTAATTCATGATCGTACTTAGATTTCAATTTTATATTTGTTGTAATTGAATTTTGGTGTTTGTTATATTAGATATTGGTTTCTTGATCTGATTCTTGAGTAAAAATGATTCTTTTGACTGTCTTTGATCTGGGTTTTGTGTGATTATTGATTTGAAGCCATAAAGTTGACGTTTTGGTTGGTTTGGTGGAAGTTTTTAATAATTCAAGGGAAATTTTTTATAATTTTAATGAATCTTTTTGCTCTTTTTGATCTGGGTTTTGTTTGATTATTGGCTTAAAATAAACTTTCTTGATAAATTGATTTTTTTTTTAGTTTTATTGAATCTTCTTTTGCTGTTTTTGATCTGGGTATTACGTGATTATTGATTTAAAGTAACCACAATTGATCTTTTGGTTTGTCTGCTAGAGATTTCATGACAATTTGAGGGTTTTTTTTCTTTAATGTTAATGTATTTTTTTGTTATATATGATTTGGTTTTGAGTGATTATTGGTTTAAAGTAGAAAAGTTGAAGTTTTGCTCATCTAATACAGATTTCTCAACACTTTGGGGTTTTTTTTTCTTCATTTTAATAAAAATTATTTACAGCTAGCATATGGGTTTTATGTAATTGTTAATCTTAAATCACTAGAATTGAAATTATTAATTCATTTGATTATTTTAATCGCCTTTTAATTTGTTTCTTGCAGTTGAGTAATTACAGCTCTTTTGAAGGAGTTTTATATTGTCAACCTCATTTTGATCAACTCTTCAAAATGACTGGCAGTTTGGACAAAAGTTTTGAAGGTTAATCCCTTATTACTCATATTTCGTTTAGTACCATGAAAACTTTAACGTTTAATTATTAACCAAATATCATTTAATAATATTCACAAAATTAAATAATCTTGTATACCGAGATTGATATCATCTATTCATCTTGTATAATGTCTATGGCCAAGTAAAAATAGTAGCTTACTAATTCTCTATTTGTCATGTAGGTGCCCCCAAAACTGCTAGATCTTCTGATCAGGTACTACATATTTTATAATCATGATCAACACAAATAATATTTTTTTTAATTTTATATATTTTTGTAAACTTTCAGGGTCATTCTAACAGCAAAGTATCGAGTATGTTTGGCGGGACACAAGACAAATGTGTTACTTGCAAGAAAACCGTCTACCCACTTGAAAAGGTAAACAACATAAACAAACACAAAGCAGCTGTTAATTATTATCTTTCATATCATCGTATAAACGACTTAAACTGAATTTGTACAAATTTAGATGTACCTTTATTTTTAGCAAAAGTTACACAAATCTTTCTATTATAAGCAAGTGTGTTGGCTGAATTTTTATAACTTTCTATTTATAGAAAACCTCAAATCCATTATAATATAGTATAGATATTCATTGAAACGAACTCAAAATATACCTAAAATACGTGTTAATATAAAAAAGATCACATTTTTAATAATCTTGATTATCAATTTTCAGGTGGGTGTTGATGGAAATGCATACCACAAAGCATGTTTTAAATGCAGTTATGGTGGGTGTCACATAAGTACATCAGATTATGTCACTCATGATCATCAACTTTATTGTAAGCATCATAATGCACAACTTTTCATGGTTAAAGGAAATTTCAGCCAATTTGACAAACAACATGAACCACAACAAAATGGGGTGACCGAGAACACAACAACAGATGTTTGATAATTCGAGGTTTTGTGGTTGTTTTTTCGTATGTTGGTCAAAGAAAGATTATTACAAGATTTAAACTTTTTGACTGCTTGTGTTGAGTGATTTACTTGTTATTTGATAATAATAATAAATGTGATATGGAGTTGTAACATGTTATTATATAAACGATTGAGGATGTGTTGTTTTTGTGATTATTTGAGGCTTTTATGTGATATTTCTCGTTATTTTTTGATATAATTTCGTATATTTGTTGATAACAAGCCATCAAAAGAGCCAGTATTTCTCTCTTAGACATTTCATCGAACACCTTTGATGCAACCCATGAGCCAACTAAATCTTGGTTCTTAAAACAGAAACTATCATTGAAGCAAATTAAGGAAATTCGCGCCCAAATCATATCAAGATCATTAGGTGATTAGCAATAATCTCATTGGAGCATTAATCGGTGTACTGTATTCACAAACAGTTTGTGCACATATAGTGTTCGATGAAATGCCTCAATGAGATACAATCACCTTGACTGGTTTGCTCAAACAGTATAGGGGCATCATATAACAAGATATCACAAGTAGAACATGTTGACCGATGAAAAAGTCAAACTGAAAAGAAATCAGGAACAATAAATCTCAACACATTCAGCATTAAGATTTCTATTACAAAAGTTGGGACACAAATATTCTTAAAAGAAGTTGAAAACTAACCGTTTTTTCTCCTTCAATCCATCTTAATCCTTACCCAATATTAAATTTACATCAAATAAATCGCTCGTGTGAGAGATAATATATCAAACTTGAACTACTTCAGCACAAGATTAAATACATCATATTCAACTAAAAAAACCAACACTCAAACAGCTGGGAAATATTTGTTGAGATTAAATGGTAACGAGTAAAATTCTTCACTTCTTGTATCCGTATGAAACGAATGAAATTTGTCCCACCAGTTTTTGCCTCTATCTTTTCTAATTGCACTATCGTTCTTTTTGTGAAGTGTGTTATCAAGAAAATATGCAACAATTCCAGCCACAAAAGCTTCAGATGAAAACGGGACGTTTACCATGTTGTTGAACTGCAAAATAATCAAATAAATTCGGGCCAAGATTTCAACTTTTTTCATAAAAGTCAACTTTAAGGTCTTGTAAAGTCAAACCCTTCAGGAATCTTGAAGAAAAAAAAACTAAAATATAATAATATTTCTTGAGTTAGTTATATATACACATACCCATCTTCCAGAAGTGTGAACAGGCCCATAACCTTTAATAGCTTCATATTCATTGAAATATTGGGGTACAGATAGCCCCAAAAAGAGTGAAAACCCTAGTATGAATTTTGTTCTGAAGCTGTTCAGGTTGCAGAATTGAAGCAAACTTAGACCCGATGAACCTACACAAACGCGAAAAGACGTAATTACCCTCGAATTCTCCATGAAATAAGATGATGAAGATGTTGGTGGGAGGGGCATTTGTGTAAACTTACCCACGTATGCGAAGAAAAGGCAATACAGAGCAGCAACAATTGGTGCAGGGATTGAAGCAAATACTGCTCCAAATTTACCTGCATAATTATTTAAAAATTAAAAATTGTAATTCTGATCCATTTATTTATGAACGTGTTAAATGGATATAATAAAAAAGAGTTGGTATAAAGGAAACTGGTCAAACGGGTCAAACAGGTCGAAAGTTGCTCAAGCATTATTTATTCAAAAAATTAGATTGTTAATGAAATCATTTCATTTTAAATCATCTTTAACAAATTAAATACTTATTAAAAATAATTGTTAAAGAAGGATAAATGGAAGTAAAAAATATAAAAATAAATAAATAGCATACCAAGAACAGAAAAGAAAATCATGAACCCTGCTGAGATCTGAACAACTCTTCGACTACCTACACGGGTCACAGCCAAAAGACCCGCATTCTCACTGCAATAAAAAACAACTAACTTAAATAAAAATAAATAAATAATTAAAAAATAACGATTTTGAAGCAAAATTGTAAGATTGATACTCACATAGATACTGAAGATCCAGTCACAGTTCCAAACAAACCAGACAACAAAATGCCAATTCCCTAATCATCAAAATATAACCGAAATTTAACCATATTTTAAATTATTTTCAAACAAAAAATGCAAATAGTAATAATAATAATAATATAAATAATAATAATGATAATATTAATAATAATAATAATAATAATAATAATAATAATAATTACCTGCCAACCAATACCACGGCTTAAAATAGATGGAGGCAAAGGGGTTGCACTAGCATATCTTGAGACCGCCATGAAGCCACCAGTTGACTAATAACAAAATTACAAAACATAAAATATATATTAAAAAAGTCTATAATTTATAACCAAATAACGAATTACACGATATTTAAATATATATAAATTATTAAAAACAATAAACTAACCTCCACAAGAGCAACAAATGCAGTCATCATCATGGCAAAAGCTTCACCAGCATCAAATGAAGGTGCTCCCCATTGAAACGGGTATGGAACTCGTATCCTAATAAAATTAAAATTAATTATAAAAAAACAAAAATTAAATTAATACAAAATCAAAAATTAATTATATAAATTCAAAAATAAATAAACCATGGTGCAGCTTCAATTAATCCAGCACGATCTGTACGACAACTGGTTTGTGTTCTTTGTGGAGTGTGATTGTAGGCTCCACCAACAGTTAGCAGATGAGCATAAATCCACACAATTGCAATCGACATTAACACAGAAAATTTTTCAAATATAGATTTTCCTGAATGTATCATATGGGATACATACTGCAAATAAACAAATAAAAATTATATTTCTAATTTAAACGAGCCCGAAATATGGAAAATTAAAGGAATTATTTTATTAATGTAATGTTGATATTACCTGTGATAATATCACTACAATTATGAGTTGTGGCAGCCCAATTTCAACACATCTTGCAACCTAAAAAAAGAAAAAAGAAAATGAGGATATAAATAGATAAAGAAAATATAATTATATATATATATTGAATTATACTTACCCCTGGGAATCCAAATTCATAGAGACCAAAACCAGCAAGAGCAACCAGAGGAGCAGCAGAAAGGGGACTCAAGAATCTGTTATGATATTTGAAAATAAATTAAAAAGTAGGGTCAAAATAATTAAAATTCTGATTATTTAGTTTTTTTTTTTTTTTTTGTGTGTGTGTGTGTTAGGTAAAAGTGAGAATGATTCAGATTTTCACATCATTTTAGGGTCAAAATAATCAAGTTTGGTAAGGTAGGTAAAAAGTGGTTGTAAAAAAACAATCATTGAGATAAATGTAAAATTACCAGCAAATCCCTAACTTTAGGGGGTGTTTGGATAATGGATAAACAGATTATTTTTCTAATAATTTAAGGGTCAAATCCTAAAAACAAGTTATCTGATTCTGATTATTTAATATCATATAATCACTTTTAAAATACACATTTCTATCTAATTAAGGATCAATTGAATGAATGATTATAACTAATTAAACGGTTTGATGAATTTAAACCAACCTTGCAACGTTTCGCCAAAGACCACTAAACCCTAAAACAATTTGAAGTGTTGAAGCAACAATCAAAGCACCTTGAATTGCACGCATAGTCTTTTTAAATTTCTGTAAATTAACAAAAAAATGACAAAATAAGTCCAAATTTTTCGAGATTTTATTTCTTGCTCATAATTGAAGGAAATTTTTTTAAAAAAAATTCATCAACTTAACCAACCTCTATAGGATCCGGATCGTTCCATCGATTAGACAAAATGATTGAAATTGTGGCGGCTACAAAAGTATAAGAAGCCCCGATTACAGCAGGTAACCTAGTACCAAACAAAGTCTGCAACAAAGTGTTCCAACCAGCAACAAATAGTAGAGTTTGAATGACTATTGCTTTTTCCTCCTGAATCAATAATTGTTAATATAATTTCAATTAAATAATGAGAATTCAAGAAATATTGTTATAAAATATTAATAATAATAAAAATGATTTTAATGTCTTACATTTCCACCTCCCATTTGAGGAACAAGAGCAGTGGGAATGATAACTGTTGTCCCAAGCATTACCAAGTAATGTTGAAAACCGAGTAGAATAGCTTCAGCTGCAACATTATGTAAATATTTAAATAAACGATTATATTTAATTAAATAAATAATGATATTACATTTGTCCATTTTAGTCATTATACAGATTTATGTCTAATTGAGTCACTAAAATATGGTATTATGTGATGACGTGGTACTAGCCACCTCAGCAAGTTACCAGTTCATCAGGTTGCCAAATATATCAAACGGGATGCAAAACCATCTTTTAGTGTTGTTTTAGACAAAGAAAACCCTAATCATAATTTGTCAAACAGTAATTTATCACACAATCACAGTTTTTAATTTTTTATACAGAAGAAGCATATCCAAACACTATTTCTTGTACCTGTGTTTTGTTACGGTTAATAATCTGATTCCTATTATTTACTAGATTATTATAAACCAAACACCTACTTAATATGAATGAATTTTTCACTAGATTATTATAAACTTATGAGCGAATTACATCTAAGGTCCCTGTGGTTTACCACTTATTGCAGTCACAGTCCCTAAACTTTATTAAGTACACTGGGAGTCCCTGGTGTTGCCACTTTGTTGCACCCGTAGTCCCTGAAGCAAACAGACGTTAATTAATGCCGTTAAGTCCCCCATGTGCACACCACATGATGGGTAGTATGGTAATTGTCCACCTCTTCCTCATATTTAAACCTGAGTAAATTACATGGAAGGTCCCTGTGGTATACTACTTATTACAGTCTTAGTCCCCGCTCTTCATTTATTACACCAGAAGTCCCTGGTGTATACACTTTGTTACACGCATGTAGGCCTGTAAACGAACCGAATGTTCAACGAATCGTTTGCGAACCGTTCGGCGGGAGTTCATTTATGTTCGTTCGTTTAGCTAAACAAACGAACACAAACAAGACTTTGTGTTCGTTTAGTTAAACAAACGAACACGAACAAATGCCCATTCGTTCGTTCACGTTCGTGAACATCCGTTCGTGTTTGTTTGTTTACGTTCGTTTGTTAGTGTTTGTTTGAGTTTGTTTATGTTCGTTTGTGTTTGTTTGTGTTTGTTTCGTGTTCGTTTGTGTTCGTTTGTGTTTGTTTCGTGTACTTTTGTGTTTCTTTATGTTCGTTTGTGTTCGTTTATGTTAAGAAAATTCAGTGTTCACGAACAGTTCGTGAACTAGGGTAACAAACATAAACGAACGGGCATTTGTTCGTGTTCGTTTGTTTAACTAAACGAACACAAAATCTTGTTTGTGTTCGTTTGTTTAGCTAAACGAACGAACATAAATGAACTCCCGCCGAACGGTTCGCAAATGATTCGTTGAACGTTCGGTTCGTTTACAGGCCTACATGCGTGTAACAAAGTGTATACACCAGGGACTTCCGGTGTAATAAATGAAGATCAGGGACTAAGACTGTAATAAGTAGTATACCACAGGGACCTTCCATGTAATTTACTCAGGTTTAAATATGAGGAAGGAGTGGACAATTACCATACTACCCATCATGTGGTGTGCACATGGGGGACTTAACGGCATTAATTAACGTCCGTTTGCTTCAGGGACTACGGGTGCAACAAAGTGGCAACACCAGGGACTCCCAGTGTACTTAATGAAGTTTAGGGACTGTGGCTGCAATAAGTGGTAAACCACAGGGACCTTAGATGTAATTCGCTCTAAACTTATTAAAACACCCACTTAAAAAAATGCAGATTCAAGTCATTCAACTAAAATGAATAAATATCACTAAAGTTGACTTAGTTTGACTGAAATTTCAGAACCCAAAAATCAGATTCTACAACAAATGAAACAAAAAGAATATAAACATAACCTTAATTTATCCGAAGATGCTAAAGATAAAAAGGAAGTGTAAAGAATATTTGTAGCATTTAAACTATAAAAAGGAAGATGAAATAATCAAACGAGAATCAGAATGAATTGATACCAAGAATCTTAAAGAAAAACCCTAAAAAGAAACCTAATCTAAGAACCAACAACTTACCATATAAATAATTTTTTAAAATTAATTTATATTTCACAAAAATAAATAAATAAACTCACGCCATGGGGGTGGACTTGTAATGCAGTAAGTAACACCAAGTAGTTGATCTTTTGGTGGGTGTGGCGCCGGCTCGTCGGACTTCCCTCCGCCTCCACCTCCGGCCATGTTTTTTTATCTCCGGCGAACTTAAAAGCTTATAAAATACCACTTAAATCTGCAAAATAGAGAAAACCCAGATCGGAAATGGTTATAATTCCTGAAAATGTTTGTGATTTTGATAAAAAGGAATGAGAAATGACAAAGATTTTGAGGAGGAACAACCCACATGGAGCAGTAGTAATGGACACACCCACTACCACTACAGGTGTGTAATTTGTTGAAATGGATAAACGACAAACAAGGTAAATAGTGTGTGTGTGTTTTCAGTGAATTAAATGGTGGTAGTATTTTTTCAAGAAAATACATTCGTTTTTAAAAGAATTTATTTATGTATCATAATTTTTATTTTTATAATATATAATATAAATTTTACAGCTAATTATATAATTATATAAGTATTCAAATAATAATTATAGTAGATGAAATAAAATTATGGTATGAAAATCACACCCTATATTACAAAATGGTAAAAATATTTTTCTCTATTAAAAAGGTAAAATGACATTTATTCTTATAATTTATTTTTATTTATCCTCCTACCCACTTGATAGGAAGATAAATATAATAATGTCAGAAAGTAATATCATTACTCATTTAGATATTTTTATTTAATCTTTATTCAACAAAACCCAATTTATTCCAAGAAAGCTACGTTTCACCGGTTTTTAATTCTTTTAGCCACTAAGGAGACAGGGGCCATGTAGAAATTTATTTACCTCCTTCGATTCAAAATAAGTGATACATTATTATTTTTACGGTTTTTAAGGCAAAATTTGATAATGATGGTTAAATTATATTAATTGGATGGTTAGTGGAAAATGAGTCCCGTAATTTTTGAATAAAATAAGGTTAATGATGTTTAAAAGTAAAAGTAAGGGTAAAGATGTCATTTCACTTTATTAAAGTAGGTAATTAGTGAATGTAGGGCCCACTACTTTTTACCAAATTAGGTATGTTTTTAAAGTGTATCACTTATTTTGATACACTCAAATATCGAAAGTGTATCACTTATTTTGAATCGGATGAAGTATAAAGTATTCTTTAAAAAAAATCCATTTAATTTGCTATGCTTTTAAATTAAAAGCTCCCTAAATCTGACGATTATGTTGAAAGTTTAAAGTTATGTATTTATTGAACTAGAAGTGGGATCGAGTGAGAATTCTTTTTCCGGAGGACTCTGAGGACAAATCAGGGCCTTAGATCAAAGAAAATTAATGAATAGGATCAAATGTGAAGAAAAGTAACAATGTTAGAAGGTTAAGGAGTTTTGTGTTAAGTTTAACAAAATAGTGGGCGTAAAAAGAAAATTTGTAAGGTTAAAATGGTCATTTCCGCACACATACTCTCTCTCCTCGCCAGATGTCAATTTCTGATTTGGTGGGTTTTATTTTTACCCCCAAGTTCGTATTTCGGCCATAACTTTTTTTTCTTTGTAAAAAAAAAAAAAACTAAAAATGTCAAAGTTCTTATAATTAAATTTTCTACAAAATGAGTATAGTCATGAAAATTTGAAAGAAAAAAAACCCGGATAAAATATTGGATCATTTTGTTAAATTTGGATCATTTTGTTAATTTTGGATCATTTTGTTAATTTTGGATCATTGTCATAATTTTGGATCATTTTGTTATTTTTGGATCATTGTTAATCTTGCATAAACATAATTTTATATAAATAATTAGTCAGATAATATATCATATATAATTTTGGATCATTTTGTTCATTCATGGTCATTTTGCTTATTTTGTATAATTGTTAATTTTTGGATCATTTTATTATTTATGGATCATTGTCAATTTTAGATCATTTTTTTTTTCAAATTTTCATGACTATACTCATTTTGTAGAAAATTTAATTTTAAAATTTTTGGCATTTTTAGATTTTTTATTTTACAAATAAAAAAAAAGTTATGGGCGAAAAATAAAGTGCGGGGGAAAAAACTCACTTCCAATTATAAGAGGACAAGTGGCAAAAGGAGGAAAGGGGGTTTCGAAAATGACCTTTATGCCCTTTTGAAGATGAGTGGACGAAAATTATCCTCGCAGTCCTCACCGGGAAAAGAGTCATTACCGGATCCGGACCCTATTGAACTATAAGTTGCTAGATATAACAGCCAAACTATTAACTTTTCATAAATAACCATTTTACATCCTCTTAAACGCACATTTTTAATTTATAGTTTATAGTTTATTTTCAATAAATTTTAATCTAAAGTTTATAATTTCATTTATATTGAAATTTAACTTTTGTTAACTCCGATTGCGTATTTATTATTCTTTCTAGACATGTGCTAACGATATCATCCGTCTTGTCGCCCAACTGATATTGTTGGCAAAATCTTGTCGGTTGACTTCGTCAGTGGTTTCTTCGGTACACTGAAGAAGAAACAACGAATGGGAAGGGGAAGAGATGAAGCACACGATAAATATGAGACTGAGGGTTGGGTTTGTTTAAAAAATCAATTTTCTAAATGTTGACATATGAAGTTTTTTCTTTATTTTTTTTAACTGATTTTTATAATATTAAAGAAAATTTTCCTTTTTATTAGTTATAATATATTAAGTTTTGTGTTTTATTAAAAATATGATGTAAGTGTGGTAAAACTGAATAATGAAATAATGAGTATCTAGTTACAATAATATCTATTAAAGCTAAAGAAGTCCAAAAATCACGAGCCATGGTTTTGAAACACAAAAAGAGTGGGTGTAGTACCAAAAATTAAGAAATTTATAAGACCCTACCAATAAATTTTCAAAAGGTCCATGCTTTATTATGATTTGTCAACAAAAAGGATAGAAGAAAAAGTAATTGCTGTAGGAAGTGCCTTTTATAAATAAATGAATTAATTTGATAATGTATTTATTTTAACGAATGGATCACTATATGAGATAGAAAAGAAAAGGAGTAATGATATTTAGTGATACTCATTAAATGAAAACATATGTTAAAATTAAGATAATATTAGAAGAGATACTTAATGGATTATACATGTCATCTCATCAAGTGGGTAGAACTATAAGGATAATCAAATGATATGACTAAATATCATTTCTAAAAAAAAGCCTCATATATTAGATAACAATGAAAATAATATCCATTTTTTTAAGAATGAGCATAAAAAATGTAAGATAATATAGATAATCTATCTTTACCCAGTAATAAAAATACTACTTTTAAGGAGACTTCTGTATACTGAAATGACAACAATTAAAAGTTAACTAAGACATTGTGTAGTTTGCTTGAAATTTATTTAAATTATTATCTACTACTAACACTTAATTCATTTCTATATAATTGTTCTTGTGCACTTTTAAAAATGTGTTTTATTTTGTCAATTTATCTGCACTTAGAGACGTGTATAAGATGATTATATTTAGTACTCACCTAAAATCGTAGAGGTAAGTTGTTGCCCTTATTTGTACACGCAAACAAAATGTCTATAAATTAATTGTAACGAAATTGTTTATACACTTTAATATTTAATTAGTATTTAGATTAAAAAAAGGACTGAAATTGATTATTCGATTGACCATTAGTCTAGTAGTACAAAATAAAATATCCCCAATAGATTTTAGTCGGGCTAGTTGTAACGACCCGAATTTGTAAATAAATAAATTGTATAAAAATATGATAATTATGGATAAATCATATAAAATACGTGGGAATTGGTTTCGTGTCGTTTGGGCACCGTACGAGAAAGTTACGGGCGAAACCGGGTCGAGACAAGTTGGAAAAAGTGCAGCCTTGCTGCCATCAAGAGTTCGCGACGCGAACTATAAGTTCCCGATCGGGAACTTGCTCCAGGGAGTTTGGCCATGTGTCGCTAAGTAGTTCGCGACTAGATAACGATCGCTAAGTATGCGTGTAGAAGGAGAGTTCGCGACGCGAACTATGGTCGCGTCGTGAACTTGTGTCTGGCAGCATTAAAGTCGGGATTTGGCTCATTTATTGCCAAATGAAACCCTAGTTTTTCTCTCTTCGAACTTGTGAACGATTTTGGGTGTCAAGCATCAATTGGAGTCGATTTCTTCATCAAATCTTGTGATTCTTCACTCCTAGTTGAAGATTTAAGGTATATCTTCAATCCTTTGTAGTTGTAGCTTTAGATCTATGGGTTTAGAAGCTTGGGGTTGAAACCCTAGTTCTTGGGGTTATAGATTATGGTGATATAAATGTTGTATACACTTAATAGATGGTATATTAATAAGGAAATCAAGTGTATGGTTAAGATTTGTAAGAATCTTAAGGGTTGGTTAAACCTAGGGTTTGGTAATCATCATATTTGGGGGAAATGGATTGATGTGTGTTATCTAGAGATAGATGAACACATTGTTAGTAGATTGTAATGTTGATCATATTGTGATAATTGTATTAGGCTTTTGGTGAAGTCTTGGAAAGTTGATTGGTTTGTGAAACAAGAGTTTTGGTGTCAAGAACACGGGTGGAGCATCTTTATTGCTAAGGTGAGTACGTGTGGAATTTACTGAGTACATAGCCCTTTTAAATATTCTCATTACCTCTATTATGGTCTATTTGCTTAATTGTGTAGACTAGTAGTTGTTAGTTAGTTATACCTATGATAGTATTGAACTAACTTGTTGATGATGAAAGTGCTAGCAGAGAGCTAGATTTGGCATAACCATAGGGTTATGATGAGATTGAGATGATGTGATGATACGGGCTACTCCCGATCATGAGTTGTGGATTGAGGGGCAGTTGGGCGTATTCCCATCGACTCTTCCACGTTAGTCATGAGATGACACGGGCAACTCCCGGTCATGAGGTGTGGAGTGAGGGGCAGTTGGGTGAATTCCCATGTGAATTCCCATCGACTCATCCTCGTTAGTTATGCGATGTCACGGGATACTCCCGGTCATGAGGTGTGGAGTGAGGGGCAATTGGGGTGAATTCCCATCGACTCATCCACGTTAGTTGTGATTGCTAAGTAAGCAAGATTGATAGGGTCACACTAAGGTGACTAGACTGGATAGTTGGATATATATATGTATATTGATTGGTTATATGAAATGTGACATTCATTTTATTATCGGGTCTAAACCCATGTAGCTCACGAGACGTTTTTGTCTCACGTACTCCTTGTTTTGTTTTGCTATGTACTCAGGTTCGGGATCGAAGGTTTAGGTTCGCACGGATAGAGTTGCGGGACCTAGAGTAGAAGAACTTTAGATTGGATTTATGCTTAGCTTTGGTTTTGATATATTTTGTAACACCGAAACTTTATACTCTGATTCATACCAAAGGTTTTTGTAAATCCATATTTTTGGGATAGTTCTTCTATTTATGAAAAATGTTTTATTTTGGGCAAATGTTTTGTGTTTAAAATTTGAGGTGTTACACTAATTTCTTAATATACACCAAATAAACTACTAAAATTCCCTAGAAAAGTCTTGTATTTTCAATTCTTCTCAAATTAGATCGTACGACTAAGTGTGACTAAGATCCTCGTACTACTTCACTAGAACGCCGTCACGTGTCTGAGTTAGTATTGCTCAACCTTGTTACTACTGCTCGTTGGTACTGCTCAATCTTGTTAATACTGCTCTCAACATTGTTACTACTGCTTTCAACCTTGTTACTACTGCTCGTTAGTACTGCTCAACATTGTTACTATTGCTCGTTAGTACTGCTCAACAATTAGTGTTGCTCCAGTTAGTGCTGCTCACCACTTAGTGCTGCTCAAAGTTAGTGCTGCTCTATGGAGTCACCCAGTCGCACGGGGTATTTTGAGAATATTAAAGTATATCAGTCTTAGATGAGAATTGAACCAGTCACACGGTCTAAATTAATAATTTTTTCTTTTAGTAATATTTTATCTTTTAAATTGTCGTAACTAAGGACATCTCAAAATTTGCATCAAATTTATATTGAGTTTTAGTATGAAATGCATATATTAGGAATATACAATTATGCATACATTAAATTGCAATGAATTCATGTTTGCGGCAAGAATTAGTACCTGAAACTTGTAAGCTAACTTTACAATTTCATTTGTGTGTTTAAGTAAATGGACAAGGTTTTTGTTGTTCAAAGTTATTCGGGGAGTATAAGTCTTTGACTCTGATATTCGACGGTTTAACTGGGGGGAGTGTAAGTCTTTGATTCTAATATTCAGCGGTTTAACTGGAGTATTTATGTGGTCGTTTTTATTGACCCCTATTTATATTGTGCTAGACTGCTAGATATTTGTACGTGATAAATTAATAAATGTATATTGAAACGAGATTTTATGAGGTCCGGGCTTCGCACCGGAATAATATTATGCAAATTTATAAGGTTTATCATTTTAAAAAACTTATAACCACTATATTTTTTATTATTCTAGAAAAGTGTATATGTTTACATATTGGTTTATTTACTAAATATTTATACATTTAGTGTTTTATTATTATAAGTTAAACTTTTTGTAATAGGGGTATCATATTAGTTATACGAAGTGGGATCCTGTGAGAATTTAAAAAATAGTGAGGACTCGCGAGGACACCTCAAAAAAATTTCAAAAAATTCCGAAAAAAATATATATAACTCCCCATGATTATAACTACATTTGACTAAAAAAAAAATTGAAAAAATAAATTATGATCCACTTTTTTTTGCGGATTATATTTTTTTTGTGGATCATAATTTTGATCCATATTTTTTTTTGGATCATTTTTGAAAAAAATAAAATTTGTTTCGATCTTATAGGCTGTGATTTTGATATTTAAAAAAGAATTTTTTTTATAAAAGTTTGTTTTGGATCATTTTTAGAGTTTTTTTTTTGAGTCCTCGCAGTCCTCACCGGGAAAAGAGTCATCACCGGATCCGGACCCTTAATTATACATTATATCTAACATTAAAATTATTTTCCATTAATAATTTAAATAACAAATTTAAAAATAAATAATATTATAGTTTCGAGCTTGATTTCAAGTTTAGGGAGGAGGGGATGTGTGTTTTTAAATAATAAATAAATATGAATGAAATATATTAAATAAGTTTAAAAGTATAAGCTATTAAAAACTTAGGGGTCAAAATTAAAAACTACAAATTATAAAACTTAAAAAAATAGAAAAAGGGAGATGGTGGGATTCTGGCCACCTGGGTCAAGTATATAAAAATGAAAGCAAAGCTTTTAAAGCTCATAGGTTAACAATCCTCCTCCATTCAGTATTTAACGCCGTCCATTTTTTTATGAACAGTGATTTAACGGCAAATTGAATCACAAATGTACATTATGTTAATTTGAAACACAATGGTATATCAAGTACTCCCTCCGTCCCTAAATAAAATTCTCATTTCACCTTCAATTTTTGTCCCTAAATAAAGTTCCCATTTCACAAGTTGATGGGGTCCACTTAATAAAATAATATAATTACCATGGACCCCACTACTAACTATCCACTTACTATCTTTCTCTCTCCAAACCAATATTATATTTTAATCAAATTTAATACCAACAACCCTACCACTAACTTTTTCTTTAAATATTGTGCTCAAGACAAATGGAAACTTTATTTAGGGACGTAGGGAGTAGTTGGTTTTTAGTTTTTACTACACCCCAAAACGGATCGAGACCCTAAAAACGCGTTCCGTATTGAAAAAATAAAAAAGGAGTTTATAAATTATGATGATGTAGACCCAATTATTAAAGCAATAAAGCAAATTGAATAAAAAGGAGCCCCAAATTCAACAAAGGGGTGCATTGGATGTACAAAACAATATGTACACTTTTTGATATAACTAAAAATTAAAAGGACACCGACACGTTCTTTTGTGGACTCATATGATTTTAATAATTAACAATGGTGACAATTATTCTTATATGCATATGATATGATACAAGTATTGTTATAGTATATGTTTTTGAAGAAAAAAATATTATTAAAAACGTTTAAGATGGGTCACGGTATATACAAGAGAATCCACCAAATGATCAAGAGAAATGAAGAACAACAAGAAAAAACTAACAAACTCAACCCGGATCAAAGCTAGTTGGGTTTGAATCCAATTCGTCCAATAAAATCCGTTATTCGCTTCTATTTTTTACCCCAAAAGAAGAATTACGTTGAATGAATGGAAATATGTCTTCTTGAATATTCTTTTCGCTATCATGTTTATTAGGAAATACATCATATCCCTTTAATTTCAAACCGACCAAATAGTTGAATAAATTACTCCTAGTTAGTGATAAATGGAATTTATTAAGCATCTAGATAGAGATATCAAATTCTTAAGTTTATAGCATTATATAGTTTTATATTTTAATAAGTACGTTGATGGTTATAAATATAGTATTAAGTACTCATTTTGTTCCTAAAACTTGCAAGGAGTGTCTAGACATTGTTATTATAAAGATTTATATTTATTCAATCTTTTGAATACTTTTTCCCTAATGCCAAACGAAAGATTATCTTTATATTATTCAAATGTATAATATATATTTTTCATAGTGACAAAAGTATAGGTAAATGGAAGTGTAGTAGAAGGTATGAAAGTAAATGTGACAATTTGGGATGGGGTTAGTTGAAAGAGAGAGTAAACAATTAACATTTATACGGAGTAATATTTAGTTGAGTAAATTACATGAATGGTCCTTTAGGTTTATAGCAAATTTCACCAATGGTTCTTTAGTTTCAAAAATTACACCGATGGTCCTTATTTTTGAAAGGTTTTTCACTGATGGTCCTTTACGAAAAAGTACGTCTATTTTTCAAGTTAACTAACATCACATGTGATGCACATGGGGGTATTTTGGTCAATTTGTCTGTCCCCTTCTCAATTAAATTACACGGATGGTCCTTTAAGTTTATAGCAAATTTCACCAATAGTCCTTTAGGAAAGAAAAATTGACCAAAATACCCCTATGTGCATCACATGTGATGTTAGTTAACTTGAAAAATAGACGGACTTTTTCGTAAAGGACCATCGGTGAAAAACCTTTCAAAACTAAGGACCATCGGTGTAATTTTTGAAACTAAAGGACCATTGGTGAAATTTGCTATAAACTTAAAGGACCATTCATGTAATTTACTCTATTTAGTTTTGCATTCCTAGTGTGAAATGTGTGATAAAAAGTTCATATTAATGTATCAGGTTTAGTGTGTGTTTTGAATACAATCAAATACATTAAAGACACACCGAATCTTGAAGCCAAGTAAAGATAGAAGAAGATCCAATCTTTGTGAAGATCTTTAAAGCTCAATACACACTGAATCTGAAGAAATAAGCTAGTCATTTCAAAATAAGATATACATGAGTTGATTCCAAATTATTGACCTTGAAATTGAATGGTGACTTTATCTGTCCATTTTTATGTTGGAATTATATGTAAAATTGCCTTTCAACTTTATTCTTTTTATCAAAAGTGATAGGAAAGGGTTGAGTTGAGCCCCCATCAAATATCGCTTTCAATCTTGGATTATCTCTTATATTTCCTTCGATTCAAAATAAATGATACACTTTCTTTTTAGGGGTGATTCAAAATAAGTGATACACTTTGAAAAATTATCTTATTTGACAAAAAATAGTGGGACCCACACCCACTAACTATCTACTTTAACAAAGTGAAATGACTCATTTACCCTTACTTTTTACTTTTAAATATCATTAACCTCACTTTATTCAAAATGTGTGGGACTCATTCCCCACTGACCATCCTATTAATTTTTACTTTTAAATATCATTAACCCAAAGTGTATCACTTATTTTTAATCGGAGGAAGTATATTTCTTTCTTAAATAAGAATTTAAACTAAAAATCTTTGCTAGAGGGTAAAGGAATTATTAAAGGAAACTGCATGGCAACTAGATGTTAAGAAATGTATCAAAAATTTATATATCAGTCAATAATTAACTTCCATATTTTAAGAATTAAGAATTACACGTCAATTAACGAAAATACAATATTTTTCTGCATATAATAATTTTTTTAAAAAAACAACTTTAAAGATTATCATTAATAAAATTCTTTATTAAAATACCCATCAAAACTTTTTCAATATCACATTGTTGTGTTGGCCTAGAGGGGCCAAAAGGAAAAAGTGTTTTTGATCGTGTCTTATTGTTTTCTCTAGTATAAATTAAAACTTTTGGTATTTTAATGAACTTATTTTATTATTGTGGCACTGACTGTGAATAAGTGGAATACATTTTTCACATGCATTTCTCATATTGTAGACACCCATCGGATACTTATCATGTCTTAGTTGTATTGATAGGAAACCTGTTGACTTTTAAATCAAGGTCGTAAATTAGGAAAATGACGATCATGATTTTGATAGTCATAACCTATATATATGCTTACCGACAAATCTGATAGGCTTGTAAATAAATTGAACGTTCAAAGAACCGTTTGGTGAGAGTTTGTTTTTGTTCTTTCGTTTAATTAAATGAACGAATACGAACAAGTTTTTGTGTTTGTTTAGTTCAACAGAACATACGTCTCGTTCATTTAATTACGTTAATGAACATGTGTATTTGTTCGTTCGTTAGTGCCCGTTTACGTTCGTTCATGAACGTTCATTTATGTTCAGATTTTGTATAAAATATGAATTGTTCGTTTTTGTTCATGTCATTGTTTTTCCATACATACTAGTTAGAGCACGAAGTATGGATATGATGTTAAAGTTTTTTTTTGGCTTTTTAACGAAGCTTTAACATCCAAATGCAATATACCCTCCTCATATTAAAGCTTTAGCATCATGTAAAGTGTGTATGTGTGGGGTGTGGGTGGGTTAAGCAGATATGCCCCGCATGTCAGAGCATCCATATAACGCTTCACCATTGTTGTGGCGATACAACTTTGGCGAGGGAGTGGTGGTGTGGTTTTGCGGCCGTCAAAGCCGGTTAACGGACGATAACGACCGAGTGCTCTAGTTAGAGTTTTGTTTAAGAACATTTATACTTTATTCAGGGTGATTTCAATGTTTTAAGTGGAATCTTTTGAAGATTTATATTGTGACTCCATATCTTCTACATAAACAACTTAAGTTTTTTTTATTGTTCCCCTTTCAAGTTTTATAAATATGCTCTATATTTATGTTATCCATATTGTTGACAAACTTTGTTAAGGTTCATTCATTCATTTCTGTTTGTGAATGTTCATTAAATTGTTCGTTTGCGTATGTTTATTCGTTTGTTTATGCTCCTTCATTTATGTTCATTTTTCTTTTTACTAAATCGTTCCCAAACACTTAAGTTTCTCAACAATTAAACGAAGACGAACATAAAAAGTTCGGTCATTTAAGTGCGCACGAATAATTAATTCCATTTTTCCTTAACAAACAAACACAAACAATATTCGTTCGATTTGTTTCATGCCTAAATTATTAGCTCATGTGATTTATATTACAACGTATACAATTCTGACACATTAGCATATTTAATATAACTTGACATACTCATAGGACGATCAACAATGAAAGTTTAAAATACATTATCAATAATAAAACATTTTAATTATATAAATGGAATACTTCACATCTTCTTTATCCGAAATAAAACATGCATTTAAGAATTCAACGACTTGCATGACAAAATAAAAGTTTAATGCCTACATAGCACTGCTAACTGTGCTCGTCTTCTTCACCTCGTCAGTTTAATTTTTCAGAGGTTATTTGGAAACAGTCTCTCTAGAACTGTTTATATTTTATCTCCTTATATCCATCTTTAAGGAAATTGAATACGGTTGTTGTACTATTGTATTGGCTTGATATATCAAGGAAAAATAGAACTAATGGAACGTGAGATGTTGCTTTCAAATCAATCATACAAGGGGACCAATTTCCCACCCACCAAACATGCCCTAACTTCATCGTACAATATAACCAAATTTATTTTGCCACTAACTTTGTGTTTACATATTTATAGATAGATGCTCTATAAAAAAGTATTCATAAATCTTTATCACCAATTTATTACCAGATCTACGCGCTTTACAAATAGACATGCACAAACCGCTTTAAAAAAACGACATGGTTTCAAAACCGACCGAATTCGGTTAGTGGTGGTCAAAACCGGATCGGATTAGAACCGGATTCAGATTGAAAACTTAGAAACCGGATCGGATCGAGACCGCATTGGATCGATCCATTTTTTGCGCATTTACCACCCTAAACCGGTTTTGAATCCGAATGAATCAAGTTTTCCCCAAACTGGTTTTCCCTAATCCAGTTTTCAAACCGGTTAGGATACTCAAATCAGTTCCAATCTAGATAATTCTGATCCAATCTAATCTGGTATGCTTAAATGTGGTTGCAGATCGATTTTGAAGCCAGACACAAACCAAACAACTAAAATAGTTATGTTTTTTTTAGCCCTTAACAAATTAATTAACTCCTTACGCTTATTTTGAAGGATTATAGAATGTGGCCCATAAGATTGAGCCCATTTTATTACCGGCCTTCTAAGTTCTAACTACTCACACTCTCCAGCAGCAGATCTTGAATCCCTTCTTCGTTCATCCTCAAAATCGCCATTTTTCAAAGTCATCTGCTGGATCGCTAATTGGATACTCTAAACCCCACTTTCCTTCGGTTGTCGTCTGATTTCTGGTACGTCTTTCTTTGAATTCTAATCTCGTTTATTCTTATTCCAACGAACACGTCACAGATTGATCGTCAATTAACCTCGCCGTCACCATAATCGCCTAAAATTCACTCTCATGGGAACTCATCACACATCTCATATCATGGTTTTGTTAAAAAAAATCACTTAAAAGTTCGTTTTGTTTTTGCTTTTGTCTAATGCCTTGCCAACTGTTTGACTATTTGCTTTTAAATTTTTTGCTTTTGGGGGTAGCAAATTACTCCAAATCAAGAATCTGGTAGCGGTTAATCCCTAAAATTGTGTGTGTTTTTCGTTTTCCTCTGATGTACATTTCAACTTTGTTTTTTTTTTTGTGTGTGCGCTTTTGTCACAATGCCTGCCAACTGTTCGACAAAATGTACATGAAAAAAATTTCTTTTGTGGTTTTGTTGTAAGCTTTAGGAGGTTTATAAATGTCTCATTTCTTAAACAATTCATAACTAGGGGTGTAATCGAGTCGAGAAAACTCGTGAGACTCGCAAAAAATTCTCAGAATCGGCTCGTTGTGAACCGAGTCGAGCTCGCGAGCCTTATCGCGTTTTTAGTAAATTACCATTAGAGGAGGCAACAATTCAAATGTTCAAATTCAAAAATCATGATTCTAAGCATTTCAATTTGTACTTATTAGTTATTCCATACTCTAATTTTAAAATACTGTAGTTTTTTTAACTGCTGTTGTTATTGCTGTCAAAATTCAAGTTACATGTGAAATTGTAATTCTATCTATTGTTGTTAAACTGATTGTTGCTGTCACCTGTGATATTGTACAATGTTAAATGGCACTTTTAAAATATTCAAAAATTTAAACTGATTGTTGTTATTGCTGTTACATGATCTCATAATTGTACAATGTAATTTCAACTGTTATTGCTATTAAAGTACACTTTTAGAAAAGTCAGATTTTTTCGAGCCGAGCTCGAAAGTGTCCGTATTTTCATCGATACCAAATGATAAATTCAAATTCTTTTATTGTTTTTCATGTAGCATTTTGGTGCAATCATGTTTCTGACAAGAGTTTTTGGAAGAAGACTGTTTTCAACAGTAAGATCAAATACTTCTGCTGCTGGTGCTGCTGCAGTTAGAACTGCACATAATCCCCTTGAGGAGTTTTTTGAGTTGGATAGAAAACCTGAGGATGAAAAACCTGTTGTTTATGGTAATTGCTTCAAAATTGTTATTTTTATTAAACTTTAATATATAGTTTTTTTATAATTATTTTAATATTGGGAGATTAATAGTAATTATTTATTTTGATCAGGACGTAGTTGGAAGGCGTCAGAACTACGTCTCAAATCATGGGATGATCTTCAGAAATTATGGTATGTTTTATTGAAGGAAAAAAACATGTTGATGAGTCAGCGACAGATGCTTCATGCTCAAAACTTGCGGTTTCCTAATCCTGAACGGCTTCCTAAGGTTTGTTATAAATCATCTATTAAATTATTTAAATATTTAAATCTACAACCGAAAAAAATGAAATTATGTGGGAAGAGATATAATTAAATGGGATATTAATCATATTATGCAGGTTAGGAAATCAATGTGTAGAATCAAGCATGTACTGACTGAGAGAGCAATTGATGATCCAGATCCTCGAAGAACTGCTGAAATGAAGCGGATGATAAATGCTCTTTAATGATCATTTCTTAATTAACATTTTGTAGTAATAAACTTTAGTGGTGAAATTTTGATTTATGTGGTTTGTGAAATGGGAACCTTTTAATTTTAATTTTCTATGCATCAGTGAGAACTTTGTCTGCATATTTTGCAAAAAGATTTTGCTACAGACAAAAAGGTTTAAGCATAGGTATGAATAAACCATAAATAAAAATTAAATCTTTGTGGAATTCAAATAAAAATATGTGTGTTTATGGTAGTGGTTTACATTGGCAAAGAGGTATGGTTCAAGAACACCTTGAACATTACCCAGAAAACTTGAATACAGCAAAAACATCAAACGCATTTCAATACACTTACTTGCAAACATTTGAAGCAAATTAAATAAAATAAGATGAAGTTAACTTCAAAAGAAGTAAATCTCTACTATATTATAAAGCATTTACCCTTGCCATAATTAGCAAGGCTGAAAATTCAGCCAACACACTTGCTAATTATGGATGGTAATACTTGTATTTAAAAAGATTTAAAGGAGCAAGAGAGTTTCGAACCTGCGACCTCCGGGTAAAAGGTCTAAGCTCAAACCAACCGAGCGTGACTTTCATTTGTCTAAATATTCTAAACTAATGTTTAATAAAGCTGAAATAGTATGTCCTTCGGCCCAGCACTACCACTTAAGTGGCCCATCTGGGCTAGGGCCATGCCAAAAGGATCGATGCTAGGGCCATGCCAAAAGGATCGATGCTGCTGTTAAACTACAGTCAGTCACCAATGAACGAGAAACCTGCTCGATTCCACCCATTCCTTCATCGCCGACCTTTCAATTCCTTCATCCCTCTCCGAGACCTCCTCGATTCTCCCTTTAGCCTCCTCGGTTGCTTCAACCATGAGTATCCTTCTGCAAAACGCCTCCTCGATACCTTAAATGCTTGCACAAATCTTCACCCTATAAATAACAACTCCATATGATAACGAATTTAAAAGAAAGCTCTCATGATTCTAATTCAAAAGCAACGAATTTGAGGTAAGTATTCATATTTGGTTACCGTTTCATATATGGCGATGGATTTGAATCATTCTATATATATGTTGATTTCGTTTAGATGCTTTCTCAGAATTAGGGTTAGAACTTACGTTTTGATGTATATCCGTATAAGTACGAAATGAATGAATTTTTGCTTCAAACTTAATAAACTTTTCTGTTAAGTTAAATATACTCGTTGATTAAAGTTTTTGATTTATACCGTTTTGATATATCTACAGGGGTGGATTTCTTTGATTCAGGATGAAATGTCTTGCATCTCATTTTGGAAGCACTTAAAAGACACTCAGTTTGTTGCTGGATGTTTTCACTGTATTTGGGTGCTGATTAGGTATTTGTGTTTTAAATTACTTGGATTTAAATATACATAGTGTTGTGTTACAGTGCTGCTGTTTTAATATACATAATGTTATTTTCAATTAACATCTTTCAGTATACAAAAATGATCAAAGGGTTATTTAATATCTAATACAAATCACTTTTACTTTTGAGTAAAGCTTAAACCCAAAATGTTAATTCAAGAGAACTGGAAGAAGCCAGGAGAGATCTTAAAGATAAGCTTGCTCAGTTAGATTTGTAGTTCACATAAGTCTTGAATTTGTGTATTTGAGGATTTTGTTCGACCTAATTAAATTGGGGTAATACTAAAGGTGCTTACTGTTGTAGCTACACAAAAAAATAAATTAATGAATTTGAGGACACCTAATTTGATCCTTCACCGCAACAATGGCAAATATTTATAATCATTAAATTGGCTTTAAGTAGGTGATTATGATTTAAATGTTATAAATGTTGAATTTTTGTTCAGATTTTCTTTATTTAATCTTTCACAGCCAAATTCTAGAGCTGATTATGAGACATTTACTTAAACAAGAGTTGAGTAAACTGCAGATTGTTGATTATGTTTGGGTTGTTAACAGGTTGAAGAATACAATACAATGTCTGTTGAAATTTTGATAGCAGGTTATGATTATGATTTTCCCTATTTTGCTCATACTTCAACTAAATAAGTCTAATGTTGCGGTTTATTGCAGCTTGCTGGTGGGACAACATCATTGCAACAACTGAATGATTGTCTTTGTCTTGAAAAATACTTGCTTGAGGTGAGGTACACTCTCAAGTCACTCCCCAAATATCATGTCGTATCTCCTCAAGCAGCTAGAGTTAAATTTTTTTTGCTGTAGGAATCCCCTCAACCGAAAGAAGGTCCACACAATCAAATTGCAATCTCTATTTCACTTAATTAAGATTATGCATTGTAATGTAATGTAATTGCATTGCTTTTAGGTCGTTTGGATAGGAGGTGCATATTAGCATCTTGTGGATTCTTTGTTCGATTTGATGTTTACTTTATTGATTTTGGTACCATATCTTTCTAGCAAACTTATACAATCGTTTTTCATTTCACTGGCTGCTTACAATGGATGAATCTTTCTTGTTTGATAATTGTGTGACATGTACAGCTATGTATGCGATTTTTGTTCTTTAATCTTATTTTTTTATTTTCATTTCTCATTTTTTAAATTATCAATTCATATGCAAAGCTTTTCTTATAAATTATCAATCTTACAATACCCATGTAGAAAAGTGTACTCTTGTTAATTTCCCGCCTTAATACTAATATCTAAACTTTCCGTTGACTTCATTTACTACATTAATCTGTACTTAGTTGCGTAATCTTTGCATCGAAACGCTCTTGCAATTATAATTTTGAAGGGTGTAAACCTATTTTGGAATTGTATGTTTTGAGATCATGTTATACTATTTTCCACTTCATATGTGTAGTTCCTTCATGTGATACAGAATGAAAGTATTGAGTTTCAAGGCAGGATGTTGTATTTAACACACATTTTTTAGTTCCAAGGCAGGATGTTGTATTTAGTTTCATTTCATGATAATGATTTGTGAACCATTTCTAGCAGAGTATTTTACACAAGTTGCTACTACTATTTTCTTTTCTCAAGATAGAATATTTTATTTTTGATTGCTTTAATGTTTATGCTATTTTCTTGTGATAATGGTAAATTTTAATGACAACGCTAATTAGTTTGTATGATTTGCAAAAATCCATAGTCAAAGTATGGCGACATATGAAATGGTATCTCATTGATAATATTCTCAATTTTCATTGCATGCAAGAATAATTTGAAAATTAATAGATTCAAGAGCTACAAAATAAGCTTCATACATGCAAACCAACTCGTAATGTATGAATTGATTATATGCCAAATTGGTAAAGTGGTCACTTAAATGGCTTCCAAAGTCGAAGATGATTACTGCCACTAAGGACAATATGTGTGCTTTCAAGGTAAAGTATCAAAGACGATATGTTGCAACCAAACAACTTTTTGTCAGTGCAAAATATAGTTACAGAGTACCTGCCGCCGCATAGCGCGGGTACCTGCTAGTTATATATTATATAATTAACAATACAAATAATAAAGTTTTTTTATTGACTTCTGAAAATGCCACGCGAGGACACAATTAGCAATTGAAGGTTTTCAGGTCATATATTACTTTGATGGGGAAAATGCACAAAATGGGTAATATATTTTGATTGAAAATTCATGGTATTTACTTTTATTTTTATCACTATAAGATAACTAAGTTTTATAAAAGTTTATAAGAATATCATTTACTCACTTTTGTTTTAATCAATTTAGGGTAACCTATAAGATTAAAAAAAGAGAATAACATGTGACTTGTGAGTGATAATTTTATTGGTGATAGTACGTATTCGTTAAATAATGCATCACTGGTTCACTTGTCTGAGTGTGAAGCTGAAGTGGCCGTGATGAAAATCACTCAGACGAAGATTTGTCAATAATGAATGGGAATAAAAATGACACTAAAAGTTAACTTCTCAAATTAATATGTCAGTTATGTATCTTATAAAAAAAACTTTCTATTTGAATCGTTTTTCTTTTATAATTGATAAACATCCCATGTATGATCCATCAACCTAGGCTTGTAAACGAACTGAAAGTTCAACGAACTGTGCGTGAACCTTTCGGCGTGAGTTTGTTTATGGTGGTTTGTTTTGCTAAACAATCGAACATAAATAAGATTTTGTGTTCGTTTAGTAAAACAAACGAGTACGAACAAAGGCCTTGTTTACATGCCTACATCAACTAATTGGAAGCTTTGCTCGTGTTTGTTCGGTTCGTTTACAGGCCTATATTAACCGATTGTAGGCTAAAGAAGTCGGTCAAAAGTGAAGCATACAAATTATTTTGAAAATTGGTTACATTTTAGTGATAAAAATAAAAGTAGACACCCAAGTAGATACCTTTCTTATAAACATTTATAAGAGTTATCTTTTAGTAATTAAAACAAAAGTAAATATCCTTCTTAGACGGCTGCCAACGGTGCGGCCGGTAGGCACTGCCGGTTTGGCGGCAGTACCGCCACCGTTGGCACGGACCGTCGGTGGCACCGCTGGTTACGGCCACGCCGGTTTGGAGACGAGACGGAGGGAGGCGCCGGTCGATTTTTTCTTTTTTTCCCCCAACGGTAATATTACCGTTATATATATATATAGTCGGCTATCAACTCGATCCACCTTCTTTGTCGCATATTAAGATCTTTTTGAGTAAACACATATTGTAGGCTTTTATGATCCGTGTACAACGTACACCGAGTACCGTACAAATAATGCCTCCACAATTTTAAGGCAAATATAATCGCCGCCAATTCCAAGTCGTGTGTCGTGTACCTTAATTCCGCATTCTTCAATTGTCGCGAGGCATACGCGATCACTTTACCTCTTTGCATCAACACACAACCGAGCCCTTGATTCGAAGCATCACTATAAACCACAAAATCTTCCATACCATCCGGTAACGTAAGGATCGGCGCGTTACACAACTTTTCCTTCAACAAATTAAACGCTTCTTCTTGCTTCTTCTCCCACAAAAACTTCTCACTTTTTCTCGTTAACTTCGTGAGTGGAATCGCGATTCTCGAGAAATCTTGTATAAACCTTCGGTAATATCCGGCTAATCCAAGAAAACTTCTAACCTCGGTAGGAGTCCTCGGAGGCTCCCAATTTGACACCGCTTCAATCTTGGACGGATCAACCTTAATACCATCACACGTCACCACGTGACCTAAGAATTGTACTTCCCGCAACCAAAATTCACACTCTGAAAATTTTGCATACAACTTCTCCCGTTTCAACACGTCTAGAACAAGCCTCAAATGACCTTCGTGTTCTTCTTCGGTTTTCGAATAAATCAAAATGTCGTCAATAAACACGATCAAAAACTTATCAAGGAACGGTTTACAAACCCGATTCATCAAATCCATAAAAATAGCCGGTGCGTTTGTAAGACCAAACGACATTACTAGAAATTCATAATGACCATAACGTGTACGAAAAGCCGTCTTCTCGGTGTCGCCTTCTTTCACCCGAACTTGGTGATAACCCGACCTCAAATCGATCTTTGAGAAATAACTAGCACCTTGCAATTGGTCGAATAAGTCGTCAATTCTCGGCAACGGGTAACGGTTCTTAATAGTTACCTTATTCAACTCTCGGTAGTCAATACACATTCTCATCGAACCGACTTTCTTTTTAACAAATAACACCGGTGCGCCCCACGGTGACGAACTCGGACGAATAAAGCCTTTATCTAACAAATCTTGCAATTGGGTCATCAATTCCCGCATATCGGTGGGAGCTAAACGATATGGAGCACGAGCAATCGGCGTCGCTCCCGGAATTAAATCAATTTTAAACTCGACTTGTCTCTCCGGCGGCAACCCGGGCAAGTTATCGGGAAATACCTCGGGGAAATCCCGAATAATTTTGACATCATCCATTGACTTCTTTTCCTTTCGGCCATCTAGTACATATGCAATAAACGATACACAACCTTTCGATATACTTTTCCTCGCCTTGATGGCGGTAATCACATTGGGCATGTGATGTCGCTTCTCCCCATACACATACACTTTCTCATTCTCGGGTGTCCTAATCGACACTATTTTCTTTCCACACAAAATCTTGGCTTGGTACATACCCAACCAATCCATACCGATAACCACATCAAACGCCCTAATCCCCATGGGCAACAAATCCAGCTTAAACTTCCTACCGTCTATTTCTATTTCACAATTTCTATAAACACATTCAACCATAGACGTTTTCCCATCGGCTACCTCTATTTCATAAACCTCATCTAATAATTCCGATACCACATTCAACTTTCTACCAAACTCATGAGACACAAATGAATAACTGGAACCCGAATCAAACAAGATATAAGTTGGCAAGGAGTTAATAAATAAAGTACCTGACACCACATCGTGTGCCTCCTTCGCCTCTTCTCGGGTGAGTTGGAAGGATCGTCCCTTCACCTTAGCCTGTAACACCCGTATTTTTATAACATCGTTTAAATCCTTTAAAATACAATTTCCCAACATTTGACACATTGTCCAAAATACAGTTTATCAAAAACTTTAAAACCTTTATCAGAGTTTACAAAAATACGGTGTCACCAAGTATATCAAAACCATAGGCAAACGAGATCTACCTATGAGCTCCCGAACTAAGCATCTCTAGGCCACTTCTAGTGCAACCTTCTATCACTTCAACCTGTACCTGAGTACATAGCCACAAAACAAACGTAGTACGTGAGACAAAATAGTCTCGTGAGATACATGGGTTTTAGACCCCAATAATAGTCATTTCATAAATATATAAACATATATATAAACTACATAAACACCGTCTAGTCACCCTTTATGACTCTAGCTACTTTGCTTTCCTAGCAAACATGTCTAGTACCTAGTCATATAGGTACCAGAAGCCCAATCATATCTAGTACATAAACATATATGTACTAGAAGCATCAACCTGTCTAATACATAAACATATATGGATTAGAACCTAGCATACCTAGTACCAAACATATGCGTACTAGAAGCACAACCATATCTAGTACATAAACATATATGTACTAGAAGCACCAACATGTCTGATACATAAACATATATGTATTAGAACCTAACATACCTAGTACCAAACATATGCGTACTAGAAGCACCCGTGTGCTTAGTGTATAAACATATATACACTCGGTGTATAAACATATATACCACCGTCCAGTGACCGGGGGTCCCCCGCGTCACCACCATCTATCTCTTACCATAACCTAACAGTTATGACAGTCAAAGCCTTCGGCTATCACATCCAACATCAAACAAGTTAGTTATCTAATACTAACGACATATAATTAGTTCATCACAGTGTGAACATACCTGTATGGTCCCATGGACCCGATCATAAGCAACCACAGTTACTTCTACATCTATGAACCCTATGAAGTCCATACTTACTTTACACATAAGATACATTTCTTATCTATCGATAACATAGTACTTTTATCTCTTCCTTGACTATAATAGACAATTATTACTAGTCACATCATATTCTTTCTCATATATATTCGTTCTTTACTTTTATTAGTATATCTTACCAATAGATACTCATTACTATAAAATCATTCTCAATTGCTTTACTAATAAATATTTATTAATAAAGGCTCCGTATACATTCTCTTAATCAATTATTTCATTATTATTGTTCATTAACATAGATTCCATAACTGCTTGGATCTATCATAATTTACTTCAAATTCATCAATCATACTAGACACATTCTAGAATCACATTCTACATACTTTCATACATTTTCAACTACTATCTTTATCAAAATATTTGTTAATAAAGACTGATACAATATCATATGTACTTTCAAAATTAATTGCTATGCACCCAGTTTAAAAGTCTCATGTACTCACCTTAGCAAATAAGTGCTCCAACCGTATTCTTTACGTCAGTTTCCTTGCTCCCCAATTCGGCCAGCCTCCCAAGACCTCACCAAATGCCTAATACAATAATCACAAGATTATCAACATCACATTCTACTACCAATGTGTCCATCTATCTCTAGGTAACACTTATTAACTCATTTCCCCCAATTATGGTGATTTACCAAGCCCTAGGTTTAACCAACCCTTAAGATTCTTACAAATCATAATCATACACTTGTTTCCTTTGTTACTATACCATCTATCAAGTGTATACAACGTTTATTCACCATAAACCATAACCCCCAATAGCTAGGGTTTCAAACCCAACCATCAAAAATACATAGATCTAAAGCTACAAAGATCAAGGAGTGAAGATATACCTTAAATCTTCAACTAGGAGTGAAGAATCACAAGATTTGATGAAGAAATTAGCTCCAAATGACGATTTACACCCAAAATCGTCCACCAACTCGAGAGAAAGAAACTAGGGTTTTCAAATGCATCAAATGAGCTCAAACCCGATTTTATTGCTGCCAGACAAAAGATCACGACGCGAACAATGTTCGCGTCGCGAACTCTGCGATTCCCCATAGTTCACGATCGCTAACTCATCGTTAACTACTTCGCGCCCGATAGCCAAACTCCCTGGCCCGACTTCCCGATCGCGATCGGTAGTTCGCGTCGCGAACTTCTGAAGTGTGCAGGGCTGCACTTTTTCCACTTTGTCTCGACCCGGTTTCGCCCATAACTTCCTCGTACGGTGTCCAAACGACACGAAACCAATTTCCACGTGTTTTATATGATTTATCCATAATTATCATATTTTTTACATATTTTATTTATTTACAATTTTGGGTCGTTACAACTATCTACCCCTTAAAAAGATTCCGTCCTCGGAATCTCAAAAATTTCCACCTATATACACCCGAGCATTACGCTCTCATTCCCTTGTGGTCGTCACCAACAACATTTCTTATTCCGATTCCCGTTAACATTATGCTTCACAACATCTACTCAATCTTATCGAGCCCAAACGGTTAGAACTCAATTTAAAACCCACAATACTTAGACGGGTCAAAATTTCAGAATTTGACCATAACACCGTCATTCTCTCGACCAATCCTTCCATTCTCATAACAATGGTATGATACAATCATACCATTAACTAATTGATTAAAAACGGATGTCAAACTCTAGCCTTGACCAAGCCGATATATCCCGACATTGGTATATCCCCACATTGTTTACCCTTTGACTTAAGCACAAAGTCAACTAAACCTTAACATTTTTCCTTCTCGTTAAAGGTTTCATAAATCCTCATTTCCTTTACAATTTACTTTTAATTTATGATTCAACTACAGTCTTACACTTGATTCCCAATTTCAACATCGAAATCACCCAAACGGGTCAAGTCGTATAAACTGACTACAATTCAATCAACCATCTCATCAACTTTTTTACAAACACATAATCGACACATTATGCTGTCAATATTCATTAGTAAATCAAAACGAGAATCAAAGTCCATCTTAGACCAATTCAACCAATCACGGGTTGACTAACGTTGACTCTTACATAAAGTCAACCATACCTTTTCCAACTAGCAATTTCCGTACACACGGCGTATCATTACCAATCTATCACTCTCAGTTCTACCCATTATTACTTTCTCATCAATCGTCCCCGTTAATCCAAGGGTCACACCTTAACATAAGGTCACAATAACATTTACCGTTTCTTGACCTTCACTTGGTCACTCATATTATCACTTAGTATTCTTTCAACCATCTTTGTATCACATTGATTAACTTAAATTATCGGTACTAGGCCCGCTACCGTAATACATCCCACACCCTTATACGGTGTACTATGTCTGGGTTACCACATGGTAATTTGCTCACTAGGAGTTTCTCTTTCCTTCTATTCTATAAATCGTAGGCATCCCCTACATTTACATGACCTAAATGCAACCCGCATTTCAAGCCAAATTCTCATTTATCATAACATAATAGTAATATTTATTAACCACATGGTTCTACATTCATCATATAAACACATAAACATATATACACATATAGATATACACACGTATATCACGCCAATTCCATCTAACTACCTCCATTGTGCACATATACAAACATATGTATATGTCACCCATACCATCATTACATCTCTATTGTGCACATATACAAACATATGTATATATCGCACCAATATCAAATAAACATCATCATCATGCACATATACTAACATATGTATATGTCACGCCAATATCATACAAACATCATCAAATCATTTATCGTGCATTCTAGCACCTCTCCCACAAGACGCCTTATTGTTTTCCTTCCCATTCGTATGTCTCCCATATGACATATTACTTAGCACAATTCATATGACATAATATTATCTTTTCACAATTATATGCCTTCCAAGGTCATCATATGATGCACATGCATCGTACCCCGCGGGTAACTAATAACATTCTCTATTCGTTATTTACCATTCCACTTACACATTAACCGTCATTAATCGGTTCATCTCTTTATTACCATATTTCCAAATCTTTTGTCGCTACCGAAGTAACTATCACTCAATTCTATTAACCATAATTTCACCGGTCATCCCGGTCATCTTTGAGTCAACCAACCGACTCCGGTCTATGATTCTTAAAAAAAATAATACGAATTCATTCAACCCGGAAGATTATTCCCACGATGACTATTCACGTCATACAACTCATCTACTAATTCCCGTAAGCACCAAATTGGGCAACAATCTAACAATATGGCTTTACTCACACAACATACTGGCTTGGTGCATAATCATCCAATCCATCTCAATGGTCCTACCAAATGCCACTACTCTCCTCGACAATTATTCAACCTTGCTAATTCAAGTCTTTCAAGTAAATAAATTAACAATAAAATTCATAACATTCAAAATATGTTTTTAACCAAAGCATTCGGAAGGATTACAATAATACCCAAAACTAAAATCTTAGGGAAACAAATGGCACACCGGCCTAATCATCCAATGCTATAATTACGGGCCGCTTAATTCCTTAGCTCCCGAACCTGACGCCCCATCGCGCGCCTCCTCCCGTGTGAGTAGGAAGGATCGTCCTCTCACCTTTGCCGGCTCCGCCTTCTTTTGAGCCGCTGACACAAGCGTTCCGGTTTTCTTCTTCGGGCACACGTGGCTATAATGCCCTTTCTCATGGCACGAGTAACATTCAATCTCGGCCATTGGTTTGGATCTACAATCTCGGGCCAAATGTCCCGTCTTTCCACAATCATGGCAAATTTTTGGTTCCCCACGGCATTCGCCGGTATGATTCTTCCCACACCTCTTGCACGAGGCTACACTTCCTTGCCTAGAGAAGTTCGACGTGAACTTTCCCTTCTTAACCGTACCCGATCCACTCTCGGCATTCCTCTTATCTCCCACATACGCCCTCTCGGCAACTTTTGCCACGTTCACCTCTTCCACACCTCGGGCGGCACTAATGGCCTCATCTAGCGTGACCGCTCTCTTTACCTCCAACTAATAATCCCAAGGTAGCCCACTAGCATACCTAACTACCCTCAACCTCTCCTCGGAGTAGGTCTTAGCAACAAACAGAAGTAATCCCGTGAATTCCCTCGTGTACTCCTCGATCGACATCTCACCCTTCCTTAGGGTCACAAACTTCTCATGCATTTTCTCCAAATCCCGGTCGGGACAAAATTTCTTCCTCAACCTCACGGTAAACTCATCCCATGACATTCTCTCTACCACCTCCCTCCCGAGGGTCTCATAAACTATGTCCCACCAGACCATAGCATCCTCTTTTAGCAATTGAGATGCATACAACACCATATCAGTTTTCTTGCATTTGCTACTTCCGATGACCCGCTCGGTCTCTCGGATCCACCTCATAGTTACCTTCGGGTCCGAACTACCCGTATATATGTTTGGCTTACAAGCCATGAATGTCTTAAAAGAACAACCAAAATTTTCATCGGGCCTCGCCCTTGCATCACTACAACCACCTGTGGAGGATTTCTCCACTCGAGTGCCACCACCCCTGGTTTTCTCATCCGATCTAGCCTCGGATACACGATCTCCATCCGACCTCTCACGGTCCCCAATTATGCGGTGCACCTCATCGGCCACCACTCCCTTGAATTGATCAATAATAGTTTGGAGGTCCGCCATGGTCACCGGAGTTCTATTAGCTCCGACCTCCGATTCACCCACCCGGTGCATCGACGGTTGACTTTCCTGTTCAACCCCAGCCTCAACATGAGGTGTATCCTCCTCCCGGCCCTCCGGGGCTTTCCCACTTCTTCGAGTGTTAACCATTTCTTTCGATCTTGACTATACGAAAGACATTAAACAATTAGTACCTCGTGTACGTTTCATGAGTCTCATAACACTGATTATCCATAATCACATCACTTTCATAGGTCCCCTAGGTTCAACCCTAAACTTAACATAAAGTCTCAAGGTCAACCTAATGATCTCAAGGAATCTTACATTCCTAATGCTACAGTCTAAGACTAGGATGGACATCCAACCTAATTCACTTAAACTATAGCTCTGATACCAAGTTGTAACACCCGTATTTTTATAACATCGTTTAAATCATTTAAAATACAATTTCTCAACATTTGACACATTGTCCAAAATACAGTTTATCAAAAACTTTAAAACCTTTATCAGAGTTTACAAAAATACGGTGTCACCAAGTATATCAAAACCATAGGCAAACGGGATCTACCTATGAGCTCCTGAACTAAGCATCTCTAGGCCACTTCTAGTGCAACCTTCTATCACTTCAACCTGTACCTGAGTACATAGCCACAAAACAAACGTAGTACGTGAGACAAAATAGTCTCGTGAGATACATGGGTTTTAGACCCCAATAATAGTCATTTCATAAATATATAAACATATATATAAACTACATAAACACCGTCTAGTCACCCTTTATGACTCTAGCTACTTTGCTTTCCTAGCAAACATGTCTAGTACCTAGTCATATAGGTACCAGAAGCCCAATCATATCTAGTACATAAACATATATGTACTAGAAGCATCAACCTTTCTAATACATAAACATATATGGATTAGAACCTAGCATACCTAGTACCAAACATATGCGTACTAGAAGCACAACCATATCTAGTACATAAACATATATGTACTAGAAGCACCAACATGTCTGATACATAAACATATATGTATTAGAACCTAACATACCTAGTACCAAACATATGCGTACTAGAAGCACCCGTGTGCTTAGTGTATAAACATATATACACTCGGTGTATAAACATATATACCACCGTCCAGTGATCGGGGGTCCCCCGCGTCACCACCATCTATCTCTTACCATAACCTAACAGTTATGACAGTCAAAGCCTTCGGCTATCACATCCAACATCAAACAAGTTAGTTATCTAATACTAACGACATATAATTAGTTCATCACAGTGTGAACGTACCTGTATGGTCCCATGGGCCCGATCATAAGCAACCACAGTTACTTCTACATCTATGAACCCTATGAAGTCCATACTTACTTTATACATAAGATACATTTCTTATCTATCGATAACATAATACTTTTATCTCTTCCTTGACTATAATAGACAATTATTACTAGTCACATCATATTCTTTCTCATATATATTCGTTCTTTACTTTTATTAGTATATCTTACCAATAGGTACTCATTACTATAAAATCATTCTCAATTGCTTTACTAATAAATATTTATTAATAAAGGCTCCGTATACATTCTCTTAATCAATTATTTCATTATTATTGTTCATTAACATAGATTCCATAACTGCTTGGATCTATCATAATTTACTTCAAATTCATCAATCATACTAGACACATTCTAGTATCACATTCTACATACTTTCATACATTTTCAACTACTATCTTTATCAAAATATTTGTTAATAAAGACTGATACAATATCATATGTACTTTCAAAATTAATTGCTATGCACCCAGTTTAAAAGTCTCATGTACTCACCTTAGCAAATAAGTGCTCCAACCGTATTCTTTACGTCAGTTTCCTTGCTCCCCAATTCGGTCAGCCTCCCAAGACCTCACCAAATGCCTAATACAATAATCACAAGATTATCAACATCACATTCTACTACCAATGTGTCCATCTATCTCTAGGTAACACTTATTAACTCATTTCCCCCAATTATGGTGATTTACCAAGCCCTAGGTTTAACCAACCCTTAAGATTCTTACAAATCATAATCATACACTTGTTTCCTTTGTTACTATACCATCTATCAAGTGTATACAACGTTTATTCACCATAAACCATAACCCCCAATAGCTAGGGTTTCAAACCCAACCATCAAAAATACATAGATCTAAAGCTACAAAGATCAAGGAGTGAAGATATACCTTAAATCTTCAACTAGGAGTGAAGAATCACAAGATTTGATGAAGAAATCAGCTCCAAATGACAATTTACACCCAAAATCGTCCACCAACTCGAGAGAAAGAAACTAGGGTTTTCAAATGCATCAAATGAGCTCAAACCCGATTTTATTGCTGCCAGACAAAAGATCACGACGCGAACAATGTTCGCGTCGCGAACTCTGCGATTCCCCATAGTTCACGATCGCTAACTCATCGTTAACTACTTCGCGCCCGATAGCCAAACTCCCTGGCCCGACTTCCCGATCGCGATCGGTAGTTCGCGTCGCGAACTTCTGAAGTGTGCAGGGCTGCACTTTTTCCACTTTGTCTCGACCCGGTTTCGCCCATAACTTCCTCGTACGGTGTCCAAACGACACGAAACCAATTTCCACGTGTTTTATATGATTTATCCACAATTATCATATTTTTTACATATTTTATTTATTTACAATTTTGGGTCGTTACATAGCCGGTTCCACTTTCTTTTGAGCCGTGGACGCCAACGACTCGGTCCCCTTCTTCGGGCACGCATTGCTATAGTGCCCCTTCTCGTGACACGAGAAACACTCAACATCGGCCATCGACTTGGCCCTACAATCTCGGGCTATGTGCCCCGTCCTCCCACAACTAAAACAAGATTTCGGCTCCCCTCGGCATATGCAGGTATGATTCTTCCCACACTTCTTGCAAGAACCTACACTTCCTTGTTTAGAGAAGCTCGATGTGAACTTCCCTTTCTTATAAGTACCCGAGCCACTCTTGGCTTTTCTCTTTTCGCCCACATGGGCCCTCTCGGCAACCCTTGCCTCATTAACCTCCTCAACACCCCGGGCGGCACTAATGGCCTCATCAAGTGTGACCGCCCTCTTCACTTCCAATTGGTAGTCCCACGGTAGCCCACTTGCATACCGAACCACTCTCAACCTCTCATCCGAGTAGGTTTTAGCAACAAACGGGAGCAATCCCGTGAACTCCCTCGAGTATTCTTCGATTGACATATCACCCTTCTTGAGGGTCACGAACTTCTCGTGCATCTTTTCCAAATCCCTTTCGGGACAAAATTTCTTTTTCAATCTCGTGGTGAACTCCTCCCACGACATCTTTTCAACCACCTCCTTCCCGAGGGTCTCATACACGATATCCCACCAAACCATGGCATCTTCTTTTAGCAATTGTGACGCATACGTCACCATATCGGTATCCTTACACTTGCTACTACCGATAACCCTCTCGGTTTCCCGGATCCACCTCATTGTTATCTTAGGGTCCGAACTATCGTGTACACATTTGGCTTACAAGCCATGAAGGATTTAAACGAACAATCTTCTTTCACAACGGGCCTAGCCCTAGCATCACTTTGGCCACCCGTGGAGGACTTCCCTTCCCCGGTGCCACTACCCCCGGTTCTTTCTTCCGATTTAGCCTCGGATTCACGGTCTCCACCCGACCTTTCACGGTCTCCAATAATACGATGCACTTCTTCGGCCACCGTTCCCTTGATTTGATCGATAATAGTTTGGAGATCCGCCATAGTGACCGGAGTCCTATTAGCTCCAACCTCCGACTCATCAACCCGATGCATTGACGGCTGACTTTCTTGCTCAACCACCCTCTCGACAGGAGGTACTTCCTCCTCACGGCCCTCCGGGGCTTTACCACTTCTACATGTGGTCACCATTTCTTTCAATCAAGACTATACGAAAGACATTAAACATTTAGTACCTTGTGTACAACCCATTAGTCACATACGACTCAATATCCATAATCACAACAAATTTCATCGGTCCCCTAGGTTCAACCCTAAACTTAATATAAAGTCTCAAGGTCAACCTATGATCTTAAGGAATCTTACATTCCTAATGCTACAGTCTAAGACTAGGATGGTCATCCAACCTAATTCACTTAAACTATAGCTCTGATACCAAGTTGTAACACCTCAAATTTTAATACAAAATATTGACCAAAATAAAACATTTTATAAATAGAAGAACATCCTCAAATTTGGATTTACAAAAACCTTGGTATGAAATCAGAGTATAAAAGTAGGTGTTACAAAATAGATCATAACCAAGCTAAGACTAAATCCAATCTAGTGTTCTTCTAATCTAGGTCCCGCATCTCTATCCATGCGTACCTAAGCCTTCGATCCCGAACCTGAGTACATAGCAAAACAAAACAAGGAGTACGTGAGACAAAACGTCTCGTGAGCTACATGGGTTTAGACCCGGTAATAAAATGAAATGTCACGTTTCATATAACCAATCAATATACATATATATATCCAACTATCCAGTCTAGTTACCTTAGTGTGACCCTATCAACCTTGCTTACCTAGCAATCACGTCTAGCTATCGGGTCGCCCCCGAACTAGCTAGAACCACATACACTTCTAGTTATCGGGTCGCCCCCGAGCTAACTAGAAACAAGGTACCGGCAATAGGATCGCCCACGCTACCGATACCTGCCTTGCCCACCGGAATACGTCCAATGAGTAAGACTACTAACGTGGAAGAGTCGATGGGAATTCCATCCCAACTGCCCCTCAATCCACACCTCATGACCGGGGAGTCTCCCGTATCATCACATCATCTCAACCTCATCATAACCCTATGGTTATGTCAATCTAGCTCTCGGCTATCACTTTCATCATCAAGCAAGTTAGTTCAATACTATCATCGGTATATCTAACTATCAACTATTAGTCTACACAATTAAGCAAATAGACCATAATACAAGTAATGAAAATATTTAAAAGGGATATGTACTCAGTAAATTCCACACGTACTCACCTTAGCAATATGATGCTCAAACCGTGTTCTTGACACCAAAACTCTTGCTTCCACAATTTCACCGACTTTCCAAAATGTCACCAAAAGCCTAATACAATAATCACAACAAGATTATCATCACAAACTACTACTAATGTGTTCATCTACCTCTAGATAACACCCATAAATCCATTTCCCCCAAATATGGTGATTACCAAACCCTAGGTTTAACCAACCCTTAAGATTCTTACAAATCGAAATCATACACTTGTTTTCCTTGTTAATATACCATCTATTAAGTGTATACACCATTTATTTAACCATTAATCACCAACCCAAGAACTAGGGTTTCAAACCCTAGCTTCAAGATCCATAGATCTAAAGCTACAACTACAAAGGATTGAAGATATACCTTTAATCTTCAACTAGAAGTGAAGAATCACAAGATTTGACCAAGAAATCTGCTCCAAATGATGATTTGCACTCAAAATCGTTCACAAGCTCGAGAGGGAGAAAACTAGGGTTTTTCTTTGCAATAAATGAGCTCAAACCCGACTTTAATGCTGGTCGCCCAGAGTTCACGGCGCGAACTAAGTTCGCGTCGCTAACTCCACAAGTCGTACGCATACTTAACGATCGTTACCCAGACGCGATCTTCTTAGCGACCCATGGCCAAACTCCCTGGCCCGACTTCCCGATCGTGATCGGAAGTTCGCGTCGCGAACTCCTTAAGGCAGCAGGGCTGCACTTTTCATCAAGTGTCTTGACCCGGTTTCGCCCATAACTTTCTCGTACGGTGTCCAAACGACACGAAACCAATTTCCACGTGTTTTATATGATTTATCCATAATTATCATATTTTTACATATTTTATTTATTTACAATTTCGGGTCGTTACAAAAAAGAAAGTATATTAATTAAAGTTGGTGAAGTGACAGAGTGCTGTTGGCATGACTACGTCAGTTTAGTGTTAGTTAGTTTGTTTGCTGACGTGCCGCTGAGTTGGCAGCAACTGACGGCGTCAGTTGCATTTACCATTGGCAGTGGTCTTAAAAACTTTCTTAAGATAGGTTACTTTTCAATAATCAAAACAAGAGTGATATACCCTTAAATGAGTTTTCATTTAAAATATGTTATGCATTTTTCCCAACTTTGATCGATCAATTTCACATAATGTGTTACTCCAATTGAAGAAAAAAGTAATGTATTACCCAAATGAATACATACCTAAAAATGCAATTTTCTCTAAATTTCTAATATGGTTTAAATTCTTAGTCTGGCCATTTCTTACGTTGAAAGCAACCTACTTTAATGCTTTTATAGTCTTGTACAAACCTTTCACGGTTACAATACGACAGCGTTCCGTTCCAATCAAAACCTTCCCGGGCTTGTAATAATATCAACAATTTATTCATCCACCCTTCGCCGTCGTTTCCCTTCATTTCATACCAATTTCAGTAACCCTCAAATCAATTCATCACAAATATCAACCCTAAGATGGTCGATACCAAGCGGAAACGAGGCCGTAAACCTAAATCTCAAGTACCCGAAACCCTAGATCTCTCTTCCCCCGCCGGCGACGACGTAGATCTCACCGTCAACAATGACACTACGAAATCCGATCACCACCACCACCTGCGCCGCCGCCGGAAGACCTCTGCTCACTCCGTGGAAAACACCATAGCTTCCGCTTCACCGTCCAGGTGTATCGAGTCCAATGGAAACGGTACGGCGAATGGTTTGGTGCTTGAGAGTGTTACGGCGATGGCGAGGGTGGTGCCGGCGATGGACGCCGTCGTGAAGGTGTTCTGCACGCATACTGAACCCAATTTCTCTCTACCATGGCAGAGAAAGAGGCAATTTAGCTCTAGTAGCAGTGGATTTGTGATCAGTGGAAGAAGAGTTTTGACAAATGCACACTCTGTTGAACATTACACTCAAGTTAAACTCAAAAAACGTGGCTCAGATACCAAATATGTAGCCACAGTTCTTGCAATCGGAACAGAATGTGATATTGGTAATTAATTTTAAAGTATTGCTAATACATTTTTTGGAAATTACAATTTTAAACTTGTTACATACTTACATAGTTTACATATGGTAATGTGCATTGAGTAATTACTTAATTTAGTCATGAAATTGATGAAATTATACATGTAATCATGCAGCTCTGTTAGCAGTTGAGGATGATGAATTTTGGCAGGATGTATCACCTGTTGAGTTTGGTGAATTGCCTGCACTTCAAGATGCAGTTACAGTTGTTGGTTATCCAATTGGTGGAGATACAATTTCTGTTACTAGTGGTGTTGTTTCGCGTATAGAGATATTATCATATGTTCATGGATCAACTGAGCTTTTGGGATTGCAGGTTAACCGTTAATCAAATCTCTTAAACCATTGTTATGAATTAATTAGTTTGGTTAATCACTATTTACCAACAGTAACAGGAATTTATTTGAATCTGATGCAATGCAGATAGATGCTGCAATTAATTCAGGAAATTCTGGTGGACCTGCTTTCAATGATAAGGGGAATTGTGTTGGTATTGCATTTCAGTCTCTTAAACATGATGATGCTGAAAATATTGGATATGTTATACCGACACCTGTCATAAATCACTTCATCCAAGATTATGAGAAAAACGGATCATATACCGGTACTCTTTTGTATAATTTCTGTTAAAGTTAATATCTTTTTTTTTTTTTTTTTTTTTTTTTTTTTAAAGATTTTGATTGATTTGATTCTAGGGTTTCCTATTCTTGGAGTTGAGTGGCAGAAAATGGAAAACCCTGATTTGAGGAAGTCAATGGGGATGAAAGATAACCAGAAAGGTGTCAGAATTAGGCGAATTGACCCAACTGCCCCTGAACATAAAGTGTTGAAACCATCTGATATCATACTTAGTTTTGATGGAGTTGATATTGCTAATGATGGTACAGTTCGTTTTAGGCATGGAGAACGAATAGGTTTTAGTTATCTTGTATCCCATAAATACACTGGAGATACAGCCCAAATCAAAGTTCTTCGTGATTCCAAAACCCTAAAATTCAACATCAAATTTGAGTCTCAATCTCACAAGAAACTGATTCCTGCACATAATAAGGGTAGACCACCATCATATTACATCATTGCAGGGTTGGTTTTTACAGCTGTTTCTGTTCCTTATCTCAAGTCTGAGGTGAACTGCACATTTTACTTAAATACCCTTGTGAATTTCATCATTTATTTATGTCTTGGAAATTAATAAATTTTGTTTTTTGTTTTTCAGTATGGAAAAGATTACGGGTATGATGCTCCGGTTAAGCTATTGGATAAACTTCTTCATGAATTGCCAAAATCACCAGATGAACAGATTGTTGTTGTCTCACAGGTTTTTAACTGTTTTTTTTATATATAAAAAGTGTCTTTTAGGACTTTTTTTAATATGAATTGAAAATTGTGAATTTAATATTGAAGGTACTTGTGGCTGATATCAACATAGGATACGAGGAGATTGTCAACACTCAGGTATTATTGCAATGCGATTGTAACTAACACTCTATCTAATCATGTTGATAATTACTATTTAATGCAAGTAATTATTGTTCCTATCATCGTTTTAATTATTATTTTTAAATTTCGAATAAATCTATATTGTGAGAATTAGTATTGTTGTAAATTTCATAAGTTTTCTTAATTTAAATTGGCTTTTAGGTTGTTGCTTTCAATGGTCAGCAAGTGAAGAATCTGAAAAGCTTGGCCAACATGGTAGAAACCTGCACTGATGAATATTTAAAATTTGAATTAGAATATCAGCAGGTCTGCTTCTATTTTCTTTTCTTTTTCTACATTTTTGCAAAAAAATACTTATATATTTGCAATAAAGCTGGTATTTTTGACCCATTTACAAATAAATGGGCCCATCCAGGTTATGCTTTCTCTTTCTTTAACATGTAGAAAAGAGAAGCTTAAAAGGTACAGGTTAAATAGGCTGAAAGTTGCAGAAATTGTACTTAATATATTTTTATTAAATAAATAAATTATTAATTATGAGAGTTAAAAAATTTGGACAAAAAATCTAACCCAACTTGCATAAAACAATAATCTGTTTTGACCCAAATCAATTTTGATATGTTATCAACTGCTTTTCAACATCTGGAGACATTTTCTATGTAATTCCATGAAATTTGTTTGAAACTGATTATGAATGATGATGAACAGATAATGGTGCTTGAAACCAAAACCGCAAAAGCAGCAACTGTTGACATCCTCTCAACTCATTGCATACCTTCTGCCATGTCAGATGATCTCAAGACATAAATAAACACACAGAATTAGTTTGACCATAATTTTCTGGTCAATGAAATACCTTGAGAGCGGATATATGGTTAGGAATTTGATTCATCCCATTATATTGCTTCATAGTGTTTATGTGCATGTTTTTGGATCATGTTGCCTTCATTGTTGATATAATGATATTATTTGTATGATCAGTGATGGAATCATATCATATATTTCTTGTGTGTGTAAATAGATATTATTGCATGTGAGCTATCATAAAATGGGAGGTGATATTTACACCATAAAAACGTGTTCACACACCACAATCTATATTTTGGTATTGTTCTACTGTCTGCTTTAAAACTTGTATAGTGTGGTGTGTAAATAACTTCTTGTAGTGTTGATATCACCTCTCATCATAAAAGGATGATTCAAAAGCGTGGGTTTTTTGTTTTAAACTGAAACTGAAAACTGGTTAAATCTAGATTTTAAAATAATTATTATTTTTAAATAAAGATTTACCTATTCATATAATTAAGGATGATTCGGCTTCTATTTCCCCTATCGGCTACATGTGAAGTCATTCGACGGTTTTTTTATGGGGGAGTTTTGATATTTCCATCGTTAGTTTCATATTTAGACACATTTTAATAATTACTGTATTATAAATGACATGTGAAATCACCCGGTGGTCCGGTACAAATGGCTGGTTGAACTAGAAATAGGGATGACAATGGATCGGATATGGATCGGATAATGCGATATCCACATCCATATCCATTTAGATTTACATCATCCATATCCATATCCATATCCATATCTACATTCATTTAAAATTATTTCATCCATCTATATTCATATCCATTGGATTAGAGTGGGTAAATGCATATGCGTTGGATATCGAAAATACTTTTGTTTCCTAAAGAAAGTACAATAGTTACATATATAATTTACGATTTTTTGTTGTGTACATAATTTCTTTTAAAAGAAGATACAAATGAAAACGTCACTACTAACCTACATTCGGTGCATAAAGCATAGTTTATAGTTAATACAAATATATTGATTTAGAAGTGATGCAAAAAAAACCATCACTTGATATAATTAAAAGTTTAGAGCATGGTTTGTAGGTAATCCCGAAACATTTATCATTGAGTCGACTCATATACTTATATACTTGTGCTTTACTGGTTGTTGCATTCAAATCACATAAAAATCTCAAAAGTGGTTGGTAATGCGTAGACATATATTCTTAATTATATAAAATTATAATGTTAAGTGGATTCATTCATAGATTGAAAATCGACATCCATATCCGCTCCAATAAACATCCATCCGATATTCACCCATTTAACTTCATTCATATCACCGCCGATGGATCGGATCGGGTGGATGATCATCGAATTAGGTGCTAATTGCCATTCCTAACTAGGAATATGTCTTGGCGGGGTAAAAAAAGGGGGAAAAAGTAAATTTAAAATGAGACGATCGATTATAGTGAATTTCTTTAGGGTCAAGCGCGGTGCTAAACAGACGTTCATTCTGTTTCTCTTACTAAGCACTTGCTTATGTTTTTCTATTTTTTATGAACAATATCTTTTTTTTTTTTGTTTCTGTTATGTCGAAAGTCGCAGGCTTCATAGAAACAGACCTTATGCATGTTTGATGAGAAAACTGAAACAAAACACGTTGCCCAAAACTCTTAATCTTCAACATGTCTTCAAATTAATAGTATGTGAAATAGCATCACAAAATTTCAATTTTCAATAATAATCTAACTTTCTGAGAACATTATGGGCGAATAGTAGTATGTATGACCTGTTTTTAAGATAGCTCTGAATTATTTTTACCTACTTGTTCCATTCAAAATAATAAAACAAACAAATTGACCCACACAAAAGTCAACGGGTCGAAAGTACCATACAAATGTATGATTAGTAACGATCACTGGCTTAAGTGGGCATTGAGGGATGTCTAACATGCCAAAAAAGGAAAGCTGCAAAAGAGACCCACCCATAAACTTTTGTCCACCACTCAACCAACTCTACTTTCCATAATCCATATATATAGAAGCTCATCTACCGTTATTATTCGGTACTTGAAACCATGGCTAGAATCCTCACCCAAAACCACCTAGAAAATGGCGAACGGGCTCAATTTCCGGCTCAACCCGAGATCACAATCAGCCCGTATCTTCTTTGGGTCATAGTTTCTATAGCCGCCATTTTTTTCATATCCGGAATCCTTCATGTTTTACTCAAATTCTTTACAAAGCCACAAACTTGCCCGTTAATCTCTCAATCCAACCGTTACACGGAACTCAGCCGTCCCCATTCTCTTGGAAGACAACTTCAACAACTTTTCCGGCTTCAAGATTCCGGTTTGGACCCGTCGGTCATTGAAAATCTGCCTGTTTTCGACTACAAACATGTTAACGGGCTAAAAGGCCCGTTTGATTGTGCGGTGTGTTTGTGCGAGTTTTCACCTCATGACAAACTTAGATTGATTCCACATTGTAGTCATGCTTTTCACACTTGTTGTATAGATACATGGCTTCTATCAAACTCCACTTGCCCTCTTTGCCGGGTCAATCTCAGCATGGAAAACTCGTTACCTACTCGTAACGGGCCAAATGGATCAAACGGGCCAATGGAAAACTTCCTTGATGTATCAACGAATAGTGTTGATCGGGTGCTTTCTGTGAGGTTAGGAAAGATTAAGAGTGTTAACGATGGGATTAGATCAAAAGGAGAGGAGATTAGTAGGTGTAATTTGGATGCAAGAAGGTGTTTTTCAACGGATTCATTTCAATATGTGGTTAACAATACCGATTTACAAGTGGCAATGTGTAATATTAAAGATAGTAATTTGGATGAAAGGAAAATAAAATATGATAGTTTTTCAGTTTCTAAGGTTTGGATGTGGTCCAAGAAAGACAAATTTTCGGTTTCTTCATTAGAAAATGAAGTTGGAGGAGTTTTATTTCCGAAAAATTATCACAAATGAATAATCTGTTAGTATTTTACTTAAATTCCACTCACTTTTATAGAAACAATCTTTATACCCCGGATAGAGGTATAACTAAAGACATCTCACTTCATTCATACTTCGTTTTTGACGGGATTGAGTATTGTTGTTGTTGTAGTATTATTATTATTTTAAATTATATGTGGGGATTTTGGTAATTTGTTATTTAAGAAAATTATATCATTAGCATATTATTTTGTTGCTTATTTCATTAAACCGGATATTTCAATCAATGTCATAAGATAGTGGATGTTTGGTAACACCATACGCTCATATTTTCCTACTAGTAACTTTGAAGAAATTCTGCTCCTTAAACACTCGGTAGAAATCGAGTTAACTGGTTTGTATTAATCGATAATATTGTATTTATGTATTTATATGTCTTTCCTTTATCTCCTTGTTTATATTAGGAGACTTTGTTGTAATCTTTATATAAATACAAGTCTATCACCTCTAAATCATTAAGAGGTTTGATCATAATTCTCATAGTTTGAAGTTAACTTGGAGTTTGTTTATTAGACGAGTTCAATCCCAAGTTTCATATGCAGAGCTTATTCAAGCTAGAGAGTTATTTGTATTCAAATTGTTTTAGGGACAGAACTAGAAATATCCACCAACAGTAGTACCACAATTTTTCTTTCAGATACAATATAATAAGATAAAGTTTTTAAAAAAATTATTTTCTTCAATTTCTAAAACCGATCAAGGGGATGACGAATTTCTATTGCTTTTCTGGACAACAAAATTTGTAAAGTGTATAATCAATATTTAATACTATCAATAATGTTTTGACTTTTGTGGTTGGTGCTCTACATCTTATTGAAGATTTGTTTTAGGGATTTAAGGTTTGGTACGTGTTTTTTACTTTCTAATTGGAACCTTTTTTATGATTTTTTTTTTTTTATCTATTTCTTGTGTTCTTGAAGATTAGGGTGAAATATTAAATTGGGTGGATAAAAGAACCAGAGGGATGTAACATCACAATCTTAGAGCCATTTTTTTTAAATATGCATACGGAAGCGAATTAAGAAATACCATAACTCCTACTTATTACACAACATAAAAACCATTTACATATTAACCAAATATATAAAACATTTAAGGTGTTACTGAAAAACAGGCTCGACTTGGTTTACAAAATCAGAGTACGATCAGACTTCCAAAATCCGACTCTAGTCAAGCTAAATCCACAGCCTGAAAAGAGTCAACAATTGAGGGATTAGCACAAAGATAAGTGAATAGAAATAACAATCAATTTGCATAACCACAACAAATTAAAGACAAGAGAAATCAATCTGGAAACCCGTCCAAACTTCCACAAGCAATTGGACGTTATGAGAGTATCGACGGACTTGCAAAGTACCTACAACTGTTGTTGGCCGAACAACAGTTTACCGATGGCCACTTTACTATTATCACGGTACTCACCCCTGACGGAACACATTCGTAGGAGTCTGAGCACCCCATCCAATAGTAACGAAGCCTAGCCAAAACCCACTCATAGCTAACCTCTAGAAAACTGAAATATACAAACACAATTTTGAACAGAAATTGAAGAAAAGAACAGGGGAATTTTGGGGCTTTTAACTGTAGCCTTCTCGATTTATTCATTCATACTAAAAGAAACATTTACATACACGATTGTAAGCTAAAAACAAGGAAATAAACTAACCACTAACATACTGATTGCAGAAATCAAAGGAGCTAATGGCCACGATGGCCTTGATTCAGTTTAACCTAGACAAAAGACAGAAAACATAAAGTGGGCTTAAAAATTATTGGTGGGCTTCGAAATTAAATTGGTGGACTAATAATATTCTGGATTAAAACATAGTTAGCCCAACAATCTCCCCTCTAATCCAGAACTTGATACATCCTCCACCTTCAGAAGTTTTCGCATCTCCAAGTAGCTAAGGCGTCCCAATGGTTTTGTAAACATATCGGCCTTCTGCTCTTTGCTCCATACGTGCTTCACAATTACATCTTTGTTTTCAACATGTTCTCTAATGAAGTGGAACCTCACATCTATATGCTTGCTTCGACCGTGAAATACAGGGTTCTTCACCAATTCAATGGTTGACTTGTTATCAAGGTACAATGTCACAGGGGGAATTTTCTTGCTTGTTACTTCACTTAGTAATCTTTTCAACCAAATACCTTGACATGTTGCTGTAGCCTCACATGAAGAAAGAGCTACACATTTTTGTTTTTGGGAGCCCCAAGTAATCAAATTTTCATTCAAATAAAATACCATGCCACCGGTGCTTCGTCTATCTCCCACATCTCTTGCAAAATTACTATCGGAATACCCTGTGATTGTAACATCTGTGCAACCTCTCTTGTACGTAAGACCAAAACTTTGGGTACCTTTTATGTACCGGAGTATACGCTTCACAGCTAACATGTGCATAGTTGTGGGCCTCTCCATGAACCGAATGACCATACCGACAGCATAAGAAATGTCGGGACGCGTGTGTGTAAGATAACACAAACCTCCTATCAGACTTCTATAGAGTGTTGGGTTCACCGGTTCACCTTTCTCATCCTTTGTTAACTCGAGCTTGTGTTCCATAGGGTGTTGTGACAGGTTACAATCACACATACCAGCCTTCTCCAGAATACTTTTTGCATAAGCTTACTGGTTTAGAGTGATGCCATTATTGTTTTGGTGAACTTCAATTCCAAGGTAGTATGACAACTTCCCTAGATCACTCATTTCAAATTCCTTACTCATCTAATCTTTGAACACAATGACATCTTCTTCATGATCACCGGTCACGATTAAATCATCCACATAGACACCGACTATGATAATTCTTCCATTTACTTTCTTTGTGTACACTGCGTGTTCCAGGTGACATCTCACAAACTTTAAATCTCTTAAACATTTATCCAAACGGGCATTCCAAGCTCTAGGGGCTTGCTTAAGCCCATAGAGAGCTTTAACCAACTTGTAAACCTTTTCGGGTCGATCTTCTTTGATGAAACCTTCCGGTTGAGTAACATAAACTTCCTCATTTAAATTTCCATTCAAAAACGCTGATTTCACATCCATATGGTGTACTTTCCAGCCGTGATTAGCTGCAAGAGCAAGGATAGTTCGGATCGTTTCTAACCTTGCGACAGGTGCAAACACTTCATCATAATCCACACCTTGTTTTTGAACATAACCCTTCGCTACGAGTCTTGCTTCATGCTTTAAAATTTTCCCATGCGGATCCTTTTTAACTTTAAAGACCCATTTAAGCCCAATGGGTTTTCTACCCGGTGGTAAATCGACCAGGCTCTAAGTATGATTCTTTTCTATAGCTTCCAATTCGGTTTTCATAGCTTTTCTCCATTCCAACTTATTTGCAGCACTATGGTATGAGGTGGGTTCTTCATCATTTTGTACCAACAAAATTTCATCACATTCTTCATATAAATCTGCTAGGGTTCGGTATCTTTTAGGAGCACCACCTCCGGTAGAACTAGAGTCTGTGCTTGTGGACCCTACAGAATTGTGTGGGGATTGTGGTTGTGGTGTTACAGCTTGTACATCATCTGGGAATAGCTCATCATTTTCTACATCTGTAAGATCTAATGGCACGTTTTGGGTCTGACCAGTTGAAGTATCACTGGTCTCTTCTTCATCAGACCTGTGAGTCATCTCTTCGGGCTCAAACCCTTCGAGACTGAAAGTAGCTCCTGGAGCAGCAGCTTTAAACTTTGATTCATCATTCCACATCCACCCATTATCTTCTTCAAAATACACATCCCGACTTACCCGAATTTTACCTGTCACCGGATCAAGTAAGCGATATGCCTTACTTCCCAATTTTGTTCCCAGATATACTAATTTTTCACTTCTATCATCCAATTTCTTCATGTGACCACGTAATATTTTTGCGTGTGCTATACAACCAAAAACACGAACATGGTCTACATTAGGTTTTCTACCACACCACATTTCATATGGGGTTTTATCACCTAGGGCTTTCGTAGTCATACGGTTCAACAAATAAACAGCTTGGTGCACGGCTTCGCCCCACAAAGTTTCTGGTACATTCATATTCTTTAACATACACCTAGCCATTTCAACTATGGTACGGTTCCTTCTTTACACAACACCGTTTTGTTGTGGGGAGTATGGTGCCGTGTATTGACGTTTCAAACCTGTCTTTTCACAATAAGATTCGAAAAGTTTTGACACGAACTCCCCTCCACGGTCAGTTCTCAAAATTTTAACTTTATCACCTGTTTCATTCTCAATGGCAATACGAAAATTTTGAAAGGCAGTCAGTGCTTCATCTTTTGATTTTAAAAAGTAAACCCACATCACACGAGAATAATCATCTACTAAGAGTATGAAGTAGCGATTACCAGTAGGTGTTGAGGGTGAGATGGGGCCGCATAAGTCGGCGTGTATCAACACTAATCTTTTATCTGCCCTGAACGATGTTTGTTGTGGGTACGGGCTTCGGGCCTGTTTACCAACCAAACAACCACTACATAGCCGGGTGGGCTTGCTTATACTCGGTAGGCCATAAACCAACATATTATCTGCCATTCGTTTTAAGGTTTGGAAATTGACATGCCCAAGGCGTGAATGCCATAACCATGTCAAGTCCTCACCTTTCCCAAGTAAACAATGTGGCTCTATTTCATTCAGAATAATTTTATAAAGTCGATTTGGTGATCGTTGTACCTTCATGAGTAGTCTTTTGTTCTTGTCATGTACCCACAAAAAATCACCATAGATTATTATTTTGTCTCCACCTTCTGCTAGTTGACCAAGGCTAATTATGTTACTGCATAGACTTGGTATGTGGTATACTTCACGTAATTCTCTTCTCTCTTTATTCTTGCACTGAAACAAAATTGAACCTTTTCCCTCAATTCTGACTTTTGATCCATCACCGAACCGTACAAACCCGTGAACTGTTTCATCTAACTCGTGAAACTTTGATTTGTCGCCTGTCATATGATTACTCGCCCCATTGTCTAAATACCAAACTTTTGATGTGTTTAACCGGTCGTTTTCACCCCTTAGTTGTGGTATTACATATTTTTCATTTAAGAAAACTTCTTCTTGTGTCTCTCCTGTGTCGTATGCTGCTAAAAATAGGGCTGGTTCATCATCTTCTTGTGTGAGGTTAGCTTCCTGGTTCCTTTCTCGTTTAGGGTTCTTGCATTCAAAAGCAAAATGCCCGAACTCTTGACAATGGTAACACTGAGTTTTACTTTTGTCTCGAGTGTTATATGAGCCTCTACCTCCATATCGGTTTTGATATGAACCTCCCCCACGACGACCACCACGACCAGTATTTCGACCTCTCCCACGGCCTCTACCCCGACCGCGTGAGTTTGAATTCCATGAGCTGTTGTTACGTTGTTGGCTATCACCTTCATTATTTTTCTTTGTCTTCTCAACCCACTCTTCGTGAGTTAAGAGTAACTTAGTCTCACTTGTCTCTCCATAACCTCTTACACGTTCTTCATGTGTTTTTAGCCTCCCCACTATTCTTCAACGGTCATTTTGTCGAGATCAGCAAATTGCTCAATTGTCGAAGCAATTTGCAAAAATCTCCCTGGAACAGCACGTAACAGTTTCTTCACGACATACGACTCATCTACTTTATCACCAAGTGCCCGTATATTACTCACAATATTATTAACTTTCATTGAGAAATCCTCGATGGATTCCGTTTCCTTCATATTGAGTGCTTCAAATTCTGCTTTGAGAGTTTGTACCTTCGCAGTCTTGACCCTCTCAGCACCCATATACAGTGTTCTCAAGGTTTCCCAAGCCTCTTTAGCTGTTTCTTTCTCAGCCACAGACAAAAGAGTTTCTTCTGGAATTCCTTGATAAATGGCAGCAAGAGCCATTTTATCTTTCTTCACATCGACTACTGTGTTGGCTGTTCTAGGCGCAACAGCTTCCCACACTCCCTGCGCCTGCATAAACACTTTCATTTTTATCGCCCATACCGCATAATTGCTTCTCGACAACATGGGGTAATGCAAGGTTACATTCCCGTCCTTTTCACTTTTGTCAGCCATACTCGTTGACCCAGCCATACTCGTTGACCGTAGTTGATACTTTGGCATATACCGGATTCGCTCTGATACCAAATGAAATATACAAACACAATTTTGAACCAGAAATTGAAGAAAAGAACAGGGGAATTTCGGGGCCTTTAACTGTAGCCTTCTCGATTTATTCATTCATACTAAAAGAAACATTTACATACACGATTGTAAGCTAAAAACAAGGAAATAAACTAACCACTAACATACTGATTGCAGAAATCAAAGGAGCTAATGGCCACGATGGCCTTGATTCAGTTTAACCTAGACAAAAGACAGAAAACATAAAGTGGGCTTAAAAATTACTGGTGGGATTCGAAACTAAATTGGTGGACTAATAATATTCTGGATTAAAACATAGTTATCCCAACAAAAACATGTGCACATACTACCATTAACAATCTCACAATTAATGGTACCACCGGAAAATTTATGAAAAACCAAGAAAAATGAATTTTTCCCAAAACCAGCCAAGATAGCGCCGCTAACCGAGATAGCGCCGCTATCTTTCAAGGAGATAGCGCAGCTATCCACCAAAAGATAGCGTCCGCTATTTCAATACCAAACGCTATTTCGGGCCGTTGTTCCAATTTTCCAAAACGAAGCAAAGATAGCGCCGCTATCTTAAAGATAGCGCCGCTATCTTCCCCAGACCAGCCAAAATGCTGCATTTTTCTCCTACAACTCTACCATACCAGAACCTTTGTACATCACACAAGAAGAAGGTTAAATCCACTCACCTTAGCTTCCTTTTAGTACCGAGCTCAGTAATCTTATATCACTGAGGCTCCTTCCCTTTTCCTGTACAAAATGAATACCGAATTAGTCACCCGAAATCATCAATTGTGTAACAAGTAATATAAGCTTAAGACTACATCTTGCAACAACAACTTACAACCCATTACTTGCATTTTCTACACATAATCAATACTAAAGTCTAACACTTCATCAAGTCAATTCATCATACAATTTGACCAAAATGCACCTTAGGCCCAAACGGGTCAAAAACAAGAATAATGGGTCGGGAATCTACACAACACCTTCCAATGAGTTAGACTACTTGATCAACATCAAAATTACATATCTAACAAGTTACTTGCATCCAATTGTAAGTTTCACCAACTTTGACCTTATTTAGGTCAAATTGCACCAAATGTCAAACAAACGGGTCAAGACCCGAAACCAACACAATCAAGCTTACAATGCATTCAACTAACACGTTGCAAACATGAAATTGATAATTAAAGTTTACTAGTCACACAAGACTAAAGTCAACTCCCAGGTTGACCAAAGTCAACAATCTACAAATTTAGCTAGTAATGACTACATTTCCATCTAGCCAAACACTACTATTCTTTAGGCATTTTCTCAATAGATAACTAGTGATCTTCATAATTAACAATTACCATTCTAACATGCATAATTAACCTAACACAATCATCAAGATCAAAATACACAATTCATCAAATTAGGGAAGAACTCCATCTTCTTCCCAAGAACACCATTGATGGAGCTTTATGAAAGCTTCACCAAATGAGCTATAACTAACAATTCAACACATATAACTTGCAAGAACTCAATTAGCCACCAATTCATGCATCAATTTCGAATTACAAGCAAGATTCATCAAGAACTCCATCAAAACCCACTAACTCAAGAACCCTAGTTCATCCCTACATCAAGAACATGAAACCCTAGCCAAGGAAGGAGATAACTTACTTAGTTTTGCTTCTAGATTCCGAAAATCACAATTAGTAGGCAAGATCTTCAAGCAATTAACATCAATTTTGGGAGAAAACTCAAGAAAAGTGTATGTGTGTGTGTGTTGTGTCGTGTCTGGCAAAGTGAAGGAAGAGAAAAACAAATTTGACATCTGCCCTACACACATAACACATACACCCCACCCTCAACACATGTATTTTCATTTAAACACAGTACAGGATATTAGGTTCACAGATAATTAATTTAGACCTAACTAACTCTAATTTTTACAACGAATATATTTTTAGAACCCCGGTTTAGAAATGAACCCAAATATGTAAAAATCATTTTAATATTTAAATATCTCAGTTTTACTAATTTTTAACCCCATGGTTAAAAATACAATTAATTCAAATAAATCAAATAAAATCATATAAAATAATAAAATAATAAGCAATAAGATATTACTTACCAAAAGTAATAAATATTATAGGTCGGGTCTCGGGATGTTACAAGGGAAATGAATGATAGGGTATTTAGTATTTTTTTTAATTAAAAAACAAAAGATATGCAGCTGCTTCGATTTGGTGTCTGAAATAACTGTTCTTCAAGAATAGGGTGAATTTTTTTTTTCAATTGAATGTGCGCCTGATGAAATGGAAAACAAAGAGATAATAAGATTGTTTTATTTTATTATTCAAATCTTGTTTATTTGATTCATTGCATTCATTTGAATGTGCATATGGTGTATTTCTTAAAATTGCATATTAGTTAATTTTATTATTCAAAACTTGATTTCTCAGCCATTTTATTTGAATGTGCGTATGGTTATAACTAGCTTCATAGCCCGCCCGATTGGGCGGGCATGTTTCGAGAAATAAAAAGAAATATACCAACAAAAAAACTAAAGAAAAAACACAGTAATCTATTATTGAAATGATGTTAAACGTGTTTTGATACATATCACAAATGGTACACAAAATCTAGAGACTAAATAAAACTTCTTTATAATAATAATTATCATGAAAGTGAAAGTTAATGGAAATTTATCAATATGTAACACACTTAAGTGTCTACCAAATTGAAAGAAAACAAATGCATTCATAGTTAAATTACAATAAAAAAAGTTTAAGATTTTTAACTCTTATAAGATGCATAAATAAGGCAGCATACTATTACATTTTACATATACTGAGTTGATATCAATAAGTTTCTCACAAGTATACACTCTTTGCAGCACATGTTTCCATGATTCCAAGATTACTTAATCCTTCATTATTTTCACAACTTTATGAAATTTGTTGTGGCTCATTATGTCCAGATGCAACAACATAAGAGTATACTAAAGAAAATGTGGACTTTGTGAATGAGGCCTATTAATTTAAATGAAATGTGAGATCATATGTTAAAAATAATAAAAGTACAAATTAATGATCTCTATTTGGAGATATAGATTCAAGAATTTATGGTTTAGTTAACTTGAGCAAGGTAATACATTTCAGTTATTGACATTGTCAACAATTAACATCCATCATCCTGAAATGATATAAGACACTTGAGGTTGTTAGTATCAATATTTTTTGGAAATTTGCCAATCACACTTGGTCAATATTTATAAATGATAAAAAAATGTTGTGAATGGATCATATTATATTTACAAATCTTGATGCAGAAAAGGTCCAGATCGTAAACAGGTTAAACCTACGAACTGTGTTCAAGAAATTGTTTGTGTAGAATTAATTTGGCAAACCCATTTAAAGTTACAATTAAAAAACTATGAAATTCTGAAACTCAATTTCACATTTTCACATTTTCCAAAAATGACGATTCATACTCATTCAAAATTCCCAGTAATTACTTCTTTCCAAAGACCACACCTAAAGGCTCATTCTGCGAGATCAAAGACCACACATTTTCTTTTGACAGAGTTTCATCTGCAACAAATAGAAGTTATTACATTCAACAAACATTAATAGTTGTAGCTGGAAACAGATTTAAAATTTAAAATATAATAAAAAAACACAAAAAAGAGGTTAAATGGTACACCTGCTTTAATATCAGCAGCTGCAATTTTCAACACAATGAGTAACGAATAAATACCATCCAACCGTTGTGCTGCTTTAGTAAAACCAGTTTTAACTAACTGGACAAGTGGCATCAGCAAAGAAGATACCTGATAGCAAGCATCACAAAAGCTTTAGCAACAATTATGAAAATAAAAAATTTATAGAACATAAATAATTATTGAGTAAATTACATATATCGTCCTGTGGTTTGTATGGAATTATGGATTTCTGTCCCTAATTTTGAAACGTGTAACATCAGTAGTCCCTAGTTGGTGTTACAAGTTTAAAAATTAGGGACTATCCATGTAATGGAAGAAGTTGAGGGACAAAATCAAAATTTTTATACAAACCACGGGGGTGAATTATGTAATTTACTCAAAAATGTTAGTTAGGTTAGTTTCCTCACGGGTAAAACTGCTTCTGCATTTTTGCATACGATTCTAAGGCACCGAAGATGGTCTCTTCTTAGTGATTCTTTCTCCTTGAGCCCTGAGGAAATAAATGAAACGGCCCAATTGCATCTGTAGATATTGCTATCCAAGAAGCTAGAGCAGTTAAACAGGCCAGTTTCACCTCTTCATTTCCTGAAAGTCAAAAAGTCAAACATGTGTAAATACTTACTCAACCATATTTTGTTTCATTTATAATTGATAAGTAGAAATGGAAAATGAGTGGGTCGGTTAACGGGTCAAAATGAGAAATTATTTAGTATGGGTTGAGTTGACCAACAAAATATTATCTAAGCAATAATTTCATTATTTTTAATAAAATGAGTCAGGAGGTTTTACGCAATACATTTTTATTTAAATAAATTGAGCAACTTTCGACTCAATTGGCCCCTGACGTGTTTTTTTTTCAATCTTTTCTTAATATATTTAAGTATTATAAATAATATTTGTATAAGTAAAACAATATATATTTTTGTTTAAAACTTTCATCAATTTAACTTTATGAATAATAAAATAAATTTTAAAATACCTTAATTTACTGTTGTAAACACAAAAGTATACTATATATTTTTTTCCTTCTGAACCACCAATAACTAACTTAACAGCATTGACCATTGACTCAATTGCATCTGGATTAGTTGACTTTTGACTTAGAAATCTGATTATATCCAAACCAGCAATTCTTCTCGATTCATCCGCATGGCGAGCTTGTGTTAACACAACTGATAAAATCTCAACACCGTATTTGCTTAAATCCAAGTTTATGTGTCTTAGAAGAACCTCGATTGACCACAATTAAGGCTTCAAATAAAGAAATAAACCGAAACTTACTAACTGAATAAAGAGTCTGCATTTTCGTGTTAAAAATTTGGCAATAACAAACTTATTTATACATTTTTTAATTAGCTTTAACCATTATAAAATATAACACTAATCAACTTGTAACTTGTTTGTTTGGCCGATTTGACCCCTTCTCCTTCTAACTAAACTTTTTTAATTTGACTTGTTTTCCTTCTAATTAATTTTTTATATTTGATGTATCCTTCTAATCAAATTCATCATTTTGTTAATTAAATTCTCCAAATCAGAGCTGTCCTTAATTGAGCTGCTTTGACCAATAGCATGGTCAAAGGCATCAACAATGTATGTATTCAATGGTGTGAGCCTTAAATCAAGTTATCCTATAGTAATTCATTCTTATTAAAAGCCATTGAACTTATCATATTGTTAAATATTCATGAAAATGAAGCAAGCAAATGATCGAGAATACATACTTTGAATTAACTGATGATATGCAAACATAATGAATATTAGCTCAACCTTACTTAGAATCGATAAATTAAGATATACGTTTAATTTTTTTTATCAGAAATGAGATCGAACCTCGAAGTGATCCTGGATTTTGCTAGGATCAAGAGGCTGACCCTGAGGATCAACACCTGGAGTGATCATATCGGGACGCTGATACATATTCGATAGCAACAACTTATGGCTGATGCTAGGTTTGGTGTGAAGCCTTGAGCATCGATCTCCATGGCGACAAGCTCCGATCTTAAAGTAGAACGGACAACTGACTCGGTCTTTTTCCGTTCCGAATATGGACGCCAGATGCTCCGTCATTTTTCCGAGCAGTTGCAGTGACTAGGGTTAGGGTTTCTGTGATTTTAGGGGAAGGTGATCAAAAGAGGGATAGATGTCGTATTTGGAAAGTCATAAATATTCATTTAAGGTATTCGGACTTTGGTGTTGACGAAATCTAGGACAGGTGGACGAATAAGTGATTTACACTGGCATTTTCAGCCAATCAGAGTCAACCATTGTGATTAGGTGGCAAGCAATAGTCATGTGTAGCCTCATATATAGTTTAAGATTGCTTTTGGTGGTTTTGATACATACCGCATTAGTGATTTTGGAGGGTGTTAAATTTGATCCTCAAACTGGATCTACTCTGCATACTAAACTTGCACGATCAAACTCCATAAGAAATCATTTCATTTCTCTAATTTTGCTACCACATAGGGGAGATGATTTATCAGCTAATTCCCCATATCAATTCTCTGATGTTATCAAACAGTAGAATTCATTTTATTTCTCAGCCAATTCATTTCTCAGTATATCATTTCTCCACCCCATTTCAATTTTCTAAATTTCTCCCAACCAAACGTACCATAATAGATTAGTAGATTCAACTTATGCACTTTACTAAATGAATAAATAATGAGAAATGATATTTAGTCCTATCATTTGTTCTTACTTATAGTTTTATTCACTTGATAAGATAATATGTGTAATTTAATTAATTTTTCTCCTAATATTATTCCTTAATTTTAACGTACATCTTCATCTAATGAGTAGTACTAAATTATAGGAATCAATACCATCACTCATAAATAATACATGGAGTAATGGAATTGTTACGAAGTAACATTCCAAACTTCGCATTAGTCCGGTTGCGAAGACGTGGAAGAATCGACAATAATCAAAGTTTCCAAGTGTCAAATGATGAGTTTAATTACGACACCTTATCTTACATTATTAAATTAATTAATTATTAAAATGAAAGTACACGTAAATGGAGTCGACTTGTATATATTCATCAAACATGCCTCTTTCCATACGATTGCTTGGAGCTTGTGTCACACTTTCCCCATTCCATAAGCAACATGTCACTATCCCTTCTTCCACGTGTCCATTTAAAAGTCGGCATATCCGACCCCACTAAATATAGATATCTTCCTTATCTCGTACTTGCTCCCTTGACTCAGTTAAAAATAAAATAGTGTTACCCTTTTAACAAAAAATACTAGTTAGAATTATCTGAATATTTGTTACAGGGTGTTATATCAAATTCATACAAAATACTTAATTTACAACATAAGTTTTAAAGCAAAATATATAATCAAATCAAAAATAAAAGTTAGAATGTTTGAATATATTTTTATTGTGTAAAAATCATTTCTCATTTATTATAAACGTATAACTTGAAGAGCGAAATAACATTAGAGGTGTTTCATGCATAAAGATTTATATTGAAGAGTGACCCTAAAATGTAGATGTCAGTTATTGATTAATATATACATTCTTAATATATATTTTAATATTTTAATCATAATTATTACTATCATTTTTGTATCACCTATAAGAAATCACTATTAGCGACCATAATAAGCTTTCATATAAGAGTAATGGTATTAATTCATATCATTTATTTCTATTCATAATCCTACTCATTAGATGAAGATGTATATTAAAATCAAAAGATAATATTAAAAGAGAGAAATAATAGATTATATATTCATCTTATCTAGAATTATTAATATTAATAAATAATAAGACTAAATATCCATAAAAAAAAACAATGCTTGATTTAGGCATTTTACCGGTGATGTCACAGTACATGTGAGAGAGTTCATTGTATCTAATTCTCTAAACTCAAAAAAGAAAACTCTCCAACTAAAAATCTAAACCGTCAAACATGATTTTCCCGCGTGACCCAAACACGTGTCACCCGTTGGAACGCCAATTAATATTTTAACAAGTCCACGCGCATCGATTAGCGCCACGTGTGCTCAAAAGATCATGATCCTTCTATAAAAGCCCTCAACTGAAATAACAAATAACAGATGGAAATTTCCACCAATTTTGGTTCATATCCAATGCTCAAAAGCTTTGATCAGAATACTCGCCGGATTCTCAAGTTTCCGGCGGTTTTACCATGTCAAGATGTTAATCCTGCGACACTTCTTCGCTCGTTAATCACTCTCTCGCACTCCATCATGAGTTACCAGTCCAAATTCTTCGCCACGCAACGACGGAATTCACGTGAATCAATTCGACAGATCGAGATTCTCTCCATGTTCTTTGTGGAAATCATGGAGCAAGACATCTCCGGTTTACCGGATTCCGCCGTGCTCTGTTTCTCCGAACTTCATCATACGTTCCAGAAGATTCAGTTTCTGCTTGAAGATTGCACACGTAGTGGAGCTAGGGTTTTGCTTTTGATGAAATCGCACTACGTAGCGACGCAATTTCTGACGTTAGTACGAGCGATTTCTACGGCGCTTGATATTCTTCCGTTAAATTTGATTAAAGTGTCGCGTGAAATTAAGGAATTGGTGGAGATGGTTGCGAAGCAAGCACGGAAAGCGAAAATGGAAGTTGATTCTGACGATGATTACACGATGAAACGAGTCATGTTGATCTTGAACCAATTTGAAAACAGGTTCGAGCCTGATTCGATTATGATTAAACGAGTACTTTATTATCTCGGTATTAATAGCTGGAGTGAGTGTCATAACGAAATTAGGTTTTTAGATGAAGAAATTTGTTCCGAATCATTATCAAATAATGAAAGAGATTTACATTTATTAAGCACTTTAGCTGGATTCATGAGGTACTGTAGAGGAGTTTTATTCGAAAACTCTGTTCTTCAAATTAACGATGATCAATCCGCCGGAAGACCTAACTTGGAAATCCTTAGTTGCTTAAACCCTGAGGATTTCCGGTGTCCGATTTCGTTAGAACTGATGACTGATCCGGTGACTGTTTCCACCGGTCAAACATACGACCGTGTTTCAATTCAGAAATGGCTGAAATCCGGTAACCTAATTTGCCCTAAAACAGGCGAAAAACTAGCTACAACAGAACTCGTCCCCAATTTAAACCTCCGTAAAGTTATCCAACAATACTGCATCGATCACGGAGTTCCAATTTCAAAATTTCAGAAACAGAGTCGCGATATTTCTTCAACGATTCTTCCCGGTAGTCCAGCATCTGCTGAATCAATCAAATTTCTTAGCGAATATTTGGTCAGAAGATTACGTTACGGAACAGAAAAACAAAAAAGCAGAGCAGCTTTCGAAATCAGATTACTTGCAAAATCAAACATTTACAACCGATTCTGTTTAATCGAATCCGGAGCAATACCACCATTGTTAACCCTACTATCATCACCAGATTCAACAACTCAAGAAAACTCAATTGCAGGCTTACTCAAGCTCTCAAAACATCCAAATGGGAAAAAGGTAATTATCAATAACAGAGGATTATATTCAATTGTTGAAGTTCTAAAAAACGGATCAAAACAAGAATCGAAACAAATAGCATCCGCAACAATCTTCTACTTATCATCAGTTCAATCGAATCAGAAACTAATCGGTGAAATTCCAGAAGCAATGCCAGCTTTAATCGAACAAATAAAAATTGGTACTTCTTGTGGTAAAAAGAATTCTTTAGCAGCTCTGTTTGGAATCCTAATCTACCCAAGAAACCACAAACCCGCACTCGAATCGGGTATCATTCCATTACTATCAAATCTCATTTCAACCTCAGAAAAACCAGAAATTGTAACCGATTCATTAGCGGTTTTAGCCACATTGGCCGAAAGCTTTGATGGGTCTGACACAATCTTGAAATCATCATCAATTCCATTACTAATCAAGACTCTTCAAACATCAGCTTCACGTGCTGCAAAAGAATATTGTGTTTCGATCTTATTGGCTTTATGCAACAATTTGGGGGATGAAGTGGTTGCGGTTTTGGCGAATAATGCTAATTTGATCGGCTTTTTGTACACGATATCGATGAACGGGGGCTCACAATCGGGCAAGAAAGCTCGATCTTTGATTCGGATCATGCATCGGTTTCATGAGACGAGTAGTTCGGGGTTGGTGGCTAATTGGGATTCATCAAGAGTTGCTACAATTCATTCGTGTTAGGTTAGAATATTTGTTTTATGATTTTTTTTCTTTCATTGGAGCTCGGATTTTTTTGATGGAGCTAAACGTTATAATTGATACACTTGTATAATATACGTATAGGGTTTATAGTAGCAAAAAATGATCATATACTCTTCTTTTTTTGTAAATATATATATTGAAATATACAATAAGCAATTGAATTTGGGAGTGTACCATGTTTAGTACGGATACGGAAATAACAGGGTTAGGGTTGAATCAAAATGGGGTGGGGTTCAATAACAGGTCAGATCGTGTAACACGTTTATAAATCGGGCCGTGTTCAGGTTGACTTATGTATAAATGGGTCGATGTGCTAGTCCAATTCATTTAGTTTGATAAAATAAATTCAATTTATTAGAAAATCCCCTAAAAGAAATGAATTTGAGATTTTGATTATTGTTACTACTTGGTGTACTAATATCCTGTAACGATTAGCTTTGAATTTGGATTCATTTTTTATTTTTAACCCGTCGATATGATTCTGATCAGCTAATCAATTTGACCTATCAATTTGTAAAGTTATATGGGTCAAACGGATCGGGTCTGAATTATCTTGATCCAGATTATCGTTGTTTGACGAGTAATCATATTTTGACCCTATAAAATAAAGATGATATAAAGATGCTTTCGCGTGTTACAAACAAAACAAGAGTAAAAACGTAGAGAAATATTTAAGTGCTCAAGTAATTTATTTTTTCCTTCAAAAGCTTCGTGTTTTTATGGCTATCTTTCAGAGTAGAGGTTTGATACTTTTTCCCTATAGTGGGAACTTGTTTTTTAAAAATAAAAATATTAGGCTATCTGTCAAATTTATTAAGTTTTTCTTATCTATGTGCTTATCATTGACTTTTCAAACCTAACTAACTAAATACGTGGGATGCTTTGGACGACAAACAACATATTACATATAGTTAATGGTTGATAACGACATGTAAATTCGTCAAAATTAGGAAGGCTGATATGTTTAAAAATCACATCTATTTTCTGATTTTTGACTTGTACAATTTTTCGTAATTACTGAAAATACATCTAACATATTTTTGTTTCGAACGTAAACACTTCTATTATAATAAATATGAAAAATGATATTGATGACTATTATTTGTGTTTATTTATGTACGTACTTACTTGATCAAAAAAAGTGATTATGGTCTGACGTTCTATCCTATTCAACACCTTGATAAGATGTACAACCGATTTAAGTTGTCCTAATTGTCAAGCCAACCTACACAACGTGCCACTATTCATGTTTGGTCACTTTGTCGACATATTTGATTGCAATTATTGATAATCGATCTTTTTGTACCTCCTCAAGGAATATGCATATTAATGACGATGCATGGTTTCAAAGTATAAAGGATCACTTCTAAACCGTAGAAGTAAGCATAAACCTCATGCATGAACCACTTTTTATGGTCTAACATACCAAATGTGAAGTGGAAAACACAACCTTTTCTTTTTCTTTAGGTCAATGTCTCAAGTTACACGACATCCATACATCATTTAAATAAATTTATATCATATCACATGATCACTTTTAGTTTATAGTGTTCTTTATTAGTCGGTTTAAGTCTTTATTCAAGTTAGTGTTCTTAAGCCTCTTTATGGTTTTAGTCCTCCCTGTTGTTCTTACGAGTCATGAGCAATGATATAGAGACATAACTGTGAAATAAAAAAAGTATATTACATATTATAGTGAATTTTGATGAAGGTTTTAACCATGATAATTCATTCTATTTATACCTGAATTCAATATATAAGACTCTTCATGAAATGCATTACCAAATATTCAAATACAGGCAGAGGTATTCATGTCTATGTTACTTTAGAAAAGTTGAGTCTTTAACTCTGATGTACCTAGGGGTGTTAACGATCCAAGTCGAGTTGAATATCAGGAAATTTGGGCTCGGCTCGTTTAGTAATTACTCGGCTCGAGCTCGACTCGAGCTCGATTAAGTTTTAAAAATTATGCTCGAGCTCGAATATTTATATAGTGTTCGAGCTCGAGCTCGATACTCGTTTATGATTCCATATTTTTTAAATGAATTAATTTACAAACTCGAAAAGCTCGTTAATTACTCGACTCGTTAACACAATATATGTATATTATTATACTTATTATATCAACACTTGTACTTATTGTATACAACACTTGTTCGGCTCGTTAGGATCGACTCGTCTGGCTCGTTTGGCTCGAGACTAAACGAGCTATCGAACGAGCCGAGCCGAGTATTAAATTATTAGGCTCGGCTCGTGAGATTAATCGAGTATTGTTTTATGTTCGAGCTCGACTCGAGGATCGAATTAGTATAGGCTCGAGCTCGATATAAACGAGCTCGAGTAGCTCGTGAACACCCCTAGATGTACCCATGCTAACGGGTATTCTTGTGACCGTTTCTAGATATTTTTCTCTATCCAGCATAAAATGTTAACAATGAGGCTTGAACTCTATTCTCTTCGTTTTTATTATCGGATAAATAACCTAAAGAAAGGGAGAAAAAACAAAAAAGAAAAAGAAATACAGAAAGAGGGTATACATATGCAATGAAACATGTTTCAGGGATTATTGTGTAGAGTCTTACAAATCTCAGGGTCTGGTTAGACAATTAGCGGGAATTTAATAGGCAAAACGTCGCCGTACGAATGACCATTCCAGCATTCCTAATTTTACTTGTTGCTCACCCAATCGCTGATTCATCAAGGACGCTAATTTCATTCTTCGCGAGTCTTCCCCATTCGAATCAACTGTTATTTCGTCTGAATCCTCGTAAGTTAATGCTTCTAAAACTTTCAGTTTGTGCGATTTCTATCATTCAGTGTGCTAATTGATTAATTGTTTACTTAGTGTTGCTCAACTTGAATTAGGGTTTGAAATTTTGGGGATGTTTCTGGTTAAATCTTAATCATTTATATGCTGTTTTTCCATTATCATCAGGTGTTCCTAGGTGAAGCATACATGGCAACAACCGAGCAGCCGAAAGCACCACCGACTGAAGAAGCAAAGATTGATCTGTTCGAAGATGACGATGAGTTTGAAGAATTTGAAATCGATCAAGGTGATACATCATATCTAGCATCTACGTAGTTTTTTACAGTTCGTTCTGTTTAATTAAGTCGAAAACATCAAAGTTTGATGTTAAACCTAGAGTCTAATTTGCTGCTTCACAAATCACAATATTTGAATTGCAGGAAATTTATGTCTAAATCTAGGCATCATCTTAGTTATGAAATTAAGTGATAAGCAGTTAAGCACAAGCTTAAACAAATGGAAAATCAGTCAAATTAACTAGCTCAAACAAGAACAGATTTGCTTAGGTATTCTTACAAGCAAAATCAACTAGGGATGAAGATGCTATTGTTTTTTTACAAACAGTAACTTATATCTCACTGAATTTGCTGGCAACTATACTTACAATAATAACATAATAATAAAACATAAAACTTATTTATTCTTAGCTAAATGATGTCTTAACTCGTAACAATTTTTGACCTCAAGGATTGTAGTATGCCCAGATGTCAAAATAAGGAAGCCTTACCTGCAGGTCATGAAATTAGCTCTATTGTTCTTCTTGTTCATCCTTTTGTCCACTTTTTCAAGCATTTGGGCTGAATTCCCCATTGTTTGCTAGATGAGGTATTTCACTAGAAATAGTGTAATTGACACCATGAATGGGATAAAATGTTCATTAATGATAATTTCATATGTGGTTTTCAAGTAAGCAGTGGCAATGATTTGTTTATTTTCTTGAATTAGTTTATCACTTTCATTTTCTTGGTCAATTTATATGTGATCACCTGAATCATGAATGTAAGCTATCATGCGTTAATTCTTTTAATTTTTAGTTTATAGTTAGTCGTTAATTTGCCTATTTATATATGTGTCACTTCATACATATCCTAAGTTGCAATATAATTATTGATAATGACAAAAATGGGCAGAATGGGAAGTTAAGGAAGAAGGGAAAGAAGTAGCCCAAACCCAACAATGGGAAGATGATTGGGATGATGATGATGTGAATGATGACTTCTCTTTGCAATTAAGGAGGGAGCTCGAAAACAACACCAACAAAAAGTGAGCAGAAATTACAATTTAGCATTGTTTTTTTAATATTTCAGAGAGATTGCTTTCTTGTAAGTCAAACTCAAAAGTCAAATCTTTTATGCTGTGACCTAGACTTGTACCTTTGGGATTCAATATCATGTGTTTAATATCAGTTTAAAATGGCGATTAATGTAGGATTAACTAACACGATGAGTAAGGATGGTTGGCCTTTAGAACGACCCCTAAAGAATTTTTGGGGTGTTTGGGTAAATAATCAAAATCTAATGTTGTCTTTTATTTCAAATCTACTGCTTGTGCTATCATATATGAAAATGTTATTTGGGTAAATAATAATGTTGAATTTTGTTTAATCCAAAGATGTATTGGATAAATCATGTATATGGCATTGTCGCATTGGTCATATAAACAACAAACAAATTGTAAAACTTCAAAAGGATGAAGTGATGGAATCATTTTACATTAAATCAAATGATGTTACAAATCTTGTTTACTTGGAAAGATGATAAAAATGTCATTCACATGATCATGTGAAAGAAGCAAGGACTTATTAGACCTCTTAAATATTGATTTGTGTGGATTCAAGTCGAGTGCTAGACATTGTGGGTGACACTTCGCCAAATTTATGACTTCAATAGATATGATTATGTCTATTTGACTAAATATAAATATGAGATCTTTGAAGAGTTCAAAGAATTTTAGAACAAAATAGAGAAATTAATTGGACGAAAAAGATTAAGATGTTTCACTCCAGTACATAACCCAACATCTCATTCTCTCTAAATTCTCATTTAGATTTAAGTCTCACTATTTTCTCTATTATCACTTTAAACACTCAAAATTTAATAATATTTTAGTAAACCTTTTCATGTGTTACAAATTTAAACATTTTATAATCAGAACAATACTTTCATTATTATGTAAATTCAAATAAATCCATGGTTAATACTTAATATTATCAATTAATATTAAAGTTATCTGGATGACATGCAATTCAATGATCTAGTTTGTTAATCGATATATAAAGTACACTCATCGAAATAGTAATCCATAGTTAAAAAAGACTAGAAAATAGTATACGCTTGAACAAAAGTAAAGTGATTTTTACAACATTTAACCCATTTCTTATAATAGTATTTTTAGATTTACCCTAGAATAGCTATGGTATGTGTGGTGTAGCACTTACTTAGTTAGCATGCGTGCCCACAAAAGGACAAGTCTAAAATCATTTGCTCGAATCGAATGTGATCCTTCCTGCCAATTTTGTATGCTTCTTTCCCAGCACGCAATCATCTCATCATATCAACTTTGAAACATATTCTTAGACTCAAGCATTGTTGGAACAAAATCACAGATCAACTTAATACTGATGCTGCAGTTAGTACTGATCATGCTTATTACTGATGAATATTATGTTTAGTACTGATGGGGCAGAATTACTTATTACTGATGAAGTTGATACTGATGAAGACTATAACTAAGTTACTACTGATCAAGGCATATTGAAGATACTACTGATCATTAGTAGTTACTACTGACGATGTATCTGGACTTACTACTGATCACCTTACTTACTACTGACGTTGCAAACTTACTACTGGTGATTAGTTTTACTACTGATAACGCGTTTATGGAACATATCAAGTCCGAGATCTTCGCAGAGATAGTTATAGAATGTAATTCAATGTATATCTTTATAATTCGAATGTAAATCAAGTCCTAGAATAACTAGGGTAAATAGTTTAGCTTCAAGGACTATTATAAATAGTTCCTTACGAATTGTAAACGTACGTGTGTATTGTTAATCGATAATATACATTGAACCTTTTTGTGAAACGGTGTTCTTAATATTTTCGCATATTGTTTTACAGTTTATTGTTCTTAATATATTGATATAGTGTTGATCCGCTGCAACTTCTATTATCAATTAGATCTAAGGTGTTTATTAACTTCTTCATAGTTAATCGATCCTGACAAGTGGTATCAGAGCTTATTGGTTCTAGATCTACAAATTTTTTAGAACAACAAAAAGTTTTAATCTTTAAAACACACACATTATTAATCATGACTGATAATAATGAAAGCACTCAAGCCAACAAAATCCCTATACTCACTCCCAATAACTTTGGGATGTGGAAGAATCATATTAAGCAATACATGCTTATTACTGATTATTCCATGTGGGAAGTAGTCATTGAAGGAAACAAAACTGGTCCAGCTCAAGCAAGCAGTTCTGTAACTGAAGCAGACAAACTAAAGTGTGAAAATGAGAAGAAAGATAGAGGAATCGAACTCAAAACTCTAAGCACTCTCCTACTGGCCATTCCTAATGACTATCAACATCTCTTTGTTGAATATGATGATGCTAAGGTGCTGTGGCAAGCACTGGAGAAGAGATTCGTTGGCACCAAGAGCACTAAGAGGAACATGAAGTCTGTTCTCAAACAAGACTTTGAAAACTTCAAAGGAAAGCCCAATGAAACACTCACTCAAGTGTTTGACAGATTCAACAAGCTAATTGGTGAACTTAACCAGGTTGGGGTTAAGATGGATCAAGAAGATGTCAACATGAAATTCCTAAGGTCTCTTAGTGAAGAATGGGCCATGTATACAGTGATATACAGACAGAGAGATGCACTAGAAGAAAAGGAGTTAGATGAACTCTACAATGATCTCAGAGTATTTGAAACCGAGGTAAATCAAAAGAACCCTTCTATTTCTTCTAATAATGCTGCATTTATATCTAGTACAGGTCAAGGTCAAGAAACTGCCACAGGAAAGGCTGCAGATTCTGAAGATGCTGCAAGAGAATCCTTTTTCACTAGTCATGTGCACACTGCACTGATCAGTGATGATTTGGAACAACTAAATCCAGATGATCTTGAGGAGATGGATCTTAAATGGCAGATGGCTATGCTGAGCCTAAGAACCAAAAGGTTCTTAAAAAGGACTGGTAGGACAAGCCTCAACTTCAACAAAGGTGACAAAGCTGGATTTGACAAAACTAAAGTCAAATGTTACAACTGTAACAATCTTGGTCACTTTGCAAAAGAATGTCCTCAGCCAGATAAAAGATCAAAATCTACTGCTCTTGTTTCACAACAAGGACAAGGCTATGACTGGAGATTCCAAGCAGAGGAGCATGCTCAAAATCAAGCTCTCATGGCCTTTACTGACAGCAAATCTGAGGTAAAACCAAAACCTTGTACTTCTGAATGTATTAAAATTGTTAAAAATTTAGAAAAAGAAAACACTAAATTAAATGAAGATTTAGCAAAAGCAGTAAGAAGAAATCATGAATTTGATGGTGTGATTACTGATCAAGAACATCAGATAAAGGTGTACCAGATGATTGATCAAATGATAAAGGAAGAATTACTTCAAGCTGTAGATGAGAAAGAGTTTTATGAGTTAAAAAATAAAGAATTAACAAGTAAATTAGAAGAATGTCAACTTGAAATTGAACAAAATAAATTGACAATTAAAAAATTTGAAAGAAGTACTAAAATTCTTGATGAACTAACTAACAATCAAACTACATAAAAAGTTGTACATGGGGTGGGATATCATGCTGTACCACCTCCATATAAATTCATTCCTCCACTTAAAAACAGTTCAGAAAGAATAATTAATGAATTAAAAAATGAAAATCAAACTGAATCTAATACTGAAACATCTGAATCAAATGATTTTTCTGATGATGATAGAACTACAAACTCAATTGAATTTATAATCTCTCAAACTGAATCTCCAAAATCAATTGATACAAGTTTTCACACAGCACAAAGTCCAAATGAATCTCCTAAATATGATGCAGAAAATATACCTAAAATTCTAAAAAGGGGAAATCAAAGAAACAGGAATCAACTCTTAGAACAAAGAAAAACCATAAAGGCTAAGGATAATAAATTAAAATGTGTTATTTGCAACAAAGTAAATCATTTAGCAAAGGATTGTCACTTCAATCCAATAAACGGCAAAGAGTTAAAGGAATTTAAAACTTTTAAAGAAAAAGCAAAAACACAAAAGTTAAAAGATACTACTGGTCCTTCAGTAGTAAATAAAAATAAAACTCCAATTGCTGAAACACCAAGATTTGGAAGAAGTGCACCAAGATTTGTGCAAAACAGAAGAGTTGGAAGCCCAAAGAACAGCAATTACTTCAAGAACAATGGAAAATCAAATCAACATAAACAATATTTTAAATTTTCCAACATCAGTAAAAACTGTAACAATTTTACTACTGGTGTCAACCCTAATTATAATGCTGTCTGGTACCAGTACAAAAATACTACTGGTAAAAACCTTAATTTCAAAAATACTACTGCTCTTAAACCAAAATTTCAAAACACTACTGGTCATTTTAAATATAGTAAGTACCCAAATACTACTGGTCCATCAGTAGTAAAGTATTCAAAAGCTAAGAACAATGGGTATAGACCAAGATCAGTAGTAAACACAGGCACAACTAAAAGGTCAGTAGTAAAACAGAACACCAGTACTAAAAAGGTATGGGTACCAAAAATGTTTAAGGTTAACTGTTCTAAATCTGATTTCTCAAAGGATGAACCCAAGACATATAAAGCTTGGGTTCCCAAACTTAACTGATCCTTTACTCACTTGTGCAGAGCCTTCAGATCCCAGAAGAAGGAAGAACATGACATATTGATAGTGGATGCTCAAGGCACATGACTGGAAATCTGCAAATTCTTAAAGATTTCAAGTTATTTGATGGAGGATATGTGGCCTTTGGTGAGAACCCAAAGGGAGGTAAGATTACAGGAAAAGGTACTGTTACTAATGGCAAAATTACCTTTGATGATGTATTTTATGTAGCTGAACTAAAATACAATCTAGTCAGTGTGTCTCAAGTTTGTGATAAAAAGAACAAAATTCTTTTCACAGACATTGAGTGCATCATTCTTTCTCCTGACTTTATTTTAGATGAAAAATATGTTGTTTTAAGAACTACAAGGAGAAACAATGTGTATTGCCTGGATATAGGGGGAGAACTCATTTCTTCAAATGAGGTCAACTGTTTTATATCCAAGGCAAACACCACTGAATCAGAACTATGGCATAGAAGGATGTGTCACACTAATTTCAAAAACATGAACAATTTAGTAAAAAGAAATTTGGTCATTGGACTACCTCAAAAATAATTCATGTGTGATCATCATTGCGTTGCATGCCTAAAAGGTAAACAACACAAGACTTCTCATAAGTCCAAATATGTGAATTCTATTTCTGTTCCTTTACAACTCTTACATTTGGACATATTTGGACCTACAAATGTAATGAGTATTGGAAAGAAACAATATTGTCTTGTTATTACTGATGACTTTTCCAGATATACATGGGTTTTCTTTCTCAGGACAAAGGATGAAACAAGTGAACTCATCAAGAACTTAATTGTTAAACTGGAAAACTCATCTGATCAAAAAGTTAAAGCCATAAGATGTGATAATGGCACAGAATTTAAGAATACTAACTTAATTAACTTTTGTGATCTTAAAGGTATTGACAGGCAATACAGCTCACCCAGAACTCCTCAACAAAATGGTGTAGCTGAAAGAAGAAATAGAACCATCATAGAAGCAGCAAGATCAATGTTAGCAGATTCAAAATTACCAATCACTTTTTGGGCTGAAGCTGTTAATACTGCCTGTTATGTTCAGAACAGAGTATTAATAGTGAAGCCACATTTTAAAACACCATATGAACTCTTTAATAAAAGAAAACCCTCTATAAGTTTTTTAAAATCATTTGGTTGTCCTTGTACTATTCTGATTACAAGAGAACAAATTGGTAAGTTTGACTGCAAAGCTGATGATGGAATCTTTGTGGGATACTCTACTCAAAGCAAATCATACAGAGTGTTCAACAAAAGACTAAGGATAATTGAAGAAAGCATCAATGTATCCTTTAATGAAAATGTTTCTAATGAACAAGGAAATGGTCAAGATTGGCTATTTAATATAGACAATCTAACCAAATCTTTTAACTCTAACATGAATTTAAATGCAGGTGATACAAATTGTCATACTCAAAAGGAAGGAACATCATCTGTTAATACTGGTCAAGAAGAGATGAGATACATAATAGTTAATACTGCTCCCATAGTTAATACTGAGGACAGTAATAACTCAAATTCTGGAACCAGTAGTAACTCTGAGAATGAGGACAGTAGTAATTCAAATACTACTGGTACCAGTAATAGTACTCAAAATACTACTGGTCCTAGCAATAACCTAGATTCTCAAGATACTACTGATCCCAGTAACAACAACAATACTACTGATCTCAATGAAGATAGCCTCAGTAGTAACTCTGACCTAGACGATGATGAACCAAACATCAATGACAATGAAGGAACACTAGAGGAGCAACTGCCTGAGACAAATGAGTCCAATCTTGAAAATCAACTAGTTGTTGATAAAGCTACAACTACAAGGACTCAGAAGAACCATCCGTTAGACCTTGTTTTAAGTGATGTTAACTCACCACTGCAAACAAGAAGCAAATTAAATAAAAGCTTAACTGCAAACATGTGTAACATAAGTTTAATTGCTAATGAATGTATGTTTGAATGCTTTTTGTCTCAGGATGAACCAAAGAAGATCCAACAAGTAATGAAGGATTCAAACTGGATTGAGGCAATGCAAGAAGAACTCCTTCAATTCAAGTTACAAGCTGTTTGGACACTTGTACCTCTACCCAAAGGAAAAAGAGCCATTGGAACAAGATGGATCTTTAGAAACAAGAAAGATGAAAGAGGTATAGTGATCAAGAACAAAGCCAGACTTGTAGCCCAAGGATACACTCAAGAAGAATGAATAGACTATGATGAAGTATATGCTCCTGTTGCTAGAATTGAAGCAATAAGAATATTCCTAGCATATGCTTCATTCAAAAAGTTTAAAGTCTATCAAATGGATGTGAAGAGTGCATTTCTATATGGGAAGATTGAAGAAGAGGTCTATGTCTGCCAACCTCCAAGTTTTGAAGATCCAAAACATGGTGATTATGTATTCAAACTGGATAAAGCTCTGTATGGCCTACATCAGGCACCAAGAGCATGGTATGATACATTATCATCATATCTATTGAAGAATAACTTTAAAAGAGGAGCCATTGACAAAACTTTGTTTACAAAGAAAGTCAAAGATGATATACTACTGGTACAAATCTATGTAGATGATATCATCTTTGGTTCAACCAATGATTTATTATGCAAAGAATTTGAAGAACTGATGCAGATTAAATTCAAGATGAGCTCTATGGGTCCAATGAACTTCTTCCTTGGACTCCAGGTCAGTCAAAGAACAAATGGTATTTTGATAAACCAATCAAAATATGTTAAAGACATCTTGGAGAAGTTTGATTTGAAAGACTGCAAGAGTGCAAGCACACCAATGGAAACACACAAACACCCACATCCAGATGTTGAGGGGGAGGATGTAGATGAACACTTGTATAGATCAATGATAGGCTCTTTGATGTACTTAACTGCATCAAGACCTGACATTATGTACAGTGTGTGTGTGTGTGCAAGATATCAAGCAAGACCTAAAGAACTACACTTACAGGCTGTCAAAAGAATTTTCAGATACTTGAAAGGCAAACCATCACTGGGTCTATGGTATCCACATGATTCACCCTTTGAACACATAGCCTACACAGATAGTGACTATGGAGGTGAATGTCAAGATAGAAAGTCCACTACTGGTGGATGTCAATTCTTTGGATCAAGACTGGTGTCATGGCAATGTAAGAAGCAAACAAATGTATCAACATCAACTGCTGAAGCAGAGTATGTAGATGCATCTGCTTGTTGTGCTCAAGTACTCTGGATTCAAACCAACTTCTAGACTTTGGTATCTCTATCCTTAAAACTCCTATTTTTATTGATAATCAAAGTGCTACTAGTATTGTGAACAATCCAGTAAAACACTCTAAAACTAAACACATTGAAATAAGATTTCATTTTATAAGAGACTGTAATGAAAAGAAATTAATCAAAGTTGTTAAAATCCATACTGATGATCAATTAGCAGATCTTTTTACAAAAGCATTTGATGTAGGAAGATTCAACTTCTTGGTTAGCAGTATTGGAATGATTTTAATAAATTAAAATCTCTCTTAATATCATGTGTAAAGTTTTGTTGTAAAAAGTTATTTATTTGTTTAAGTGTTTTACTACTGGTAGATCTGTATTACTGGTGTGTAGGAATGTGCACAAAATACTACTGGTAGGTCAATACTAATGATGTGTATTAGGCAGTGTTGTAAAACTCGGTCTACTCGGCCGAGTACTCGCCGGGTAACCGCTACTCGGTGGTGTGCCGAGTCGGGTAGGCCTGAACCGGTCAAATTACTAGGTCAATATAAAACTCAGTGAAAACTCGGCCAACTCGGTGAAAAACTCGGCCAACTCGGTGAAAAACTCGGCCAACTAGGTAAAAACTCGGCCAACTCGGTAAAAACTCGGCCAACTCGGTCAAAACTCGGCCAAGTCGAAAACTCAATCAAAATTCGGAAACTCAGTCAAAATTAGGAAACTCGGTCAAACTTGGTCATAACTCATAAACTCGGTTAAAATTCGGTCAATTTCTCCAAAATATGTTGTATATTTAAGAACTAGGGAAATTTTATGTATATTATATATTTTTATAAATAAAATGTATATGAAAATCTCAATCCGAGTACTCGCCGAGTACTCACCGAGTAACCGGGTACTCGCTACAAGGTCGTCGAACGAACGGGTAGCGAGTAGCGAGTTCTGCAACCATGGTATTAGGTTTACATAAATACTACTGGTAAGTCAGTACTACTGGTATTCACATATACTACTGGTCTTGTGTGTTGGTAGTTACTACTGACGTCTATAGTTACTACTGATGTCAAAATCCTTAGTCACTACTGATGTTCGTAGATACTACTGACGTTTTATTACTGGTATCAAATTTACTACTGGTCTTTCAGAATCACAATTACCAAACTAACCCCAGTGAAAATAACCGTTATGTTATGATTCGAAGGGCAATTTAGTCTTTGTGCAGGTTAAATCGAAAGATACAAAAGGCGGCAGTCGATTAGTTTAGCATTATCTTTACTTCGATTCACTAAATCCTCTCGATAAACCCTAGCTTACGATCAAAAACCCTTCATCAGTAACAAAATTCTTAATAGTTTCTCTCAAATCAACAACAATGGCAACTCTACAATCTCTCAATGTTCAAACAGATCTCAAATATTCAGAGTTCCATAATATGTGTGCGTTTCTACGCAATCCAGACGGTACAAAAGACTTTCGACCAATCGTTCAATTCTTAAAGAATTCATACATTAAGTTCGCTTTAACTGTGAAACCGAAAGCATACCAACATCACTTGGTGGATTTCTGGACCAATACTGAAAGAACAGAAGGTGCAACTGTACCTATGATAAAATCATCGGTGGATGGCAAGACGATCACCATCACAGAGCAATCAATTCGACACCATCTCCAACTACATGATGATGCAGGTATGTTTACACTTCCTAAGGAATTCATTGCTGAAATTTTAAATAAAATGGGATATGAGGGAAGACTTAACATAGTAACTTTTCAAAAAGGTCTTCTCTCCCCACAATGGAAATTTCTTGTACATACTATTCAGCATTGTATTTCTCCAAAACGAAGTACTTGGAATGAGTTTAATAACGCAATAGCCTCTGCTGTTGTCTGTTTATGCACAGACCACGTATTTAATTTTTCATACATGATTTTTGAAGGTATGTTGGGAAATCTTAGTTCCTCAAATTTTTTAATGTATCCCAGATTTCTCCAACATATCATAAACTGTGAATTGCAAAACTTGTCAACTCCCAAAAATATTTTTATCATTCCTGAGTTAAACAAGAAATTTTTCTCTAATATGAGAAAACAATTTAAATTTTCGGGCAAGGAAACCCCTCTGTTTCCTAATATGATCAAAGATCAACCACTACTTGGAGAGGGTTCAATCATAGATACAACCCAAATTGAACCTCAACCCACTCCATCACCCCCAAATGCAGCCCAAACACCACCCCAAACAGTCACTGAATCACCCACAACTATAGAAGTCCTGAATGTGTCCCAGGAACTTGAAATAAATCCTCAGAGTGCTACTCTTCACTCTGTGGAAAACCTGCCCAATGTCACCCAAAATATATCCACAATCTATAAAAGAAAGAAAACTTCTTTAAAGGACACCAGGGGACAAATCGAGTCACACCCCAGGCTCAAAGAGTTGTCCTCCAAGGAGGAGAGAGGACATGAGACGAGGGCTTTCACTACTGATGCCCCAAAGGTGGGTGCACAGGACAGTGAAAACATCACTAAGACCCAGACCTCGGCAACTTTAAGTGATGACTCATTTGAGGAATTACTTAAAGGACCTCGGTGCCAAGAAACCACAAGGGGGGCATCTTTGCTTCTTCTAGGAAGAAGAGGGTGTCTAAACAACCCAATGAATCACCAAGAAGTGATGAGGGTAGATCTATGGATTTGATGGATAGGATGGAAAACCTTAAAGCCAATGTACCAGTCAGTGAGCCCGATGATCTTGCTAGATGGAGTGAGGGCAGTATTAAAACCAAACAATTGACGGATAAAGTGGATTCTCTTGAATCCACTGTACAAGATTGTCTTAAGTATCTTACAAATCAAGGAAAAACTATTGCAGTAATGAAAAGGCATGTTAATACCATCAACAAACGAATGAGGTTATATGAACACAGGCTTCATCAACAAACTAAACTCATAAGGAAATTAAAGAAGAAGATTGATGATAGTGAGGCTCCTTCAGTTGAGCTCACTAAGGGGGAGAAGGATAATATTCAAACAATGATTGATGACTCAATTGCAGCAGCATCCTCTCTCTTAAATCTAAAAGAAACAAATGTTGATGAAGGCCCAGAAAGGATGAATGTTGATGATGAGCCTACTACTACTGCTCCCATGGAAGAACAAGCTGAAAAAGAAGTATCAGTAGTAACTCCTACTACTGATATCATAGCAGTAGTAAGTCAGGAAGAGGAAATAAAAGCAACAAATACTACTGATGCCCTATCAGTAGTAACTCCTGAAGTCACACCAGTAGTAACTACTTTGGTTACTACTGAAGAGGAAGAACTGCAACTCCCAGAGCTAATTGAAAGGGAAAGACATGTCATTATCTCCAAACCACCAACTCCTAATCAACCACTTATCATACCTGACATTGATGATAATGTGAATTGGTCTGATGTAGATGAATGTACACTTCCTCCACACCCTAAAATTCTATCACAAGATCAATTACACTTGTTCTATCCAAAACTTCTGATTTTGGGTGTACCTGATATGAAATACACTCCACCTCCATCATCTGCCTGTATTGGAAAAGGAAAGGAAGTATATGATGATGATTATCCAAACAGAGCATTAGGTCACCACATGGTGAACAAAATCAATCATGTCAGATCAGAAAAACTGTCCAGATGGAGGATAAAACACAAGAAATTTTTGGAAAATGTGGAGATGTATCAAGCTCTTGAGGAGAATAAAAAGAAGAAAACTCAAGAAACTAAAATTCCTGTTCAAATACCTGTTCAAGTAGAAGACATTCAGATAGAAGCTCAAAAAGCAGAATTCAAGAGGCTTAGAAAAGTTGAAGAAGAACACATTAACTGTCTTGAAGATTTGGTTTCTGAATGCAAGAGAACTAAGAGTGAATTAACAGATGATGTATTTGAACAGAAAACTAATATGATTGATTATTTGAAAACAAAAGGGCATAGTGCAAAGTCCTTTGGCAGAATGAAGATGATGACAATTATTGAAAAATATTGTGCTGCCAAGAAGAAGGATTTGGCTGAACAAGAAGAAAAAGAAGCAAAGAAAGCAAAAGCCCTAATTCCAATCAGTCCAACATTAATCAAAGCTGGTAGTGTATCAACTACTGGTGATTCTTCAACTCCCCAATCAAAGAAGAGAAAAGCTGTTACTCAAGAACAGAGCAATCAAAAGAAGTCAAAAACACAAATCATTCCTGTTCTTGAAGTGCCTGTTGCTCCCTTGCAGAACAATCCAATCATCAATTGGAGGGTTATGCAGAACAATGTCATAGAGATTATAAGGGAAGATAAAGTAGTACAAAGATTTACTGGATGGTTACCATTGATTAGTTCATGCTCAAGAAGTGATGTTATTAAACTTCTAATCATTGGAAAACCAAGGATGGCAAAGAAAACATGGAGAGAATCTGGTGCTGGATACTTAACAAGAATGATAGATGCTGCATTTTATCCAGATAACTATCCAGAACAATTTACAGATCAAGGAAATATTTATGCTTGGAATGTGATTCCAACTGCCAACATGTACTTCTTTGAAAAGTCAGGCAAAGTATGTGAGCTATACTTATATGAAAAAGAATATCCACATTCTGAGAAGACTATGTATCAGATATTCACAAACACAATGATGAAGCCATATGATGCTGTTATGTTTCAAAACAAATTGAATTATTTCACAAAGAGAAACAGCAAATATATCATTGAGCAAAGACATCAACAGAACCAAAGAACGTTGGAGAAAAGAAAGAAAGAAGAAGAAGAACAAAAGAAACTTATGTGATTGAAAGAGAATCAATAAGTTTAGGGGGAGATTGTTGGAACAAAATCACAGATCAACTTAATACTGATGCTGCAGTTAGTACTGATCATGCTTACTACTGATGAATATTATGTTTAGTACTGATGGGGCAGAATTACTTATTACTGATGAAGTTGATACTGATGAAGACTATAACTAAGTTACTACTGATCAAGGCATATTGAAGATACTACTGATCATTAGTAGTTACTACTGACGATGTATCTGGACTTACTACTGATCACCTTACTTACTACTGACGTTGCAAACTTACTACTGGTGATTAGTTTTACTACTGATAACGCGTTTATGGAACATATCAAGTCCGAGATCTTCGCAGAGATAGTTATAGAATGTAATTCAATGTATATCTTTATAATTCGAATGTAAATCAAGTCCTAGAATAACTAGGGTAAATAGTTTAGCTTCAAGGACTATTATAAATAGTTCCTTACGAATTGTAAACGTGCGTGTGTATTGTTAATCGATAATATACATTGAAGCTTTTTGTGAAACTGTGTTCTTAATATTTTCGCATATTGTTTTACAGTTTATTGTTCTTAATGTATTGATATAGTGTTGATCCGCTGCAACTTCTATTATCAATTAGATCTAAGGTGTTTATTAACTTCTTCATAGTTAATCGATCCTGACAAGCATGCATAACCATTTTAATCACACATTAAATCACTCCAATTTGGTACATGACATGACAGATGGTATGTCTACAAATGAACATAGAGATCTAATTTCTAGTTTTGAACGATAACATATGTTTAATGTCATTCAAACAAATTCATGAAAATTCAAACAATATTTTAAGTACCTTTTTGTAACATAAATTAATTACAAATTCTTAACAACATTCTTCAACTGATCACCACACACACTAACGCGTTGCTATCTCTGGTGATATTTGCTTGTCTGTACACTGCTATTGTTAACTGGCCCGCACGAGCCTCGAATTCTCAGAGTTGCATCCGTGCGCGCGTTCATGAGTTGAAACATTTCAAATGTGGGTCAACTTCTCATCACTTAATTTTTTTTTCTATATATTCGACTTTGAAAGTCGATATCTTATTTATCACAACTCTATTTTAGACATAATTTAGCTACAGCTGATTAATTATATATAACAAATAAATATTTAATTATATAAGTATTAATTTGATAGAAATTTATTTTCAGTAAATGTTTTTCCAACACTTCCACAAAGCATGACGAAATGAGCCGTTTATTATTTTGTGACACTTTTGACAGATTTTTATTTCCACTAAGATATTAATCCTAATTTGCTTTAGTACTAAAATACTAATAACATTGATTTTATTAACGTATATTTCACAATTTTCCCGTTGAATATATTTCTCATAATTTGCTGACAATATTGTCTTATAAAAACATCAAAACTATTAAAAAACTCAAAATTTAGAATCATCAACAATAATGAAATTCTAAAATCTTAAAACAGAAACATCGCTACAAATATATGAATGAAAACACACACACGCACAAATACTCTTCAATCTGCTGTGGTCCACGTCATATCATTCTCAAAAATCCAATGACAAACTTCAATGCGACCCGGACCCGGTCCAAGTGCCACGAAAGCTCCATGTCCGGGGCTCCATGCTGACGTATCAATATGACATATAGCCACACCACTGTTTATCTTTGCCTTGCTGGACACGTCAAGTATATCCGCCACGTAGACTCTCACTTTCGGGACAGAGTGGCAATAATATAATAGGTAAGGGTACAAGCTTTGATGACACGATACCGATTTCGTGAGTTTGCCACCGTTGACCGGTTTGACTTCTCCGATCAACACCTCTTTCTTTGACCCGTTAACATTCTCGGTTGTTCTAGCCACAACATCGTGACCCAAAACCGAAACTGAAAAGTCGATCATGTCCTCGATGGACCCCACACACTCCTTGGTCTCACCTGGGCTCGGGGCCCGCTCACACTCTGAGAGCGTGTTGGTCAGTATACGCTCCAGAATCGAGTGCTCCAGCGCTTGGAAGACGTCTTTCACGTCAGATAGTTTGTTAATGGCAAACGGTAATTTCGCCACGATGGCTCGTGGCAAAAATGACCGTCTAGGCAATTTATCTACGATGTCGGGCATTGTCATAACACTTCCTTTCTTTAACATTCTCTCTCTAAAAAACTTAACCGGTTCTTTCCATTTATTTACTAAACTGCCACTAACCTTTTTCACATAACCATCTTTTGAATCAGGCTTGGTGTATTGACCAAATCTAACACCGGTTTTAGTATAATCTTTGAATGTGGTATTCAAAGCGTAAATACTGAAACCGGTGCTCTGACCTGTAGATCCTCTACCGTATTCTCTAAACGAATCGGATCCAGGATTAAAAGATTTCCCATAATTCACAAAGTTTGTTTTACCCGAATTCGACTTCCTACCATATGATAAAAAACTGTCGGTACCCGAGTTTGCCCCATCGCGATAACTCACAAAAGTATCAGAACCCGCATTTCCGCCACTACCACCATATGCTTTAAAGTCGTTTTTTGGGTTATTAGCATTTGATGTATAACTCTTGAAAGTATCATTCGCCGCATTACCAAACTCACCATAATGCGAAAAAGTGGACCCCACTACATTCGACGTATCACCATAGCTCGTAAACCCAACCGGAACACCATTCCCATTTTTAGCATAATTCGAGAATCGTTCGGTCCCAGAATTTGTGTCATCCACATAACTCTTGAACGACAACGGATGGTTGTTCCCATTGGCGGCATACAACGCAAACCCTAGATCTGGTACATTGACACGTGGCATGTATGAGGTGAAGTCACCGGTGCCGCCAGTGGCATCGGTGGCATAACTCGTGAAGTTGGAACTACCAACATTGGCGTCAGTTGCATAAGAGGTGAACCCTTCCTTGTGTCCAGTGGATTCATCACTGTATCTGCTGAATCCACTAGACGCAAAGTTAGTGTTCTCCGAGTAGTTTTTGAAAGTATCGGCGCCGCCAATGCGGGCGGCGCCATAGTTAATGAACTTTTTAGCGTTGTAAACCGCAAAGTTCGAGTCTTTGCCGTGACTCGGACTTGTAGGTTTGGAATCAGTGAAACAACATAAATTGGCAGAAGAACAGAATGAATGAAGGTGAGATGAAATAGTATGGTTGGAGGCTAGTTTTGTAAATAATGAGAAATCTAAGGGTGGAAGTGGAGATGCTTTTGATAGAAGAAAATTTGGAATCGGGTGTTTGTTTGAGATTTGGGTTTTCCAGTAACGAATTAGTGAAGATTTGGGTGAAAATGGGTTTGATTTGGTTGACAAATTCTGTATGTTTAAGGAAACCTGCATGGGTATGATATGATTGATGTGTTAATTAGGATAAAAAATAAATAAATAAATAAAACCAAATTAAGAAAAAATACAAATTAGTTATTAGTTGAAGAAGAAGAAGCCAAATTATAGAACTTACAGTGAAGGGAGATAGTAATAAGAACAAGAAGCAGCAGAGGTTGAGTTTGACTGTTTTGTCCATCTTGATTTGTCTGTGTGTGTAATTGTGTGTGTTTGTAGAATGTGTGTCTTTGGTGCGTGTGAGCTTTATGGAGGCTGGCGGGATCCTATAAACTACTCATGTATTTGGGATTCCATGGTTCTGAGTAGGGATGACAATAGATCGGATATGAATCGGGTGATGCTATATGCACATCCATATCCATTTAGATTTACATCGTCCATATCCATATTCATATTCATTTAAAATCGTTTCATCCATTCATATCCATATCCATTGGATTAGAGCGTGTAAATGGACATCCGTTGGATGTCGAAAATTTTTTGTTTCTTAAAGAAAATAAGATAATTTTATAGATAATTTACGATTTTTATTGTATATATACATAATTTCTTCAAAAGAATATACAAATGAAAACATAACTATCAATCTACATTCGATTCATTGAGCATAATTAACTTGTACCTAATCTTCAAATATTGATAGATACAAAAAAACATGAATTGATATAATTAAAAAAGCTTAGATCAATGACTTATTATGTTTACAAATTTAGGTATCTTTAATATTGTATTATGTATAAATTTTATAAATCCAGATAATGTTCAGATATATATTCTTAATTATGTAAAATTATAATATAGAAGATTTAATTTCGGGTTAAGTGGATTCATCCATGGATTGAAAATTGTCATCCATATCCGCTCCAATAAACATCCACATCCGATATTCACCCATTTAATTTCATCCATATCCACCACCGACGGATTTGATTGATGGATGATCATCGGGGCGGATATTGATTGCCATCCCTAGTTATGAGTGTTATCAAGTGTTTAATTATATGGAAAATGAGTTGATTTCACATACCAATTATTTAATAAGCAAGAAGATAAAGTATAACGATTTAGTGTCGAACAATACATTTTTTTAGAACATCAGATACAATGGCTTGAGCCAAATTGTCACATTAGTGGCACATCGGCATTTCAGATTTAAACAAGCAAATATCCCTTCATTCTTTACTAAAATACTCGCACTCACAAAATACATAAAAAAAACACCTCAAAAATCCCTCCCTCTCACGTGAGTTGCGTCAGTGGAGTGACGTACACCATCACTCACGTAATACGCGGTATGGTGGCGGTGAGTTTGGAACTGCCATGTTATCTCACTTTTAATTTGGCAGTGATTATACCCGGTGCTCTTAGTTTATTTGAATAAAATAAACAGCTTAATTTTATTTTGAGCAAGAAGCTTTATTTTATAAAAAATATTTTATATACCTAAAGTATGTGATATCGTAATTTCTTAAAATTAGAGATTCATCTTATTATAAATACGTAGTATATGTAATGTTCATCATATACTACTAATTTCTGTTTTGCGATACATAGCTTAAATTTCAATAATTATACAAATTATATATCTTGAACTAAATGAAATAGATTATTATAGTGCTTTGTTGTGTGTTTTAAAGATTTACACTAGTTGAAACAAATTTAATGTATATATCGAAGCAAATAAAAATAAATTAAGCACATTCTCTTAAAAGAATCATTTTTATACTATTAGTCTCAAAATTGTAAATGGCTCTACCATTACATTACATTTATTAAAATTTCAGTTTTGAGATTATAACTAATACATCCCTTCCAACTTAAACATTCACTTCAGTTTTTTATACTCCACAAATTATAAAATACATACACACAAAATATAAATATCATATAAAATACATCACATTTACGTCTCCCATTCCTTCACCAAACCGAAGCACCAGCCGAAGTTGACTTACTGACGCCATGGTACCAGCAAATGTTAGTTTGAACCCATGATACATCACATTTCCGTCTCCTATACCTTTGCCAAACCGAAGCACCAACTAAAGTTGACTTGACGCCATGGTACCAACAAATGTTAGTATGAACCCATGATACATCACATTTGCGTCTCCTATTCCTATTCCTTCACCACATGTCTTAGTTTTTGAAGAAAACAATCAGATTATAGGGGGCCGGAGATGGACTTGGATGATGGAAAAAGCGGTCTCGAACGCGGAAAAGGATCCAATAACTTCGAAAGAATTGAACGAGGAGCCATATGAGGTGAAAATCTCATGTACGGTTCTGTCGGCTCGCAAATGTTAGTCTGTACCGAAGATACAATTTTTTTTTTTCGCAAAGTCACCCTTTATAAAAAAAAAAATCGCAAAGACACCCTCAATATCTTGTAATTCGTTGTTTTTATCTTTCCTTTTTAAAATCAATGGGTTAAATAAGTTATGTACAACTATTTTTTTTAAAGTGTACAAATTTCCTAAAAAACAAAGTATGTTTTGGTATCTTAGGAAAAAAAATTGACTGATTTGTATAAACAAGAATGTGTAGTTGGTGATGGTACAATATGGGCATTACACTACATACCAACCATTTGTCACTGACTCACATCTATGATCTCGAAACAAGAACTTGAAAAGAAAAGAAAGACAAATTAATATGGGGGTGTCTTCTTGGGGACATTTTCTTTAACCTTTTCCTTTTACAGAAACGGTGAAAAAGACAACTCAATGCCCATAGTTTTATTAATAAAGGACAACAAGGTCATCTTGTTTAATTATAATACTTAATCACATTATGCTACATGATCTACATCTTATTATAAACAAACTGAAAAATATTAAATTATTTCAATGTCTATTTTTACTCACATTTACTCAAAACGTGTGAATATATATTGGAACTTTTTATTTCGCTTTTGAAATAATGTCATTTAAATCAATATACAGTGACATTATTTATACGTGTTGCTAAAATATTTGTCAGTAAATATTATTTTTCTTGTAGTGTAATTTTTTTTTTGAAACAGCAGAAATTTTGTATAATGAATACTAACAATTAGCTAGCAAAAATACAAGATAATGGAAAACCAAATTTCTGTTGTTTAAACTATAGTGTAATCTAGGAAAAACTGTTGTTTAATAAAACTCATAACAAATAATAGAAATGTTAAGGTTAAAACAATGTTTCATCCAAGTAAATAAACTAGGTTCGTTTTTCTTAGAAAACTGCTAACGTCCACGTCGGTTTGCCCCTTTCCCCAACTGGCAGCATCCCAACGTTGGTACGGAGGGTTCAGTCGGTACCGTCGGTTTATTGTCGTGGGTTAGGGACGGGAAGGAGGGGAGGGATTTGTTGGTGGGGTGGGGTCAAAGGGGTATTTTCTGTGTATGTATTTTGTAATGGTGGTCTCAAAAAACTGAAGGAAAGAGATATTGTTGGCATGTGTATTTCAGTTTAATGTCGCTTGAAGGGTGAGCTGACGTGTCATTGATTTGACAAAAACTGACGGTGTCAGTTTGTTAATGATTGGGAGTGGTCTTAGAGCATCTCTAATGCAAGCTTTTTCTAAAACTTTTTACCTTTCGTGTAGGTCATTTGAAGGTAAATAAACTTCTAGCAAAAAGTTTTTGTTTCAAAAACTTATTATTTTCTAAGTCTTTATTAAGACACAAAAATGGCTTTATGTAGAGGTTAATATGCATTGAAATAAAAGATTTTTTAAAAGCTTAATTATGAACTTTTAGTAAAAAGTTTAAATATCAATTACAATAAATCATTACAATAATTTAACCATTAGAATCCTTTAGTAAGTTTATGCGATTCAAATGTATATAACACTAGAAACAAGAAGTTGGAACATTTTAGTTTAGCACCAAATGATTAGCATTTATTATTACTCAGTTGGTTTCTCTCACCTTGATCCATCAAACATTCACTGACAGAGTTGGTAACCAAAACTCTTTTGACATTAAATAATGTCATCAAATTATAGACAAGCGATTCAAAGGTATTAGATAAAAACAAAATAAAAAAGTAGCTTGTATCAAAATAAGTACTCCTTCCGTTCTAAATTTATTTTTCTCCGACAAAAATTACATATTTTAAGAAAATTGAATATATTATACTGTGCAAATAATAGAATTTCATCTTTACTACATAAGTATTTTTTGATAAGTGGAATTTTTAAATGACAGTTTAACTTGGGGGGCGGTGATTTAGTAGCAGTGGGTGGCAAGGTAGCTTTGTTACCTATTCCATTAGGAATCGTGGATTTTTTGGTACATCACATTCATGCATGAATAATTTTGGGATATATTAAAAAGGAAAAGTGGTCAATAAAAATGGGACGGAGTGAGTAATAAACTTTCTATTTAGGGATGTATTAAAATAAATGATACACTTTTAAAATTTATTTTATTTAGTAAAAAAGTGGGACTCATTCTCCACTATCTATCTATTTTAATAAAGTCAAATTATATTTTTACCACTAATTTTACTTTTAAACATCATTAATATCACTTTATTTAAAAGGAGTGAGACTCATTCTCTATTAGCTATCTATTTTAATTCATCTTAATCCACATGTTAATCGTTTGCATAAAAAATCATGAAACTTCAAATGTATCACTTATTTTGATACGGAGGTAGTATAGTATTTCTTACTAGATTTTCTTGTTTTTTTTATTTATTTGATCAATGTAATTAATTGTACAAATTAAAAGATAAGATTAAGAAAAAAAATTAGTAGATATCATCATATGATAGATAGCATAATAGATTAGAAAGATTTAGTAGTAAAAAATATATTTTTTTCTTATAAAAAACAGATATTTAACAAAATTAATGGAGGAAATGATAATTACTAATGATAATGACATATGTTATCCTATAGTTAAGTAAGTCTACTTGTCTAGTATGATACTCTCTGTGTCCCATTTTTATTGTCCACTTTACTATTTTAGTTTATCTCAAAATAATTGTCAATTTCAAATTACAACCAATCATATTATGAATTATAAGTGGGTAAATATGAGATTTTATTGGTGAACAGTGTAATAATTTCATTTTCTCAAAAATGTGTGCCTTTTGTCTAGTGGACAATTAATTTGGTACGAAGGGAGTAATATATTAGTTTTATAGTGTATATACCAGTTCCTAACTTGAATATCACTGATTTAAGCTTAAAATCTTTATAATAATTTTCATATTCAAAAAATATCATAGAAATAAATCAAGTTAATTACATTTTTTTTTGTGGCAAATCTTATCTTATACTATAAGATAAAACAAATGAAAATAACTATAAACACCAGCTAAAAATGAAGATAAAAAACTAACATAAGGTAAATGAGCTACAACATCATTTACTCCAATCAAAACTACACCAGTTAATTACATATTTGTAACTTGCATAATTTCTTGATATCAAGAAACCAGTAGGCCAGGGTTCCCAAAAATAAAATAGATATATACAACACTAGATCTAATACGATGGATAATATATAGTTATGCGTAAATAAATGAATGACCAATATCTAAGTGACGAGCAGAAAACAATGAATTAAATTAGTCTAATATTTATTGGGTAGGGACCAATAGTGGAATAGATTCCTCCTGCAACATGCGTCAATTTCAAAGACTAAAAAAAATGGACGATGTATGAGACAAAAACATGACACGAATCTTAATGAAAATTTGCAGTTCCACAAACACACCACTCTCACAAAATATTACATTATCCTTCTACTCTAACCCTATCTCAACTCACAATATGGTAATTTACCATGTTTGTAGTAACGTTTATTACAGCAAAGAAAAGTATATTTTATGTTCAAAGTCTCATTTGAGTCAACTTTATTAATCCGATAGATAAATTCAACTGATACCCAATAATAATAATGATTTTCAATTCCACTAAAGGTAGGGTATGATAGAGAAGAGATGTAGATAGTGTAGGAAAACCTAGTAGGATTCAAATGGCGAAACTTGAATCCCACATACCGGATCTCTACTAAACAATGAGATCACAAGAAGAAAGAGATGATGAACATTACCTTTAGATTGCTAAAAGTGTTATCCACCTCTACTGCACCACCTGAACACGCTGCAAGACCGCGTTGTACCAACAAAGTAACACACAAGAACTTGTGTGTGTGTGTTCGGTCGAACACCAAAGCCGAAACCCCCTTGGGGTTCTTTTCAGTCGACGGCAAAGAGAGGAGAGTGAGAGATTAGGGTTTTGAGTGTGTAAAATGATTAGCCTCTAAACCCTTACACAAGTCCCTTATTTATAAGGCTCTATGTTACAGTTTAGTCCTTGGAGTTTAATTATGATTAATCTCATAATTAAACTTCCTATTAACACTTTAAACCCTTGGACTTTTACTAGTTAATTAATTAACTATTAATTAACTGTCCGTTAAATATTAACTTAATATTTAACTTTCCTCTTAAATAATAATTAACTTATTATTATTTATTCTCTTCTTAATAATTAACTTAACTAGTTAATTATTCCACACAACTTACTTTATTCGGTTGTCCATTATTGGGTGTGTAGTGGTGTGACCCTTTAGTGCCTTATAACATTGGACACGGTGACAGGTGTACTTATCTGTGCACATAAATCCTTCAGACTCCCACTTGTGCAAGTTAAGTATCACTTACTGATCATCGTTGGCCTAAAGCGGTCCCTAGCCAGACATTTAGGATAACCACGTTATAAGAACTCTTACATCTAGAGATAATATTCATATATGAATAACACTAACAGATTTTCCTTTCGCATCATGATATTTCTTAATTTGAGTAATAGACATGGAGCAGGGATCTTGTTCTATATACTCGAATTTTCTCGACACTGATTTCGACTTTCTGCAGTAACGGATTACCGAATGATCTAATCATTCTCCGAGCGCGGCCACGCATTTCAGTAGTCTTAATCGTCGAGCGGCCATGAAATATCTCTTCTAGTTAAAGAAGGTGCAAATTCCATCTTGACAATTTGCGTTATCCCACGACTTCCGCTGTCTTAGTCAGGTTCCTTATGATCGCCCTTTTACGGTGTGACGTTAGATAAATGCTAAAGATCAGAAGTTGTCGCGTCTCAAACCAAAACATCTCATGTCAGAGGACATCTACTCGAAATTACTCATGCTTAGGCTCCATGAAGTAATCTCGATCTTTTGGTCACGTCTAATGTTTAGCAAACTCTGTAAACATTTATGAATATTTATTTTAACAATACATGTTTCTCTATTCAATAACTATGAATAGATAAATATTCATAATGGTATTAACTCCTGAATATAGCTCCCACTAAATTCAAGCAACCACAGACATTTAGATATTCAAAACTTTGTGTATCAAGGATAAGTTTAAAACATGTTAAGAATAGACAATTTGAAAAATTACGTAAAACCTCCTATTTCAATCCCATGAAATGTTATTACATAATGTATCGCTTTCAAATATGTTTATGAATCTAATCAAAATTACTAGCTACCAATATCTAGGTACTGCATGCCTATAGCGTGTGCATGTTTCTCATGCTTTGGTCCAGCTAGTGGTTTTGTCAACGGGTCAGCAACGTTGTCATCCGTTGGTATTTTCTTAATTATAATATCACCTTCTCTAACATACTCGCGTATGAGGTGATATTTTGTGCGCACATGCCTGGTATTTTGATGCTCTCTTGGTTCAACAGCTTGCGCTATTGTTCTACTATTATCACAGAATATTTTGATGGGTCTAGAGATACTGGCAATAACTCTAAGATCCTCGATAAAATTCGTAAGCCACATGGTTTCCTTTCCAGCATCATTTGCCGCAATGTACTCAGGCTCTATAGTCGAATCTGCTATCGTATCTTGTTTTTGACTCTTCCAAGATATAGCTCCTCCGTTTAGTGTGGATACAAATCCCGATTGTGATTTGTAGTCGTCTCTATCGGTTTGGAAGCTTGCATCTGTGTAACCAGTTACACGCAATTCTTCCATTGAACCTCCAAATACCAAGAACATTTCTTTCGTCCTTCTCAAATACTTGAGAATGTTCTTGACAGCCACCCAATGGGCCTCACCAGGATTCTTTTGATATCTGCTCGTAAGACTTATGGAGTAAGCAATATCGGGCCTAGTACATAACATGGCATACATGATTGATCCAATTGCCGAAGCATATGGAACCAAACTCATCCTAGCTATTTCCTTGCTAGATGTAGGACTCTGAGCTTTGATCAGTGTAATGCCATGTGACATTGGAATGAGACCTCTCTTGGAATCACTCATACTGAATCTCTTCAGTACTTTGTCAATGTATATACTTTGACTAAGTCCAATAAGCCGTCTAGATCTATCTCTGTAGATCTTTATACCCAGTATAAATGCGGCTTCTCCCAAGTCTTTCATCTGGAAACATTTACCTAACCAGGATTTTACTCCTTGTAATGCTGGTATATCGTTTCGTATGAGCAGTATGTCATCAACATACAAGACTAGGAAGATTACTATGCTCCCACTGAATTTTGTGTAAACACACGCCTCGAACTCACTCTTGACGAAACCAAATTCTTTGATTCTTTTGTCAAAGTGTAAGTTCCAACTTCTAGATGTTGCTTTAATGTATAAATGGATTTTAGCAATTTGCATACTTTATCAAGATTCTTTGGATCAGTAAAACCATCCGGTTGTATCATGAATACGTCCTCATTCAACTCCTCGTTAAGGAAGGCGGTTTTAACATCCATTTGCCATATCTCATAGTAGTAATATGCTGATATGGCCATAAGAATTCTAATCGACTTAAGCATAGCGACTGGCGAGTAGGTTTCAGAATAATCCACACCATGTGTTTGCGTGAAACCCTTCGCGACAAGTCGTGCTTTGTAAGTATGCACTTTCCCATCCATGTCAGTTTTCTTCTTGAAAACCCACTTGCATCCAACAGCTCGTGACTGTGGTGGCAAGTCCGATAACACCCAAACTTAGTTGTCATACATGCATTGCATCTCTGCTTCCATAGCCTCGAGCCATCTTTCAGACTCTACGCCATCAGCAGCCTCGCTGTAGGTCAATGGTTCTAGTAGACTTCCATCATCTTCATCGATCATGAATCCAAGATACCTAACTGGTTCTTGGCGTGGTCTACTGGACCTACGAGGGTTGCGTGTTTCTTCTTCCTCAACCGGTGGGTCTGGTTGGGGATCAACAATTCTTTGTTGAACTACTGGTTCGACTGAAGTCGTAGGTGGATCTTCGTTCTCTTCAATTTCTTGAAGTTCTATTTATTTTCTTGTAGTTTCAGTTTCTAGAAACTTCTCCTCCAAGAACACACCTTTCCGAGCAACAAAAACTTTGTTGTCTTCTTGATGATAGAAATAATATCCTAAGGTTTCCCTTGGATATCCAACGAAGATACACTTATTTGTGAAGTTACGTCTAACGTACGCTTCACAACCCCAAATCTTGAGAAAAGACAATTTTGGCTTTCTCCACGTCCAGTGCTCGAACGGAGTCTTTTCTACTGACTTGGTCGGAACTCTATTCAGTGTGAATGCTGCAGTCTCGAGTGCATGTCCCCAAAATGATAGTGGTAGGGGAGCGCGACACATCATTGAACGTACCATGTCTAACAAGGTGCGATTTCTCCTTTCTGATACACCATTCATCTGAGGTGTATACGGAGGTGTGAGTTGTGAAACAATCCCACATTCTTTCAAATGATTGTCGAACTCTTGGCTCAAATATTCGCCTCCTCGGTCCGACCGAATTGACTTTATTTTCTTGCCCAGTTGGTTTTCTACTTCCCTCTAATATTCTTTGAACTTGTCAAAGCTTTCAGACTTTAGCCTCATAAGAAAGACATAACCATACCTACTGAAGTCATCAGTAAAGGTAATGAAGTAGCGGTATCCACCTCTGGCTTCTGGAGTGAAGGGTCCACACACGTCACTGTGTATAATCCCTAACAACTCGCCTGCCCTTTCATTGTAGTGATTGAAAGGGTATTTGTCACTTTGCCAGATAAACATGATTCGCATATGGCATATGATTCCAAATCAAATGGCTCTAGAAGTCCATCATCGTGGAGCTTCTTAATGCGAGACTCGTTTATATGACCTAAACGACAATGCCAAAGATAAGTTTGATTCAAGTTACTCTTGAATCTTTTACTTATATGATAAACATCTCGTTCTATGTTATTTAGATTTAACGTATATAGACCATTATGAGAATTTGCTTTAAAATATAAAATGTCATCTTTTAAACAAGAAATTGTTTTTCCATAAAACTCATAATAAAAACCACTGTCTATAAGTAAATCAAAAGAAATAACATTTTTAATAAGTCTAGGAACATAATAACAATCTTTAAGTTCCAAGACTCTTCCTGAAGGCAACTTGAGAAGATATGTTCCTACGGCTTCGGCTCCAACCTTGGAACCTTCGCCTACTCGTAGTTCAACATCCCCTCGTCCTAGCCTCATGTTCTTCTTAAATCCCTGCAAGTGATCGCAAATGTGATGACCACATCCGGTATCCAATACTAAGGATTCATTAGAAGTAACGAGATAATCAATCATAAAGATACCTGAATCACTGAAAAAATCAGTGTCCAACAGTCCCACATCGGACGTGTGCTCGCAAATATCCTTGCTGCCACAAGTTGGGCAACACAAATCAGCAAAGTTCTTCAACCACTCATCGAAATCATCCTGCTGAATCTCAGGGAGAGATTCTTCCTCTAGCCTTTGAACATCGCGTATACACAAGAGATTCTCGTGTAGTCCTGCGACAGTCAAATCAAAATTCCCAACTAAACGTACTACCTTATCCTGATAGTATTGAGTGAGAGATCCAAACAAGAACAAGACTTGTTCTTGCTGGTTTGATGTGCCAGTAACCAGGTTGAGACAATCTAGCAACCTTCTTATGTTAGTAAGATGGTCACTTAATGGTTGATCATCCTTCATCTTTGACGAAAAGATTTCTTGCAAAATGAACTGCTTACTTTCTTCGGTACTTTCTTTAAACGTCTCCTCAAGATACTGGACAAACTCATAGCATGGTATCTTACGTAGATTATCAGTGAGCTCTGATAATGAAGTAAGAATGAGAATCGACATAACTTGTGATTCATCTGCCAGATACTGATAATAAGCATCAAGCTCATCATCCTGGGCATCTTGCCCTGGTTGTCCCTTGGGCACCTCGTCTATCACGTACAGTAGATCTTGTGCTTTTAGGGAATTCCTAAGATGCACATTCCAAACTTTGTAGTTTGGACCAGTAAGCTTCCATTTTCCTGTGATGAGCCTTTGCGATTCAATTGGTGAGTAAAACGGAATTTCTGACAATACAGACATCTATAAGAAAAACAACAAACGGTTAGTATGATTAGAAAAATAAATAACTTCTAACATTATTACCTTTTAAGAATAATAGTTAGACTAGGATCCATATTTCACGCCCTCTAATGCAAGGTTTGGGCACTTCCCATTAGAGCCACGTTATTTCTGGTAGGTATAGCCATACCGATCGCCTCTTGAACTAGAAACGCTTCCTAGATGTTTGGGATATCAAGTTGAACAACAAACTTGTACATGTTTTAATCCCTCTAGTGCATTTTGGGCCGGGACTCCAGATTATCACCAAAATCGATCGTACCACCTAAGACAGTGCGATGCCTTGCGCCGGGACTCCCGATTATCACAAGACCCTACGCACCCTAACACTCGCAATGATTTGAATCCACATCTAAGGTTCTTTCTCCTTACAATGTGAATATCGTTGAACAAGTGAGGTGTTCCATTAGGTGGGTTGCACTCTGATCTAAGATTTTCTAAAAAGGATTTTTCTTTGTTCGAAAAGTTAGCCTGTTTTTAATTACTTGGTTTTATAAACTAACTGTTTATAAATTCCACTTTTTAATTTGTTTCTTAAAACTTGGTTTTACAAACTAACTGTTTATATCGCCATTACTATTTTAAATCTTGGTTTTCTAAACGAACTGTTTATAATCACCATTATTAATTTTATATCTTGGTTTTCTAAATGAACTGTTTATAATCACCATTATTAATTTTATATCTTGGTTTTCTAAACGAACTGTTTATAATCACCATTATTAATTTTATATCTTGGTTTTCTAAACGAACTTTTTATAATCACCATTATTAATTTTTTAAAAACTTGGTATTATAAACTAACTGTTTATAATTACCATTCTTTTTATTCCAACTATAATAAATAAATGAAATAAAATAAATAAATGCAATTATTTAAAATTGCTATGTCATAACCCCAAAGACTTGTTTTTGTGTTTTGTGTATTTAAAAAAAAATAATTTCCGAAAATTAAAAATTTATAAAAAATTTCGGAATTAATAAATAAACACAATGTCACTTCTTTTGGGTTATGTCATACTAATTAAATAAATAAATAAACTGATAATTTAAATTACCAAACTGATAATTATTAAATTACCCTTAAACTGGTTTCTTATTTCCCCCTTAATTGCATAATTAACTTGATTTTAATAACTATTAAAATCATTAGGTTTATTTTAATTGTTTATTAGACTTTATTGTTATTAATTAACAAAAAATAAAAAAATAAAAATAAACCAGTCAAAAATTATTTAAAAGATTTGACTATTAATGATAAAATCTTACATTAGAAACTTGTAGATTTTATCCCTTATTTAGGATCACATACTTCCAAAAAAAAACGTTGGGAAATCTTGGACCAAAAATAAAAGTTTCTTGACCACGAAGTTACCCCGACCGAAACTCGGTGGGATGGTGTGCGATGGCCACTCGATGGCCGAGCCGGTCCGACCGAAACTCGGTTGGTTCGGTTCGGTTTTTCGTAAAAAAAAAATTTGTTTTCGGTAATAATAACAATAATAAACAAATAAAACGTTAAATCTTATAAACTTAAAATTTAACATAACATTTTCCCTTTTTGTCTTTACAACCTATTTACTCCAATTATTCAAGAACTTTGAATAATGTTCTTGGATTAAACATTCTAGGTTCTGTTTTACTAAACAAAAAGAAAACTAATTCTTTTTATCTTGAAACCTATTTAATCCAACTGTTCATGAACTTGAACAATTTTTTGGATCAAATGTTCTAGGGTTCTTTCTAAGATAAAAAAAACTTAATATAATACTCCCTCCGTCCCTTAATAAAGTTCCCATTTCACCTTTAAGTTTTGTCCCTAAATAAAGTTCCCATTTCTCAAACTTAAGGGACCCACTTAATATAATAATATTATTACCAATACTTTCACCAATAACTATCTCTTAAAACACTTTCTCTCTCCAATCAAAACTTATATTTTATTCAAAAGTAATACCAAATACCCCACCACTAACCATCTCCTAAAATGTTGTGCCCAACACAAATGGGAACTTTATTTAGGGACGGAGGGAGTATATACATATATATACATAATTCGTAAAACACAAGGGAGGAAAAAGAAGCCTAATTTCTTTTTATCTAGAACCCTATTCAATCCAATGATCAATCATGAACTTGAATGACCATATACTTGGGTCGAATTCATCTAGGGTTCTTTTCAAGACGAAAAAGAAACTCAACCGAATCTCATTGAGATTAGTAGGAAGTTCTGATACCACTGTAGGAAAACCTAGTAGGATTCACATGGCGGAACTTGAATCCCACATACCGGATCTCTACTAAACAATGAGATCACAAGAAGAAAGAGATGATGAACATTACCTTTAGATTGCTAAAGAAGTGATCCACCTCTACTGCACCACCTGAACACGCTGCAAGACCGCGTTGTACCAACAAAGTAACACACAAGAACTTGTGTGTGTGTGTGTGTGTGTGTTCGGTCGAACACCAAAGCCGAAACCCCCTTGGGGTTCTTTTCGGTCGACGACAAAGAGAGGAGAGGGAGAGATTAGGGTTTTGAGTGTGTAAAATGATTAGCCTCTAAACCCTTACACAAGTCCCTTATTTATAAGGCTCTATGTTACAGTTTAGTCCTTGGAGTTTAATTATGATTAATCTCATAATTAAACTTCCTATTTCCATTTCAAAGACTGTCTAACTTAGATGAAACTCATATGATGGAACAATACAAAGGAGCACCAAGTGTTTTTGAAACTCATATCTCATGTTTTATGCTTAGTATAACTATAACAAATATCTTAATACTTGAATTCCAAGAAAATGTAGATGCATAGATGATTTTATTTACTGTCTTGATTTTTTGCACCAGAGGGGGCCAAGAAAATTGCTGATAGTTACCCAAGATAATAACTATGATGTAGACTTGCGTTTGACTATTTGAATGTCACAATCTTGAGTCATCGGTCATTGTTGGCAAAAGAGAACGATGTTCATTGGTTTGGTTATACGTTTTTCATTTTGTGTTATATGCGATTTCACAATCTTTAAAGTGTCTTTTTCAATTATACATAAGGTTTATTATTTAGGGAATGTGTAATTTGTAATTAGTGATTTTTATGGAAACATTTATGTTTACAATAATTCAAATTATCATTCATTTGTAACGTTATTGTTAGAAGGAACGTGTAACCGAACAATATTAGTTCACCACAAAATGTGGGTTACAAAATGTGGGTTTGTTTGTGAATTCTGACCAGAACACGAAGGATGGATACTTGTTTGTGTAAAAGGAAGGCCAAATTGAATATCATGTACAATTTATCATTTTATCATAGGTTTCTTGGCCACTTGAGCTTATTGCAAATGGTGAAGCTCTAAACAAGTACAACCATCTACTTTTTCTTGGTTTTCATGATGTACGATTTTGAATTAATTTTTGTGTTTTTTCTGGTAGGTGTTGACTTTCTTATTGAGAGTCAAACGTGCTAAGTTTGTCTTTAAGAAAGCGCAAAGATGGATGTGGAAGGGTTTTTTTTTTAGTAGAGTTCATATTAGTTGTCAACTAAAGCATGTGTAATTCATATGTTGTCACTTGACTGTTACATTTTAATCTAATTTTTGTGATTATATTTACTTCAAAATAATGATTTACGATATCAATTTATGTAATTATTTCTTCAACTTTTCCCTAGATTATTATACTGTAAATAACGGAGTGTCGCATACATGCGTCCCCAAACCATTACGCCAAAACTGTGCGACGCGTCCCAAATGGTTTTTGGTCGAGTGGACGACCACACAGGGTTGCAGTGAAAATGAAGGGAAAGAAAGGGAAATGAAGGGAAGGGGTTTGGTCGCCGGCTACGTGGGTTTTGTCGGGATTTTTCATGTGTTTGGTCGCAAGATAAAAAGCTAATGTGGTGCTGATGTGTCAGGAGTGGCCAAACTGGGTTTGGTCACCCATTACACATAGTCTTAGTATGCAATGTACAACCCTGTCGCTTCTGATCTTGCATATCATTTATGTGATTGGGCAGCCAGATTATTATTCACTAATACACTTCATGGGTTTGACTACAACATATAAATAGTCCTTTGTAGATGCTCTGATTTTGGAGTTTAAGGTGAGTTCCTTTTATAAATAGCTACCCATAGTCGCAAAATGGGCGGGTCATACGGGTTGGATAACGGGTCGAACGGGTTCGTTAATTTCATCTATTGTTTAATATAGCTAATAGCCAAGGTTCTAAAAGGCGCCCCATGGCGTCGCCAAGGCGTGAGACGCGGCGTCGACATTACGAAACAGACCATGCGGCTAGGCTAAGCGTGACGTGAGATAAGGCGTGATAAACCGGGATAAGCCGCGCCTTATGACGAGTTTTTTATAAGAAGGTCGTGAAAATTGATTTTTTTAAAAAATGATAATTATAAAATTGGATGTAACACTTTTTATGAACTTTATAACCCCACCACTAACTATCACCTTAAAACTTGTGCCCAAGTCAAATGAGAAGTTTTTTGTGGGACGGAGGGAGTAGAAGACAAAGATGGGGCTCTTACAAACAAAATTACAAATGTTGTATTCAAAGAGGTGTTTAGAAATTTATGTTTAATGTTATTATTTCGTTAAACGATTCGCTTTGTTTTTACAATACATTTTTGTATAATTGTTCAAATTTGAGTTATTATTTTTATTACGTTATTATAATCATCACGTTTCAGGCAAAAAGACGTTGTTTAAATCATTATTAAGATTCAACGTAATATACGACAACCAGTGACATTAATTTTGCACTGCTCTCAGTCAATACACCCTTTCAGTGAGATAATGGACGTAGGTTCTAACATGGCCACAAACATTTACAGTCACTGGTAACAATAGGGCTTTTTATTTTAGGAATCGGTGTTCTCGCATGGGCAACTTTAGGTTGCCCTTTCAAGAGGAATTTCACGTGACAATACAAAAGTATTGGTAACTCCAACAAAAAATGTTAATATCGACGAAGTTTACACAACAAACGTGGTGTATCGAGAGGTTTTACATGATGAGTAACACGCATAAACAGACATTTCTTCCGTGTATTTTATACTTAATTAGGTTTATCGTGTTACCTCTATTTTACACAGTTTTCATGCTTATGTATTGTATTAGTTATAAAAATATGTAACCAATGGACTTTTAATCTCCTGGAATATGTAGTTCGGAGCCCGCCGCATCGCGCAGGTTTTAACCTAGTATATACATAATTCGTAAAACACAAGGGAAGAAAAAGAAGCCTAATTTCTTTTTATCTAGAACCCTATTCAATCCAATGATCAATCATGAACTTGAATGACCATATACTTGGGTCGAATTCATCTAGGGTTCTTTTCAAGACGAAAAAGAAACTCAACCGAATCTCATTGAGATTAGTAGGAAGCTCTGATACCACTGTAGGAAAACCTAGTAGGATTCACATGGCGGAACTTGAATCCCACATACCGGATCTCTACTAAACAATGAGATCACAAGAAGAAAGAGATGATGAACATTACCTTTAGATTGCTAAAGAAGTGATCCACCTCTACTGCACCTGTAACACCACAATCTAGAGCCATTTTTTTTTTTTTTAATATGCATACGGAAGCGAATTAAGAAATACCATAACTCCTACTTATTACACAACATAAAAACCATTACATAATAATCGAATTTATAAAACATTTACGGTGTTACTGAAAATCAGGCTCGACTAGGTTTACAAAATCAGAGTACGGTCAGACTTCCAAAACCCGACTCTTGTCAAGCTAAAACCACAACCTGAAAAGAGTCAACAAATGAGGGATTAGCACAAAGCTAAGTGAATAGAAATAAACGTCAATTTGCATAACCACAACAAATTAGAAACTCGAGAGAAATCAATAGGGAAACCCGTCCAAACTTCCACAAGCAATTGGACGTTAAAAGAGGATCGGCGGTCGGGCGAGGACCTTCAACTGTTGTCGGCCAACAACAGTCAACCGATGGCTTCTTTACTAGAGGCACGGTGATCCCTCCTTACATAACGAATACGAAGGAGTCCGATCGCCCCTGCCAAGAGTAACGAAGCGTAGCCGAAAACCACCATAGCTAACCTCTAAAAACATGTGCTCATACTACCATTAACCACTAGACCAAGAATAAACTTGTAAAAAGATTTGCAGCCAAGAATCTGTTCCTGACATAGTTCGCATCGGGAACTCAGAGTTCGCGTCGCGAACTAAGAGTTCGCGAATCGGGAACTACATCACGACCAGACCCCAATTTCTCTGTTCCGAGTTCGCGATCGCGACCACAAGTTCGCGACGCGAACTCTCTCAGATACCCAATTCCTGCACTTTTTCTCAAAACTCTACCATTCCCTAATTTTGTACATCACACAAGAAAGAAGGTTAAGTCCACTCACCTTTGCTTCCTTTTTGTGCCGAGCTCAATGATCTTATATCACTGAGGCTCCTTCCCCTTTCCTGTACAAAATGAATACCGAATTAGTCACCCGAAATCGTCAATTGTGTAACAAGTAATATAAGCTTTAGACCACATTTTGCAATAAGAGCTTATAACCAAATACTTGCATTTTCTACTCATAACCATAACTTAAGTATAACATTTCAATAAGTCAATTCATTATGCCAATTGGCCAAATTGCACCTTAGGCCCAAACGGGTCAAAACAAGAATCATATGTCGGACATTCACACAACATTATCCAATGAGTTAAACTACATGATCAACATCAAAATTACATAACCAACATACTTCTTGCATCCAATTGCAAGTATTACCAATTTTGACTTTATTTAAGTCAATTGCACAATTAAGCAACCAAACGGGTCAAGACATGAAACCTACACACTTGAGCTTACAATTCATTCAACTAACACATTTCTAACATGAAATTGATAATTAAAGTTTACAAGCCATACAAGACCAAAAGTCAATTCCCAGATTTGACCAAGGTCAACAATTCACAATTATAGCTAGTTATGACCAAATTTCCATATAGCCAAACACTGCTATTTCTTAGGCATTAACTCAATAGTTAACTAGTGATCTACATACTTAACAATTATCATTTTAACATGCATAATTCAACTAACTCAAGAAATGTGGGTGTGTGTGTGTGGTGTCGAGACAGAGAGAGAGAGAGACCAGAGAAAAGAGAAGTAAACATGACATCTGTCTTAACACATAGCACGTACACCCTTCACTCAAACACAGGTATATTTCATTTAACACAGTATAGGATAATAGGTTCACAGATAAATTAGTTAGACCTAACTAACTCCAATTTTAACAACGAAGATATTTTTGGAACCCCGGTTCAGAAATGAACCCAAATATGTAAAAATCAATTTAACATTTAAATATCTCAGTTTTACTTAATTTTTAACCCCATGGTTAAAAATACAATTAATTCAATTAAATCAAATAAAATTCTATAAATTAATAAAATAATAAACAATAAGATATTACTTACCAAAAGTAATAAAATATTAAGGGTCGGGTCTCGGGATGTTACAAATCTTCCCTCCTTAAAGAGATTCCGTCCCCGGAATCTCACCTTGATCAAAAAAATTCGGATATCGATTCCTCATATCTGATTCGGTTTCCCACGTCATATCGGCACCCAAACTATGTCTCCATTTAACCAAAACCATCGGGATCTGTTTCTTTCTCAACTTTGTTACCTTACGATCCAAAATTTCAACCGGCTCCTCTATTAACTGCTTTCTCGAATCCACCTTTAAATCTGCAATCGGTAAAACCGGTATTTCCTCATCGCTATAACACTTCCTCAAATAACACACATTAAACGTGTCATAAATACCCGACAATTCAGGAGGAAGATCAAGTGCAACGGTTTGGTCATTCACCACTTGACGAATAACAAACGGGCCAATAAACCTCGGTGCTAATTTTCCCCGTTTTCCGAAACGAATAACACCCTTCCATGGGGAAACTTTCAAATAAACCCGTTCACCCTCAACAAAAGTTACGGGTCGACGCCGTGGATCCGCATACATTTTCTGTCTATCCCGAGCGGCTTTTAACTTTTCACGAGCAATTGCCACCTTATCGGCCGTTATCTGAACAATCTCGGGACCCGCAAACTGTTTTTCTCCCGCTTCAAGCCAACATGTGGGAGTTCTACACCGTCTACCATACAACATTTCATATGGTGGCATTTTAATACTCGAATGATACGAGTTGTTATAAGCAAACTCGATCAAAGGCAAATGAGAATCCCACGACCCACCATATTCCATTACACAAGCCCGTAACATATCTTCCAAAGTCTGAATAGTTCTTTCTGTCTGACCGTCTGTTTGTGGGTGATACGCCGTGCTCAAATTCACCCGAGAACCTAATTCTCTTTGCAAACTCTTCCAAAAATTGGAAACGAATCGAGGATCCCGATCAGATACAATAGATAACGGAATACCATGTCGGGAAACAATCTTATCAATATACAACTTAGCCAATTTGTCGAGTGACGCGGTTTCGTTTGTGGCCAAAAAGTGTGCACTTTTGGTCAACCGATCGACAATTACCCATATCATATTGTGATTCTTTTGGGTACGAGGTAATTTCGTGACGAAATCCATTGTAATATTCTCCCATTTCCACTCGGGAATATCTAACTGTTTTAACGACCCATACGGTTTTTGATGTTCGGCCTTGACTTGAGCACAAACATGGCATTTTTCAACAAATCGGGCAATATCTAACTTCATAGAGGGCCACCAATACAAAACTTTCAAATCATTGTACATCTTTGTACAACCCGGATGGATAGATAAACGTGATTTGTGCGATTCTTCCAATATTAATTCCCGTAATCCCCCAAGTAACGGTACCCAAATTCGTGACCGAAACGTTTTCAATCTTCGAGTATCATCAACCAACTCATCTTTTCGCTTACACATAATTTCCGATTTCAAGTTTTCGTCTTTCAAGGCTTCTATTTGACATATTCTCAACCTATCGACAAGATCGGACACGATTTCCATACGCATAAACTGAACCACCTCCGATGATCCCTTACGACTTAAGGCATCGGCAACTACATTAGCTTTCCCCGGGTGGTACCGAATTTCACAATCATAGTCTTTAATGAGCTCTAACCACCTTCGTTGCCTTACATTCAAATCTTTTTGTGAGAAAACATATTGAAGGCTTTTATGATCGGTACATATAACACATTTGGTTCCATAAAGATAATGCCTCCACAACTTTAATGCGAAAATCACCGCCGCGAGCTCTAAATCATGGGTCGGGTAATTCTTTTCATGGGATTTCAATTGACGAGAGGCATAAGCAATCACCCGGTCTCTTTGCATTAGCACACAACCCAAACCCGAATAAGATGCATCACAATAAACTATAAAATCATCCGAGCCCTCGGGTAAGGCTAGTATTGGAGCTTGACACAATAATTGTTTTAACAATTGAAACGCCTTTTCTTGTTCATCACCCCACCGATATGGAACATCTTTTCGTGTCAACTTTGTCAACGGACTAGCAATCTTTGAGAAATTCTTGATGAACCTTCTATAATAACCGGCCAAACCTAGAAAACTTTTAATTTCGGATGGAGTCTTCTGGGCACTCCAATTCATCACCGCGGTTATCTTAGATGGGTCCACTTTCACCCCTTCTTTACAAATTACATGCCCCAAAAACTGCACTTCACGGAGCCAAAACTCACATTTCGAGAACTTAGCATAAAGTTGTTCCCGTTTCAAAGTGTCTAAAACTTGTCTTAAGTGATTCTCATGATCCAAATCGGTTTTGGAATATATAAGTATATCATCAATAAAAACAATTACAAATTTATCGAGAAACGGTCGACATACTCGGTTCATAAGATCCATGAATATAGCGGGAGCATTCGTCAAACCGAACGGCATGACTAGAAACTCATAGTGACCGTATCTCGTTCGAAACGCGGTTTTTGGGATATCGTTCTCATGAACCCGGACTTGATGATAACCCGACCTTAAATCAATCTTTGAAAAGTATGAAGCCCCTTGCAACTGATCAAACAAATCATCTATACGCGGCAACGGATACTTATTCTTAACCGTTCTCTTATTCAACTCACGGTAATCAATACACATTCTCATAGTGCCGTCTTTCTTTTTAACAAACAAAACTGGTGCACCCCAAGGCGAAGAACTCGGTCTGATAAAACCCTTATCCAATAACTCTTGTATCTGAGTCATCATTTCCCGAATTTCTGACGGTGCTAATCTGTACGGAGCCCTGGCTACGGGACTGGCTCCCGGAACCAAATCGATTCTAAACTCTACCTCCCGAATAGGAGGTAACCCAGGCAATTCTTCGGGAAAGACCTCCGGGTATTCCGATACCACCCGGATGTCTCTAACAACCTGCTTTTCTTTTCTGACATCAATGGCATAAGCGAGAAACGATTCACATCCTTTGGCTAGAGATTTTCTAGCTTTCATAAATGAAATAATAGGGAGAGATGTATTAACCCGATCCCCACGGGCCACTACGTGTGTCCCGTCAGGCAATGGAAATGAAATCAATTTCTTATCACAATTTATTAGTGCTTTATTTAAACTAAGCCAATCCATTCCAAGGACCACATCAAAACCAGATATTGGCATTAAGAGTAAAAACATATTAAAACACGCCCCATCAATATTAATATTTGCCCCAGTCACAGATGTTGTGACTGGCACCACATAACCATCAGCTACCTCCACTTCCAATGGAGTAGTTACCACAGATGTAGGCAATTTTAACTTAGCATGAAAATCCACAGAAATAAATGAGCGATTAGCTCCAGAATCAAACAACACACGAGCATCTATGTTATTTATCGGAAACATACCAGTGATGACATCATCAGTAGTGGTAGCCTCTTCGACCGTCATTTTGAAGGCTCGACCCTCTGATGTAGGACGGTTCTTCCTCTTTTGAGGAGATGATGCCACCGATCCCCCAACCGACCCAGAACCCGAACCCGATCTTCTATCCGAAGGACAATCACCGACTCTGTGACCTTCTTTATGACAATTCCAGCAAACGCTTCTTGGGAATTTACAATCATTCATCTCGTGCCCATACTGACCGCACCTGACACACCGCATCGTTTGGGTCGTACAAGCCCCACTATGAGAAGATCTACATCTAACACACCACTGTGTCCTTTGACCCGAATTTCCACCCGACTGTTTACGATTCGGACTAGTAAACCTTTGATTTCCTTTCCCTTTCTTGCTTTGTTGAGAACCCGATTGTGTGGACTTGAACTTTTGATACCCCGGTCTATCTTGGGTCACCCAATCACGAGAATTTAAATCACCTTCAATAGTTTTGGCCAAATCAAAAGCCTGTGATAGTGTGGTAGCAAGCCTTGCTGTGGTTCGGTACTCGGGTCGCAAAGCACCAATAAAATGTTTTATTTTCGATGGCTCATCGGGAACCCATTGTTGCACAAACCTCAGCTTTTCATTAAATTGCTCGATCAAATCATCAACTGTCATCCTTTCAGTCATCCGCAAATTTAAGAATTCCGACCGAATTCTATCCATCTCAAACGAATTGCAATAACGTTTGCACACTTGTTCTTTAAATTGATCCCATGTTATACTGTTTTTGACTTCCTTGGGTAGATGCTCAATTAAAGTATCCCACCAATTCATAGCCCCACCTACTAATTTCCGTGTGGCATACATGACCCGGTGTTGGTCATCACACCCGCAAGCATCTAATGTTCTTTCCATTTCTCTTAACCAGTTCATGGTGACATTGGGGTCTCTACTCCCACTAAATTCAGGGGGTTTACAGTCTAGAAATTGTTTGAAAGTACAACTTGGCTTCATGCCGAATGGGTAAGGTTGGTTGGTAAATTGGTATTGAGGTAAACCTTGGCTTGGATTAACGTAATAGTATTGTGGTTGTGACATTATTGGATTAGGTTCGGGTGTGGTTGACATTAGGGGAACCGTCATGGTAAAGGCGGGAGTTGTGGGAATTTGCATGGAGGGGACGGACATTGATGGAGTAAACACGGGAGGGAAATTTGGTGGTTGGTTATTTTGGTTCTGGCTCATGCTATCAACCAGATTCTGAAGATGTTCCAATCGACTTTCCATTCTTATAATATAATCTTCCCTGTCTTCATTTGTGTCCCGGGAAGTACCAATGATTCCTTGTTCGGGGTTCGGCATGGTAATCGGAGGATTGGGATCGTTATCCGTCATATCTGTAACAAACACAACATCTCACGAACTATTAGTTTAAATCGTTAGTACCTATCTTACTAATTACTACTAACACACAATTCATATTCACTCGACTAATCCACTCCCAAAATTAAGGAAGTTTGACCAACTCGAGCCAAGATTTGGGAATGGTACACCTAAATGTGCAACCATCGCCAAACCCAGGCTCTGATACCAAATTGTAACACCACAATCTAGAGCCATTTTTTTTTTTAATATGCATACGGAAGCGAATTAAGAAATACCATAACTCCTACTTATTACACAACATAAAAACCATTACATAATAATCGAATTTATAAAACATTTACGGTGTTACTGAAAATCAGGCTCGACTAGGTTTACAAAATCAGAGTACGGTCAGACTTCCAAAACCCGACTCTTGTCAAGCTAAAACCACAACCTGAAAAGAGTCAACAAATGAGGGATTAGCACAAAGCTAAGTGAATAGAAATAAACGTCAATTTGCATAACCACAACAAATTAGAAACTCGAGAGAAATCAATAGGGAAACCCGTCCAAACTTCCACAAGCAATTGGACGTTAAAAGAGGATCGGCGGTCGGGCGAGGACCTTCAACTGTTGTCGGCCAACAACAGTCAACCGATGGCTTCTTTACTAGAGGCACGGTGATCCCTCCTTACATAACGAATACGAAGGAGTCCGATCGCCCCTTCCAAGAGTAACGAAGCGTAGCCGAAAACCACCATAGCTAACCTCTAAAAACATGTGCTCATACTACCATTAACCACTAGACCAAGAATAAACTTGTAAAAAGATTTGCAGCCAAGAATCTGTTCCTGACATAGTTCGCGTCGGGAACTCAGAGTTCGCGTCGCGAACTAAGAGTTCGCGAATCGGGAACTACATCACGACCAGACCCCAATTTCTCTGTTCCGAGTTCGCGATCGCGACCACAAGTTCGCGACGCGAACTCTCTCAGATACCCAATTCCTGCACTTTTTCTCAAAACTCTACCATTCCCTAATTTTGTACATCACACAAGAAAGAAGGTTAAGTCCACTCACCTTTGCTTCCTTTTTGTGCCGAGCTCAATGATCTTATATCACTGAGGCTCCTTCCCCTTTCCTGTACAAAATGAATACCGAATTAGTCACCTGAAATCGTCAATTGTGTAACAAGTAATATAAGCTTTAGACCACATTTTGCAATAAGAGCTTATAACCAAATACTTGCATTTTCTACTCATAACCATAACTTAAGTATAACATTTCAATAAGTCAATTCATTATGCCAATTGGCCAAATTGCACCTTAGGCCCAAACGGGTCAAAACAAGAATCATATGTCGGACATTCACACAACATTATCCAATGAGTTAAACTACATGATCAACATCAAAATTATATAACCAACATACTTCTTGCATCCAATTGCAAGTATTACCAATTTTGACTTTATTTAAGTCAATTGCACAATTAAGCAACCAAACGGGTCAAGACATGAAACCTACACACTTGAGCTTACAATTCATTCAACTAACACATTTCTAACATGAAATTGATAATTAAAGTTTACAAGCCATACAAGACCAAAAGTCAATTCCCAGATTTGACCAAGGTCAACAATTCACAATTATAGCTAGTTATGACCAAATTTCCATATAGCCAAACACTACTATTTCTTAGGCATTAACTCAATAGTTAACTAGTGATCTACATACTTAACAATTATCATTTTAACATGCATAATTCAACTAACAAAGTTTCAAGAACATCAAAATATACAATTTACCAAAATTAGGGAAAAACCCATCTTTTTCCAAAAACCACCATTGATGGAGCTTTATGAAAGCTTCACCAAATGAGCTAACACTAACAACAAATCACACAATACTTGCAAGAACTCAAATAAACACCAAATCAATCATCAATTTCGGATTTCCATCAAGATTCAACAAGAACTTCAAGAAAACCCACTAGTTCAAGAACCCTAGTTCATCTCTACATCAAGAACATGAAACCCTAGCTAAAGAAGGAAGGAAACTTACTTAGATTGCTTCTAGAATCCGAAAATCATACAAGGAAGGCAAGAACTACAAGGATTGATCTTCAATTTGAAAGAAAAACTCAAGAAATGTGGGTGTGTGTGTGTGGTGTCGAGACAGAGAGAGAGAGAGACCAGAGAAAAGAGAAGTAAACATGACATCTGTCTTAACACATAGCACGTACACCCTTCACTCAAACACAGGTATATTTCATTTAACACAGTATAGGATAATAGGTTCATAGATAAATTAGTTAGACCTAACTAACTCCAATTTTAACAACGAAGATATTTTTGGAACCCCGGTTCATAAATGAACCCAAATATGTAAAAATCAATTTAACATTTAAATATCTCAATTTTACTTAATTTTTAACCCCATGGTTAAAAATACAATTAATTCAATTAAATCAAATAAAATTCTATAAATTAATAAAATAATAAACAATAAGATATTACTTACCAAAAGTAATAAAATATTAAGGTTCGGGTCTCGGGATGTTACAGCACCACCTGAACACGCTGCAAGACCGCGTTGTACCAACAAAGTAACACACAAGAACTTGTGTGTGTGTGTGTGTTCGGTCGAACACCAAAGCCGAAACCCCCTTGGGGTTCTTTTCGGTCGACGACAAAGAGAGGAGAGGGAGAGATTAGGGTTTTGAGTGTGTAAAATGATTAGCCTCTAAACCCTTACACAAGTCCCTTATTTATAAGGCTCTATGTTACAGTTTAGTCCTTGGAGTTTAATTATGATTAATCTCATAATTAAACTTCCTATTAACACTTTAAACCCTTGGACTTTTACTTGTTAATTAATTAACTATTAATTAACTGTCCGTTAAATATTTAACTTTCCTCTTAAATAATAATTAACTTATTATTATTTATTCTCTTCTTAATAATTAACTTAACTAGTTAATTATTCCACACAACTTACTTTATTCGGTTGTCCATTATTGGGTGTGTAGTGGTGTGACCCTTTAGTGCCTTATAACACTGGACACGGTGACACGTGTACTTATCTGTACACATAAATCCTTCATATAGTTATATATACTTTTACTCGTGAGACGGCTTAACGAAAAACTTCTGACAAAAATGTTTGTTATGGAAAATGGTCTATATACTCCTCTATTAACCAAAAAATGGTAAAAGGAATCCGTCGTATTTTTTAAAATATTTGATGACATTGTATTATTAGTTTATGTAGTATTGTTTTTATAACATTTGTTTTGAAAATATAATATTTTAAATTGCTAGATTCTTGTTTTTATATTTATTATAAATAGGGATGAGATGCCAAAAATGAATTGATATTTTGATAATAATAGTGACATGTTTAGTGACATGAATTGTGACTTTTGATTAAAAAAATAGTGACATTTTTTGCGACATGAATAGTGACGTTTGATAAAAAAAATTAGTGACATATTTAGCGACATGAATAGAGACTTTTAATAAAAATAGTAACATTTTTAGCGACATGAATAGTGACGTTGGATTAAAAAATAGTGACATATTTAGCGACATGAATAGTGACGTTGGATAAAAAATAGTGACATATTTAGCGACATGAATAGTGACGTTGGATAAAAAATAGTGACACATTTAGCGACATGAATAGTGACTTTTGATAAAAATAGTGACATATTTAGCGACATGAATAGTGACGTTGGATAAAAATAGTGACATTTTTAACGACATGAATAGTGACTTTTGATAGAAAATAGTGACACTATAAAGAATGTCACTACAAGTGTCTCTACTATTAGAGACACGATTGTGGATGTCACTAAATTAGCGACTTCTTAGTAGTGACTCTCCGGTTGATTAAGATAATATTACTTCTTACTAAACTTTCATATTATCTTCCTCCTCTTTTGATCAATACACATATACAAATCAAAAGATGATATTAAGAAACAAATTAATAAATTGCATATATCAAATATTTTATGTGTAGGATGATAAAGTCAGAAAAATTAGTACGTAACAATACAAATTTTCAACTAGAATATATATATATCTTGATTAAAAAAGGAGACGATGCTTAAAGCAATACTGGCAGTAGCTTTATATCATACAAGATCATATCAGGATATGCAAATATAGCTTTAAGCAAGAATAAATACCTTAGGCACCAGGCAGCAAAACACCTATAATACCAGTACGGATGATATGAGACTACTGAAATAAATGAAATTAAAGACAGGCATTGCCAGTAACATTTGTCATGTGTGTCTATATACTTCTATATTTTGTTTGAAATATTTTGTGTGGGTTCGAAATGGATGTTAAATGAATGTTGTACGAAATAAGGTAATTTAGATTGTGTGTTAAAATCATATTAAATACACATATTTGTCATATTAAAGACACATATTTGCCTTTAACATTGTTTCAGTACATCCCAGTCCCACCACACCTTGACCCTTATGATCTCACTAACTCCAATTTATAGTTGTAATTTTTAGTGGATTGATAATTAGCGACTCAATTATTGTACCTGGTGAGTAAACAGTAATTAGTTACAGTGGGTGATTTTTTTTATAGGTTTAGTTAATGACATTCTTAAGGACTGTCTTTAAATGTATAAAAAAGTGTACATTAATTTGTGGAGGGGTAATTCCACTAATTCAAGGGTTAGTTATATATTGATGTACAAGTTTCTAATACATGTCTTAACATATCATTTTCCTTTTTTGATGCAAATAAGATGTTATTAACAGAGTATCGACCATAACTTACAAATCGAAACGAGACAACAGAAGGTCTATACAACATAGACTTGAACTAAAAACTAAAGAATTTTAGATGTTGAATCAAAACACAAACAGATTCAAATAAGCTCCGAGCAAAACCAAATAACAAATCTTTGGGGTTGTTGCATAAACCAGCCCATTTTTTAACAAATAAAACACGGAGCCATACACCAAAATCAGAAACCTGATTTGAAGTATCGGCACCACAATGAGAACCCATACAAAAGATTTACCTCGTCCATGTTAATGGTGGGATCGGTCGATGGAGGCCGCATAAAGTCGGTTATCGATTTCTTTTTTGTTGTAATTTTAGTCAAATTAGCTAACTCTTGTTAAAAATATGAACAACAGAATATTAGATTAGAATTGTTGATAATAGACATGGATACCAAAAGTGTTTAACTACCGTCTACCAACCAAACCTTCGAAAAAAATAAAATAAGAAAATGCTATAAGATCTAAACATGAATGAAAATGTTGCCAAAGTATAGGAAAGGGACCAATTTAACATTAAATTGAAAAAATAAGGGGCTAAAATGTATCATCCTCAAAAACCGTTGATATTTTTATTTTTCGCTTGAATTCAATCCACCGTAGCCATGCCAGTGGCTCAGTTTTCGCCGGACAAAAATGTTGGTCACCTCTAACAAAACACCACCACCATCTCCGACCACCGCCTCTGCCACCACCAACCACCATGAGAACCCACAAATTCACCTCAAACCCATCGATCGCCGCCGCATTCTCACCTCACTCGCCGCCACAATCACGCCGTTTTTTGCTCCTAATCCTCACTGTAATCATGAACAGAATCCTCTTATTCCGATCGATTTATTGCCGGCCGCTGATGCTCGTGGTCTCTTTCAAATGCCCCCTGTTAGGCTTTCGAATCGGTAAGTAACTATATAATCGAATTCAGCACTAGTAATTGCTACAATTACACTAACATTTAATCATTTATGCCAAATTCTCACAAAAATAACTTTCTCAATTGTTAGACGAAGAAAATGGAAAATTTAGGTACTTTTTGGTGAGGGCAGGGGAATCTGAATTTGAGAGTTTAGGGATAATCAACACAAATCCGGTTGCGAAAACATCTATGGATTATCGATGATCGGTAAGAAACAAGCAGCTTTGAGATTGAAAGAAATGGGGGCTTGTGAAAATAATTGCTGGATCTGGCCTTCTATTACTTTATCAAGCTGCTGAGATTATTGCTGCTGTTAATGTAGTCGTAACTCAAACATTGACTTTTAATTTCCATTTTGACCACATTTTTTGTTCTTATCTAACATATTTCTTTATTTAAAATAGTAATATTGTTCCGGAGTATAGTTTCTTAGATGCACGTGGATTAGGAGCGTACGAAGGCAAGGAGTTACAATCTGTTCCAGAAGTAAGATTCATCAATCTGTTGATTCATTTTAATGGAAAATATCATAAGTTTTACATTTAAAAATATACAAAAATGTGACAGACATCAGATGGTGTTTCCCCGAATATAAAACCGCCCCCGATAAACCAAACGAGAGTGTTGCGGATGTTTTTGTTCGTGTGACACAATTAATGTCGATTCTTGAAACTCTGAGGATACTGTTATTATTGTCTCGCCAGATTCAGATAATTTGACCATACTTCAAGCTGGTTTAGTGGGACTTGATCTTAGAAGGTCAGTGATTTGGGAATTTTTTTCAAAAATAGGCTCGATCGGAGCCCTATTTTCACAAATAGGCTCGAATCTTTATCCCTTTCAAAAATAGGCTTTCATGACTCGTAGAGGCCGGCTTCCACTTGAAACCATGACTCCCCGAGGCCGGCTTCTTCTAGGCTGATGTGACTAGCGGTTTGGAATGACTCCCCGAGGCCGGTTTTACCAATGCCGGTCTCCCCGAGGCCGGCTTCCCCTTTACGCCTCCCCGAGGCCGGCTTTAAGCATCAACAACTCGCCTATATATTTTGCACACTCCGGCTTAAACAACAACCTCCAAACAAAAAAAAAAAACCTTTTCCCCTTACATCTCAAAAAACAAAAAACATATTTCACAACTAAAAAAAACACATTTCTAATACCATGTGGCGAAGTCAAAAAGTCTTAATCATGGAACTTCGCCTACAGGTTGAGATGTTAGAAGAGAGTATTGACCAAATGAGTCAAGGAGCTCGAGCCCGTGAACTTCAAATTATCATTGACGAAATGCAACGTACAATATGTGAAATGGATAACTTGGCTTATGAAGGGGCATTGGAGGAGGCGGTTGTGGAGCAGCAAACTCAAAACTCGTCAATACGTAATCAACAACCAGAAACAATCGACTTGGTTGAGGAGTATGGTTGGGCCAGGAGTGTGGAGGAATTTTACTTGAACGGGGATAAGCGCGGGAATGAAACATTTTGCTATATTGTATTCTTAGGTCGTACCCAGGTACCTAGGGAGTTTTGGGGTACCCTGTTAGATGAAAATTCCAGCCCTGTTTTGTTCCGTGCGGTACGTAATTTAATTATGTTATTATCCATTTTTTTAATCGAATCTCAAATGTAAATAATTGTATATTCATTACAGCATATAGATTGTTGGGTTAGAAGATGGATGCGTTATCGGTTGTATCTTGGCTATAATACTGGAGAATATAAGCGATGGACAATAATGCCTACCAAGTTTGAGTCTCTACTCTTACCACCTCACGGGTCAGATGCTGTAAAATATGCAGACGGCAGTTTGACACCTTACCCCGCTTGGGGGGACGTGGATGTCTTATACATCCCGTTACGTTTAAATGATAACGTTTGGTTGCTTGTGCAGATGGATCTTGTTAGCAACGATACATCTTTAATTTGCAGTTGTCGTCGTTCCATAAACCATGACGTGCTTAAGGCAACCCTAAAACGTTGGCGAGATGTTTTGCCCAGTTTTAAAAGGAGTTTCTCCTATGAAGAAAGAAACCCCCAAGTTAAGGCGAATCTTGGTTTCGCCAAAGGCATACCTCAAGGAAGGGAAGAAGACTCTGCTGTGTTTGTTTGTAAATTTATGCATTATCTGGTAACAGGGAAATCAATCAAGCAAGATGGAGTCGTCGATAATAATCAGATCGCTACGGGTTATCGACAAGTTATGGCTCGTGATTTGTATAGCTATCGTATTTTAGAATCACAACCCGAAATTTATCCTTTTAGATCCGAGGTTTTGTTTGATGATTTGGAATAAAATTTCAATTGTATTTGGTATTAATTTAAAAAATCGTGATGTTAGTGTTTATTTGTCAATTAAAAATAAAGTATTAAAAAAAATTCAAAAAAAATTAAATGTCTAACTTTGGAGCTTGATACAGTACACTTTTAAGTTATTCAGATATAACTTTATAAATGATAGTTGCAGTATTGATGATAGTGTAAACATATGAAAAAGAATTATAGCAAAAAGATAAGTAATGAAAGAGTTATGACAATCTGAAAATGCAAAGAAATAGTTTTTTGTAATCCAAAAACATACATATCCATGAAAATGCAAAATTAGTGTTTATTTGTCATTTAAAAATAAAGTATTAAAAAAAAATTCAAAAAAAATTAATTGTCTAACTTTGGAGCTTGATAGAGTACACTTTTAAGTTATTCAGATATAACTTTCTAAATGATAATTGGAGTATTGATGATAGTGTAAACATATGAAAAAGAATTATAACAAAAAGATAAGTAATGAAAGAGTTATGACAATCTGAAAATTCCAAAAAATAGATTTTGTAATCCAAAAACATATATATAAAGTTAATTTCATAATACAACTTTGGCCAAAAATATAAGCTAATGATTGTGGCCCCTTCTTCCACCTGTCCCACAATTTGGTGGTCTTCTGTTTCTTGTCGGCCTTTGTTGATTATCTTGTTGAGCTGGGTCTATATTCATGTCTAACTGATGGATCGGACTCACGTTTCTATTAGGTGGCTGATCAGAAGATTGGCCCGCGAAATAATTATGAGGGGAATGTGTGAAACCGAATTCGTTTGTCATTTGCTGGGGAGCATACGCGGAGGGGGTACTAAACAAATCCGAGATAAAATCATTTTGAGATATCCCATCCATATTAAGTGGATTTTGGTTTTGAAATTGCGTACTAGACCCCCCCTGTTGAAAGTTCCAATTGGCACCAGCAGCATATTCGGTTTGTGTTTGTTGGGCACTAGATTCCCCCCGGTTTGATGGGCCCTCATCTTCTGTATGCGTTTGTTGGGCCCTACGAGCCCCCCGCATCCATCTCGGTACCGGCATTAGTTCCTCTTGTGTCAGCTGTGGCCCTTGTTGCTGAATAGGTGCCACACGAGGAGCCCAATAACTTGGACGTTCTTCTTCATGTGCCTGGTACAAGTAATCCTGGGACAGTTGATATATGTCACCTATAACAGGCTGATACTCCTGTTGTCCCAGGTACGGTTGCATCATCGATTGAAGATGTGCTAACCCATCAGCCTACATACATGTTATATCAAATATTAATATATTATGACTAACTATACATTTAAACTTAAAATGAAATATTACCGCAACATTTAAAGCTCCTCCCAGATTATGGCCACGTGATAAGTTGTCTCCAACAGGACTTGGATTTCTAATAAAGTCTACGGTACGCTGAAAGTACCAAGGCATATAATCATTTGAAGCTGTTGGCATGTCCATCCATTGGTTTGGAGTAATGGAATTATCAAGACGGTTGTTCCAATGTGTCACATAAACGGCACGCTTCACACGCCAATCTAGATCTGCGTTCCCTCTACGGCTCTCTTTACGTAAAAGCCTATGATCTGCTATAGTGAAGAGGGGCGCCATTGGAATACCTTGACAAACGTTGAATTGTCTTAATACCCTGTTGGGTAAGTACTGCTCCACTACTTCCCAATGAATAACATATGTTACACATAACCAGGTAGTCGGGTTGTATGTACACACTGGTGATAGAACTTGGGCAAATTGTTCATAGGGAGTCCACAAGAACTGCAAAATTTTGTTATAGCTCAATATTTTGTATAACATTTGTAGATTAGATTTAACTAGTAAAATACCTCTCCCCTTGTCAATTGTTGTAACGATGTCCGATACCCTGTCACACAGTTCTTGGATAGGTGCACGAACGATAGCGGTTGATTCCACCTGAATGTTAATATATTGAAAATTAGTAATGCTATTATCATTTTAATATAAGGATACCGGATTACGTACCTAGCACCAAATGTTTTTCCGTTTAATGATATATTTCTATCGGCAAGAATCGGTGAACAATTGGGCAACCTAGTCCATGCCCACAGTTGAAGCAAACTCATAGGCCCGCAAATGTGAAAACGCCTATGATCAGTTCCTTTGCAGAGGTTTCGGTAGAGACTGGCCAGAACAGCACTACCCCAACTATATCGACCGCAGTCTTCTAGATCTTCAAGTAAGTGTAACAAATACAAATGGCAGTAATTGTCAGTGTTATGCGTAAATATAGTACCGTTCAGTAGAAGCAGTACGTATAGCCTTGCCCTTTGTAGCCACTCGAAATCATTCTGCGGGGTATACTCCGCCATAAATTTAGTAAGACATGTTACTTTCACCTGACTGCCTCTGAAATCACCACTTGCCGGCCTGAAACCAAGCAACCGCTGAAAGTTGTCAATTATGTGCTCATAATCGGTTTGCGGTTCAACACCTGTAACAGCGTCGCCATCAGTCCGCAACCCCCATATCGCTTGAACATCTTGGAGGGTCACTGTGACCTCTCCAACTGGCAGGTGGAATGTGTTGGTTTCCGGCCGCCACCTCTCGACGAGTGCTGTGATTAGACCATGATCAATTTCCCTGAATTGACAGTCAAGCACTCCTGCAAAACCTGACACACGGATGTAGTTCCAGAAGACATCGGGAAGTGACTCTTTGACCCTTTTGTGAATGCGAAAAAATGTTTTATCAGCTCGTCTAATATGGAAAACATTATCAGCGAGCTGATTTTGAAATAATCTATAAGCTCTGTGCTCAGTAGCTAAATATAATAATTCCGGGTTAATAGGTACGGGAATAACTTGCATGTTATTCATTTTCTTAACGAAACAGCTAATAATGTTTTTTAAGTATTTGGTTGTAGTAGAGTTTGAGGAATTGAGTTTGAGTGTGAGTGATGTTGAGTGTGGTGTGCGTTTTTATAAGTGAAGAGGGCCTCCTCGTGACCTGTTTCAATAAATAATGGTGGTTGGGGTAAGTTTTGACCGAATTAATTGAGTAAGGTTGGGTAGTCCGTGAATTGAATTTGGGTTTTAGTGCTATCCGTGGACGATTAAGCTGACACATGCCTCTTGGAGGCCGGCATTGACTGAAAAAGGCCTCTAGGAGACCGGCATTGACTGAAGCATGACTCCCCGAGGCCGTCATTGACTGAAGCATGACTCCCCGAGGCCGGCATTGACTGAAGCATGACTCCCCGAGACCGTCATTAGTATTAGTCGAATTTATTAGCAGTAGACTTTTCAGTAGAGAAGTAAATCCGTGAATTTAATAGGAAGAAAATGACAAAAACTCGGTGGAAAACTGAGACACGCCATCTGAAAATGACAAAAAGTCCGTGAAGGTTTGCAGAGATTCGAATTTATGTCACTGCAAATTTAATTAAGTGGTCGGGGAGCAAGTATAGTTCATAGATTCGAATTTAAAAGGTGAAGTTGGTGGTTGGGGCAGGTTTGACCATGACAGAAAAATAAATTATATGGTTGGGATAATAAATATGTATCAGGTTTTGCAGAGATTCTTTAGTCCGTGAATAAAATTGGAAGAAAAAGTGACATAAAGTTCACATCGTCTGTCAAAATGAATTCGTGAATTGAATTGGCAAGAAACACGACAAACTAATATAAATACACTTCAGCCTTTTCAGTGATGTGTTTTAAGTGTAGTCAACATCAAATATCTGGTTGGAAAATTTAATCGAACTTCATAAACTAATATAAATACACACTCATATTTTGTCATTTAAGCTTCATATTTTGTCATTCATACACACTCATTCCAGTATCACCAACCATAACTTTCAACCTTTCAATTTCTTCAAATATTATTAAAATAACCTTCCACTAAATACATATCTTTCAAATGGCTTTGTTGGCGAAACCTTTTATTACTACTCTATATTGGGGTGGTAACCTTGATTTTTCAAACGGCTTAGTATCAGGTGACTCGTACCTGCAATGTTCTATTGTCTTTGTAAACAAAATTAGTTACGAAAGTTTTGAAAACTTGGCTTACAGCCATCTTCGAGTCACGAGAGACCAATACAACTTAGAATACTATTTATGTTATGACTACAATGGTTTAAGTTACACTTCAAAAATAACAAGTGATGAAAGCTTAGCAACATTATACTATGTTGCCGGTGTAACTGAACAATTCATGGGTCATATTTTTGTGGATATGCAAAATATGGGTCCCTCACAACCTCCACAAATCGAGTATGTGAATACGCAAGATTGGTCAGTATCAGAAGTAGTTACTGCTCCAACTGCACCGGAAGCTCCAACTTATTATGAGTTCGCAAACATGGCTGGTCCATCGACAACTGCCCCCTCGTTTGATAATTCGCACCCTCCACCAGCAACCAATCTTGGCCTTGACAACAATGAAGATGCCATCTTGGATAGATCGGAAGACGAGCCACAATCTGATGACACGAGGGACGAATTTTATGACAACGGTGAGGCGGATGAAGGCGGCCCGCACGTTGACCAACCTCCTCAATTGGCTTTGTATGACTACAGCCAATTTCAAACAAATGCACAAACTGAGGTTGATGAGCAGGGCCCGATATCTGATGAACACGATGAAATAATATTTTGGAACTCAAACAGGCCTTACCACTTACAAATAGGTATGTTCTTCTCTAACAAGCAAGAGATGATTGATGCGGTTAGGTCTTGGAATATAGACCAAAATAAAGAGCTTTGGGTTGTTGATAGTTCAACTACAAGGTGGGTTGCTAGGTGCTCTACTCTTAAACCAGAAAAAATACGAAACACATCCACCAGCAACCCCTCTAACCGAAACACATCCACCACCAACCCCTCTAACCAAAACCCATCAACCAGCAACCCCTCGAACTCGGACGCCCCATGTGAATGGTATGTTCGTGCAACTAAGAAGCGGAAGGAAGGGTTGTGGCAACTACGAAAATGGGTAGGCAGACACAATTGTCATCAGGGTACGGTTTCTGGAAACAACAACAGATGTTTGACGTCCGAGTTCATAGCCACCAAAATCCTCCACCACGTAAGGATCAATATCGCATTCCCGGTTAAACACGTTATAGCAGATGTCAAAGAAAATATTCACGTTGACATATCTTACATCAAGGCTTGGCGTGCTAGGCATATTGCTATAGAGAGGCTATTCGGGACTTGGGAAAGCAACTTTGCAGAATTGCCCAAGTACATTGAGGCTTTATTGGCGGCAAACCCTTCCACAATCGTTCAGTGGTCAATTAGGGAGAGGGAGAGTGCTGATGACACCCGGCAAATTTTTAAATCTATTTTTTGGGCTTTTGGACCTGCTATCGCAGCCTTTCCGTATTGCATGCCTGTTATTTGTGTAGACGGGACATTTTTAAAAGGCTCGTACAGAGCGAAACTGTTGACTGCCGTCACAAAAGACGCGAATAATCAGATTCTACCTCTCGCGTATGCCATTGTTGACGAGGAGTCAAACGAAAATTGGGCATGGTTCTTCAATAACCTACGGCAGTACGTTTGCAATCAACGTAATCAACAATCTGGCAGGCTACGTCGGTTATGTGTCATTTCTGACAGGCACCCAGGGCTTCTATATGCAATGAACAATCTTGAAGAGTGGCGGGAGCCAAATGCGTTTCATAGATATTGTCTGAGGCACGTCAGAAGCAACCTCCACAAGAGTTTCAAAAACCACCGAATGAAACAACTATGTTGGGTGATGGGTGCCACTACTGAATTGCGTAAGTTTCAGGTAGCCAGAGACGAACTCATATCTATCAACGAGTCCGCGGGGGCGTATCTGGAGGAGATCGGGGTTGATAAGTGGACTCTTTTGGGAGACACAGACCATAGACGTTGGGGGAACACGACATCAAACATCGCCGAGAGTTACAACAATGTACTGCGTGGGGCTAGGCTTCTCCCAATTAAGGCAATGGTTGACTTCACATTCACAAAAACTGTCAACCTCTTCAGAGAGCGTGCTGAGAAAGCGTCTAAATGTAACACGCCACTAACCCCGCGTATGTGGGATCTTTTCACCAGGCGCGACAGATATGGACGGCAGCACGATATTCTTAACTTTGACTACGCGGAGGGCGTGTACAGGGTGAGGACAAGGGTTCAACCGGGCCAAAGTGGTGGGAACGATCAAACGGTGACTTACAACGGTGGAAAAGGTTCTTGTACATGCGGGAAGTGGCAAATGATGCGATTTCCGTGTTCACATGCTATTGCCGTTTGTCGTCATAGAGGTGATGACCCGAACCTTCTCGCGAATCGGGTGTACACAACACACTATTGGCAACGTCAATATAGAAAAGCCTTTACCCCGCTAGCCCATGTCTTTTACTGGAACGACCCGAATTGGGAATTGAGAGCCGCAAGTGGAAGAATTTCCACAAGAAGAGGGAGGAGACAGGTGAATAGGTTCCCTATGGAGATGGACCAGGCAGATCCAACGCAATCTGGCAGAAACCGTTGTGGAATTTGCGACCGGGAAGGGCATAACAGAACCAGATGCCCAAATCTTAGTGGAGAAAGAAGAGTGTAGAAGCATTTTGTGCTTTTCAGTTATTTTTTTGGTACTTAAGTTAATGTATTATTAAATATGTAATAGTTTTTTAATGCACGTTTTAATATGATAAGACCAGTTTTATTTCACATGATATATCAAACTATATTACATATCATTCATTCTCACGTTTAACAGTAAAAATCACATTTCTACCATTAGTCTGATAGTCATCATTTATGATAAAAGTACAAAGTTCATCAGGTAGAATTCCGTTTTCATGCATGAAATGCTTGAAATCACCACTCATTTTAACTTCCCCAAATTGAGTAGCATGGAGGTCCATGACTTCAACAGAATCACCTCTTCGTATCACGCAATGTCTTTTCTGAAGTAGGTGGTTTTGCTGCCTCACAAACCGAGGCGGTAAAAGCTGAAAATACCATAAAATTATAATTTTAGTTAATTGAACAAATATTATCTTGTAATTTTAAACGTACCATCTTTTGCTTTCTCGTGTCAAAATTCTTAAACCTCCCTTTTAACTGCCAGAGATGAACAACCGGTGGTCCTATTTCACACAACACTTCAATATGTCGCTCATATCGAGCTTGCTCTTGATCAAGCCAAAGAAGTTGCTCCTCGTCTGCAATTTCTTCCGCATGCACCTCATTATAATCCATAGCTATCAAACATTCTAACTCAGCCTCATCTAAAGGAGGCGAATCATACACGGGGTGATATGGAGGTGACTCGTTATTCGACGAACTCATTCTTAATTTTATGATTTGTGAAGTGTGTTTTTTGGTGAAGTTGTTTTTTTTGTTGTGTTGGTTTGTGAAGTCTAAAGCCGGAGTGTGCAAAATATATAGGCGAGTTGTTGATGCTTAAAGCCGGCCTCGGGGAGGCCGTAAAGGGGAAGCCGGCCTCGGGGAGACCGGCATTGGTAAAACCGGCATCGGGGAGTCATTCCAAACCGCTAGTCACATCAGCCTAGAAGAAGCCGGCCTCGGGGAGTCATGGTTTCAAGTGGAAGCCGGCCTCTACGAGTCATGAAAGCCTATTTTTGAAAGGGATAAAGATTCGAGCCTATTTGTGAAAATAGGGCTCCGATCGAGCCTATTTTTGAAAAAAATTCATGATTTGGACCATCCGTGTAATTTTAATATTTTTTTATTATCTAACGCCTCAAATGATTAAAATAGAAAAAGAAATTAGTAAGTAATTATGATTTTTGCAGGCATAGTGAGCTGTCGTTCGAGCCCGGGGAAGTGCGATTTTTCGACCCGAGTAGCATTCCTACGTACAAGCAACCCGCTTCGGCTTTATATAAATGTGTAAATCCACCCAGTTGTACATAAATTTGTTCATCTAACAAATTTTTTTAGGTGTGATATATATATTTGTAACTATTTTGCTATTCATTTAGTAATGTTTATAAAATATTTGTGAAATGTATTTTGCTTCATAAAAACTGAACCGTGCCTCAACTTTGGGAGTTGGGACCTTCGAATTAGGGTTGTGATCAAATCGTGCAATCGTTTTGTGTTTTTGAGTAACATGACACGACATAAATTCGTTTTTTTTCAAAACGACACGACACGAAGTCGTGTTTTATTTCGCTAACACGAACACGAGATAAATAATTATCATGTCAATATCCTGTTAATATCTGAACTCGAACATAACAATGAACCCGAATATGACAACGACACGACTTCGTGCTTGTTTTATACGACACGAACACGAATTCAAATTTTAATTTCAGCACAATTTCATCTCGTTTCAGGTATTTTTGTCGTGTCGTGTCAGGTTTTGACGGAACAGATAATTTTACTTTGAAAATTACATACATACCCCTATTTATATGCTCTAGAAATTGGAAAAAAATGTTCCGTTCGTGATCGATGCTTCTCCCAATTATCTGGAGTTGGACCAAATTGAAAGTGGCAAAGACCTATTTGTTATTGAACCAAAAGTGACTCAGTTACTTGAGCTTGATGGTCTCATAATTAAACAATTGTTGGGCTTTCATCGTAGATTGCTGGCAAGGAAATCTCATTGAAGTTTTCAACTACTCGATAATTTTCAACCTCCAAAAGGATCATTGAAGAATGCTCGATGTAGTGAACCGCCCCACCCCCTTTGTGCCATATGGAAATTTCGGAATGAAAATGCCATCAACTCTAACTATTTACATAATTTAATGAAAATACCAACGACTGTAATTTGGAAATTTCGTCATGCATAATGCATGTTATCTACTAATCACACGCCGACAATTATGTTGTAGAAAGAAAACTCGCGTGATAAACCTTTCGTACATATTATCAATGTATGCAAATGTATTCACAAACTTTCGTCTCCAACCTTCTCTCACCCTTTCAAATACTAGTCTTTTCTTTACCAGATATATGTATTTATACTTTTCTCAAATTAGCAATATTTAATTTTCAGTCAATACACCTATTATTTCATGAAATATTTGTGTTTTGAAAAAATTGACGGTATAGGATTCAAACCTGCAACCTTCATGTTATTAGCTAGGAGGTTTAACCAACTAAACTATTAGAGCAGATGTTAATTACTTAATTATAATAATTTATATATCTTATTATATATTAATTTATAAACTCATATTATTTTATTTACCACCACCACCGCTATCTCCACAATAACCTATAATAGGTGTATGTAGCAAAATTAACTAATTACAAATTATCATGAAATTTTTTATTGTTCCATATTGTTAAATATTCATATTTAATCATTTTCCCAATAAAATGATTGACATGTGGAATCCATTAATTCTCTATACTAATCAAATCATTTTATCTACTAAAGAATTAGAATGATTCATTAATTCAAATTCAAAAGCTATTCTGTTTGCAAGAAATGAAATTAAAACTAATTTCGTATTTTCATTGGTTCGTTGAAAACGAAATTGAAATCAACGTAAAATAACATAATTCTTTTTGTTTTCTTCTTAATTTTACTTTATTTAATAGCTTATATAGAGGTAGTGGCACGATGGTGAGTAGTGACGGTTATAGTGGATGGTGTTGGTGGTAGTGGTAGTAGCATCGGTGGTGGGTTGTTATGATGGATGAAGTAATGGTAGTAGTAATAAGGTAATTTTCTACATTCCTTATTCAAAGGATTTTAATACCCTTCCATCTAATAACATAATTCACATTTCATTATTTGATTGAATTTTTTAGCAACCATAAGGTAGACCACCTCTAATGATGCGTCCTTCATTACGCGACGACTGGCGACCGTGACCTTTTTTCTTCAATTTTGTCGTACGGATGATGGTCACTTATATTAAGTGATGCATATATTAATAAAATCAAATTTTAAATTTAGTTATGAAAGTTAATTTACCATTACCGGAGTTTAATCATGTATCTAGTTTAAATATTGAATCCGTTATATGAAAGTATGAAACCAACCAAACATCACCTAAAAGTGTAAAACCACTATTGCAAAAGTTCACTTCATCCAATTACCAAATCAAACATCAACTTTGCCACTGTATTTGATTGCAGCTGAACACCACTTCCCCCAATCTCTATCTGCAAAAAACTTTTTATTAATTTATTTCTCTTTCATTTCAAATCAAATACAAAAATCTTAACTTTTGCCATACCCACCTCAACATTTCCCCCAAATTCCTCCTTTTTGCCCTCGTCCAATTCAAACACTAAACCACAATTCAGTTAGCAGTGCTTCACTAAAACTAGGGTTTTGTTAATTAACCTCTATATGGCGGTTAGGGGCGTCGATTTTAAGTGGTTAGTTTCACTCTTTTGCAACTGCTGCTTCTAAGTTGTATTAATTTGTTTTATATGCAATTTAATTTTCGATTTTGCAGGTACGACGGGTTTTTTCTGTCAATGCTTGCTACTAGTATGTATCCTTCTGTAGATAATCATAATAATGATTAAATTATCGTTTAATTTTAGTAAAAAAAATGTCGATTCTTAACAATTGTTACTAATAGAATAATTGTTGCAATTAATTGGAAGCGTTACCATCTTTGCACACACCCATTGCACATATGGATCGTGGTCGGTAATTAGTGAATATTTCTAGATCTTGTCTCATTATTATTATAATTTTTGTTACAATTTTTGAATCTTGATGTTTTTGGTTATGGTGTTGCTTAGGTGGACTATACTACAGTTTTTATTTTTCGCATGTTGATGTTTGTGGACAATGGGCTTGCTGCTGGAATGGGATTGTAAGTTATTTTTACTTTGGTTTAATTATTTTAAAATCATGTTTAAGACATAACTCATAAGTTGGATTCTGAGTAGAAAATTAAATTTAGTGATATAAATTTTGAATCATAACACTTTATATGCACATTGAGTCATAACCTATCTGGAAATTAACGTTACATTCTGATTTATTTTATTTTATTATAAAAATAGGGATTTTGGTCGACAACAAAGACAAGCTCGTTTTTGTGGAAGAGTTGTGGTTTTATCAATTCTTTCTGTATTTCTTTATCCCTTTCTTTGGGCTTGGACTATTATTGGTTCTCTATGGTTCACCACTGCAAAAGATTGTGTATGTTTTTTTTAATTATTAGTTCATGTATAATAATTCAGTTGGGAAATAGACCTTTATAATTTTAATAAAATTTTCATTTCAGCTGCCCGAAGAAGGTCAAAAATGGGGTTTCCTTATATGGTTGCTTTTTAGCTACAGTGGGCTCATTTGCATTGCTGGCATGTGTATGAGAAAGGTACAATATTAACTATAATTTTTATTTTTATATATAAAATTTATGTTTATGTAATGTTCTTTTTTGTAGTGGTTAACAAGACGGCAAGCTCATTCTCTACGTGCTCAACAGGGTATTCCTATTTCAGAATACGGGGTACCCTAAAAACATTCTTTTTTTACTTTAATTTAGAAATTATTATATGAAAATTAAAAAATTAGTTGTTATATATTTCAGGTGGTGGTTGATATGGTTCGGGTACCCGATTGGGCATTTGAGACAGCTGCGGGTCAAGAAATGAGAGGAATGGGTCAAGATACTGCTTCATATCATCCCGGGCCTTATTTAACTGAACCCCAGGTACCCATAATTAAAACTCACAAGTTTGTTACTTTATTTATTTAAATAATATAAATTATGTAATCGTATTTGAGACACTAATTATTTATTAGAATTTTGACAATTTGAACAGAATGTGTTTCGGGTCAACCCGACCCAACATGTACAAAAAGGAGATCATTTTGACCCATTACCCTACCCATCCGGCCCATCCATCTAATAGAATAATTATAAATTAAGGATCTTACTCCCAAACTTTGTCATGAATATGTCTATAAAATCTTGTAAAGAAAATGCTCGATTTTAGTATATAAATCTTACTGTTTCAGTGTAATGCCCGAAACATTTTAATTTTTTTATTTGGAATTTCAATGCATATCTGCAACTGGGTCTGATGATGTTTTTTTAATTATTAGTATGGTTATTTTTTAATTTTATTATAATATTTTATTTTATTTTAACATTTAGAGAGAAGCAGTGGAGGCACTCATCCAAGAACTTCCAAAGTTCATGCTGAAAGCTGTTCCAACCGATTGTAGCGAGTGCCCAATTTGTTTGGAAGAGTTTCATGTCGGGAACGAGGTACTATTTTTTTATTTTATTTTTAATATATATTTTTAATGAACATAAAATTATAATTATTTATAATATTCAAATGTATTTTATTTTTTATTTTTTGGTTGCAAAAATGAATAATTTTCAGGTTCGTGGTCTTCCTTGTGCACACAACTTTCATGTAGCATGCATCGACGAATGGCTTCGATTAAACGTGAAATGCCCTAGATGTCGATGTTCGGTTTTCCCAAATCTTGACCTTAGTGCTCTATCCACTATCCCTGTTGACCTTGACCGGTTGACCATTTCAACAACTCGTTATATGAGAAGTCAACCCTCGAGTCAAAGTTATCTATTGAGAATGCAAGGTTTCCTAAGACCAATTCGGTCTGGAAACACGGGGTCCACCTCATCGTCCACCTCAGATTCTGACACTGATTCAGAAACGATTGAAAACAGCGGTCAACCGTGTGAGAATCATAGTCTTCATACAAGTATAGAGGTTGACCAATGATGGTAATTTTGATTTGTAGGTGTGAGTTTTTTAGGGTTTGTAATTTGATTATGTGGTAGAAATTTGGTTTGTTGTTGTGGTTGTGGTTTTACCATTGTGGTTAATTAGTGTACATTTATACCTAGAGGTGGCAAAACGGGTGGGCTGTAAGTTAGGTAATGGGTCAAAACATAGGATTTTTTTTTTTGTTTGTGTCAAATGGGTCGGGTTGAACAACTCATGCTATCCGCTTGTATTTTTGAATTTGATGAGAGAATCAAGGGGCGTTTGGTATGTAGTTTTAGGAATCAGGGAATCAGTTGATACCAAAAATGTCATTTGCTTCTTATGGATATTAATGACATTTGTATGTCAATTGTAGTCTGAGTATTTGGCAAAAAGTGAAGTGTCAGTTGACATTGTTGTTGACACCGGTCTAAATAGTAGATACCAACCTAATCGGTTAAAAAAGTTACTTGATACTAGACAAGGGCGAGCAACATTTGGTAACAAACGTTCGACAAAGAATCAGTAACTAATGTTCATAAACGGACAAAGAATCAAGTATTGAATCTTGCTCTATTTTTTAATGAAAGTGACAGCTGTCTGATCTTTCAAATGAGGGATATAAACATGTAAGGTATAGACAATTAATCATACCAAATATATTTTCAGAGAGATCTCTAGCAAAAGTATGAGAAAGAGAAAAAAAAATGCATATTAGGAGTTTGTGAGTGTCTATAAAAACATATGCAAGTAAAAATATCTTGTGCCAAACGAGTTTTTATTAATACATCGTTTAAAATGGAAATCTTATAAATATGTTTTCTTTGCTACTTTTTGACCTATATTATATCTTTTCATATTTTTAATTTGTTAATCTTTCCGCACACTCAACCACTTACCCGCTTTACATACACGCACACATTTTTACTAAGGTGACGTTTGGTTAGTTGGAATTCCCTGGAATTACTGGGAATTGGAATCTAATTCCAGAGCTTTCCTGCGTTTGGTTCACTATTTTCAGGATGGAATTGGAATCCAGTGCACCAAAACTTTCCTTCAGTTGAGGGAATTCAGATTCCTTCCCACACCCTAAGGAATTCAGATTCCTTCCGACTACCAGACCTCTCCTTCACCTGATCGGGTGTTAATTGGATTTCCGGTTTATAGGGTCGGGTTATAACCGAACCAAATAACTCAACCAACCCGATTCAAGTTCGGGTTATAATCGGGTATGTTATTTGGGTTTCGGGTGCACAAAAAACTCGAACTGTAACCGGACCCGAAACCGAAAACAGAACCAGCCAAACCCGGTTTTTACCCAGACCGGTTCGGTTTTTTTAAACTAGTCGGTTTCTAACCGGTTACCCTTCCCGAACGTTGAACCCGGTCCAAACCGGTTATTCCGAACCCAAAAACGGTTTCTACCGGCTATAACCCGAAAAAAAACCCGAAAAAAATATAACATGATTTTAAAAACCCACAATAAAAACCGTTAAACCCGACCTAAATGGCCCGAAAGTTCAGACCGAACAACACCCCTAGGTGGTTGTGGAGTGATATAACAACATTTAAATTCCAAAACCTAATGACCCAACCAAACACAAAAGGCAAGGAATTGGATTCAGATTCAAATTCAAATTCCTTCAAATTCCAATTCCATCCAAGATTCCAATTCCATTGGAAAACATTCCGCGAACCAAACGGCCCCTAAAGGTATTTCATTCGTCTTATTAACTTTGATATATGTATAATTATCATCTTATCATTTTCATATTTTATTTATGGATGTTTTTAACAAAACTAGTTGGAAGATGAAGATACTAGCTGGTAGTTGTAGCTAAAGTTTTTAACTGGAGTTGAAAGCTGGAACTTTTATTTATATAAAGATATTATGTTATGTAAAGTAGTTAGAAGTTGAAACTGGAAAATGTTAAATATCATAAAAATAATATAAGAGGGCTAAATATGGTAAAATTTTAATTATTTAACGATATTTTGGTAATTTTTAAAAAAAGTTACAACTCTTTTTAAAATTACTTCTAAGTAGCTTTTTGTATTAATGTTTTTTTTTCTAAAAAGTAAAAGCTCTTAAATTCAAACAAATCTTTTATCTTAACATGAGTTTATTTTTTTAAAACGAAAACCTTAAAACTTTAAAAACAGATATCTTACTACTTACTAATGCATTTAGGACTACCATATTTAGGAATTTTAAGGAGCTCCATAATTTTAAGTTTAACGAGATTTCCACTTTTAGTAACTTCTTCAACTAAATTAAAATCAAATAATAAAAAAAAGTTGCTTGCAGGATTCGAACACAAGACCTCCTCTAAGTAGTCACTATGTGTTAACCAATTGCTATAAATGAAACTTTATACCAATCCCGCAAAAACAACTTAGAAGAAGCTGTATATCATCGCTACCCTCACAATCACTACCGAACTCACCATCACTACTGCCACCATCGCAAAATCACTATCGTTATCGCAAAATATAGTTATAGGGTATCCGTCGCCGCATTGCGCGGATACCCTGCTAGTTCTCCAAACATATCCTCTGTAAGAATTGACTATAGTTGCCAAACAACCTCTAAAACATGGGCTTCAAAACTGTAAAATGTAAACATAGACCTATAAAATCCACAGCTTATTTGTCATCTTCCCCAACCAACATCATGTTAACAAAAAGATATTACTTCCTCCGATTCAAAATAAGTGATACACTTTCTTTCTTTTTTGGGGTGATTCAAAATAAGTGATACACTTTGAAAAGTTTTCTTATTTGGCAAAAAAAAAATGGGACCCACACCCACTAACTATATACTTTAACAAAGTAAAATGACTCATTTACCCTTACCTTTTGCTTTTAAACATCATTAACCTTACTTTATTCAAAAGGTGTGGGACCAAGTCCCCACTAACAATCCAATTAATCTAATATAATCATCATTATAATATTTTGCCTCAAAATTAAAAAAAGTTTTTCAAACTTATACTTTAATGGCATGAGGTTAGTGTTTATCTCACAACTTTAAGGTTTGTGGTTCAAATCCCGACATAAACATAAGTGACAATTATGTGTAGATTAGGATTCACCGTTCAAAAAGAATAAAATATGGCATGAGATAAAAAATCATTCATTAAAGTTATAACTATCATCTTTATTGAAAATTGTATCAATAGTTGCAAAATTAGACTTTACTTAATTTATTTTTTAATATGTTAAAAAACATGTTATTCAGTTAATACTTCTTATCTCATATTCTTAAGATATAGATTAAATAAACTTAAGAGTTAACTGCAAAAATGGACCTTGTGGTTTGGCCAAATTACATGTTTGGTCCCTGTGTTTTATTAAGTGCAGGCACGGTACCCATAGTATGCATTTTTGTGCACTCGTGGTCCCTCCGCCCTAACGCTATTAGTTTCCGTCTGTTAGTGGAGGCATGTGCCCCTCACATGAGGGAAATTTCGGTACTTTCTGTATAAAACATAATTAAATAATTAAAAATATTTTCTGATTTCTTTTTTCTTTCTTTTTTTTCTTTTTTGTTCAGCTGGAGATAAACAACACCCATAACCATCACCACCAAACTCAAAAGTCAATACATCGGCGCCTCCTCCCTCTTCTTCTTCTTGATTCTTCAAGATTGTGTTTTTCTTCAAGATTTCAAGCCAACCCAACACAACCCAAAATATCTTCTTCTTCTTCTTCAAGATTGTTGTCGCCGGAAAAGTATGTCAATCTCTCCAACACGGCCTGCGGCGACAAGTCCGCCGACTGCCGGAGTTGGGGAAGGTGGTCGCCCAAAGACCTGTACATAAACAAATCGATTTCGATTTTGGGAAGGAGGTCACCAGAGTTGGGGAAGAAACAAGTACTGCGGCGACAAGTCCGCCGACTACCGCGTGACGGCGGTGACGGTGTTGACGAGTCTGGGTGGTGGAAGCTAAACAATTGGGGGCATACCCTTTTGCGATTAGAGGTTTATGGGAGATGAAGAAGAAGAAGGGTTTAGTTTGATTTGGGGAAGATCCCTCACCATCTTGGGAATCTGACCATGTTGCGTGTTCTTGATCTCCGATACGGGCTGTGAGGAGCAATTATCGTGTGAAGAATCTTCACTGATTGTCTAATCTTCATATGTTGGAGCATCTTGATTTGAGTGGCTACGACCTTAGTTTAATTTGTTCACTTTCACAAGTTCCTCATCAACTAATCACCATTAATTAGGGTTAATTAGATGCTGCTTCAATTTGAGTTCTTTGAATTTCTTAGTGGTAATGTGGATGTCTCCTACAACTCCTCCCCGTTGATGTGGGTTCTTTGAATTTTTGAGTTTATGATTTTATTAGGGTTCTTTAATTTGAGAATAAAAAATTAGGGTTCTTAGTTTTCTAGGTTTATGATTTTCTGTGTTTAATTTCAAATCATATATTTCTATTATGCAGTTCATCAAAGAAGAAGATTTTTGGGGGATAAAAAAGAAGGGTTTAGTTTTAGTTTGGGGAAGAAGAAAGGAGAAGAATAACAGTGAGACCAGATGCAAAATGACTAAATTGCCCTCATGTGAGGTGCACATGCCTCCACTAACAGACGGAAACTAACAGCGTTAGGGCGGAGGGACCACGAGTGCGCAAAAATGCATATCATGGGTACCGCACCTGCACTTAATGAAACATAGGGACCAAACGTACAATTTGACCAAACCACAAAGACTATTTTTGCAGTTAACTCTAAACTTAATTACAAAATAAAATTAATAAATTTTACAGGATAATTGTCTAATAAATGCTCGGATAAAGTATCTAACATTTAATAGAAATTAATAGTCAAACAAAAGTAAACTTTTTCCCGGAAGAAAGAAACAAAAATTCACACAAATTGACATCACCATTTTCGTCATTTTCTTTCTCTCTCACACACTACTGTGTGCGTTACTCTCCTTCCCTCCCACTGTCAATCGGTGTTTTTTTTCGAATTTTGTTGCTTTACTCCCTTGAATTTCAACCCTATATAACCTCAAGAAATTATGTTTTTACATTAACTCCACTTCTTAACTCACTGAACCTAGGGTTTTCTGCAATTTTCTCTACATACTTCAATGGCGGTCACAAGCTCAGGTTTTAGGTGGTTAGTTCCATTCTATCTACAATTCTGCATTTAATTTCCAAAATTCGTGCATGATCGTGATCGTTTGTTGTTTGAATTTCTGAAATTTTGCAGGTACGATGGATTCTTTCTATCAATGCTCGCGTTTAGCATGTATCCTTTTGTAATTGAATCGACACTGAGTTACGATTGTCTTAAATCGTGTAATTTTTTTATGTTTTTGTTTCCTTGACGATTCCGATTGAACAGAATCGTGGTTTTGATGAGTTGGGACCGTTATCGTCTCTGTAAACCACCGTTGCAGTTGTGGATTGCGGTTTGTGAACTGATTCTTAATTCTGTTGCAAAATCGTACTAATTTTCTCCCAAATTGTGTATCTGTTGATACTAATTTTTGTAATTGTGTTGTTGATTATTTTAAATCAGGTTGATTATGCAGTTATCTTTGTTTTTCGTGTTTTGATGTTTGTGGATAATGCAATTGCAGCTGCAGTGGGATTGTAAGTCCACTTTAACCCTAATTTCTAAATCTGATACACATAATTTGTGGCTTCATACTTACATTAGCTATAATTAAACTAATTTTTAGTTACAAATATATAATCTACAATAACTAGTATTAACATTAGACCAATATACTACTAATCTCCATCATATAAGTCAAGATACAATCTTTTTACATTATAAAACACAAATTCATGGCACACGTTCGGTAAACGGTCGTTTTTATTTTTTCCTTTTCGTATGTACTTAACCAAATAAATTATTTTCAACCAATATTTAATGATTACATAACTAATATTTAGGGATTACGGTCGGCAGTTAAGAGGATCTCGTTTTTTTGGAAGATTGGCGGTTTTATCTATTATATATGCAGTTCTCTACCCGTTTCTTTGGGCATGGACCGTTATTGGAGCTGTTTGGTTTGCTGGTGCAAAGAGTTGTGTATGTGAATCATTATCGTTTATTTTATTAATTAAACCTAAATAATAATAATTTCAACGTTTATATCTATATAAAATTCTTGCAGTTGCCTGCAAACAACGAAAAATATGGTTTTGTTGTATGGTTAGTTATCAGCTTCTGTGGACTCATCTGCGTTGCTGGTGATTTTGGGAAAAAGGTACTAAATAATCTTGCTTCTTAGTTCTAAATTTCTTTTAAGTTATAATATAATCTTGATATATGATTACAAAATGATTTTAAAGTATATAATCTTGTAATTTGCAGTGGTTTATAAGAAGGGAAGCTCATTTAAGACGTGTTCGAGAGGGTACTCGTGTTTCAGAATACGGGGTACTCTCTTTTTCTAGAAATCGGCATTTTCTTATTTAACGTAAAGTTTTTTTTATAAAAAGTAAGATTTTTTATTTTTTTTAGGTTTTGCTTAATATGATCCGTCAACCCGAATGGGTACATGAAACAACTGTTCCTGAAACACGAGATGTTGCCCCCGATGCCACCACAAATAATTTTTCTGATCCCGTGGTAACATTAATTTAGCAAATTTAAACTTATTATATAAAGAATTAATTAATTAATTTTTTCACTTTTATTTGTTATATTTTGTTTCTCGTTTTGGTTTGCAGATGGAAATACTGGAATCAATGATTCAAAAACTTCCAATTTACATTTTAAACGCCGTCCCGACAGACTGCAGTGATTGTCCAATATGTTTGGAAGAGTTCTGTATCGGGCAAGCAGTAATATTTCTTTTTATATATTATTATTTTCTATTTCCATTTACTAAACTTATTAATTTCTATATTCTAGGTTCGCGGTCTTCCGTGTGCTCATAATTTCCATATAGCATGCATCGATCAATGGCTTAGATTAAATCTGAGATGCCCTAGATGTCGTTGTCTCGTTATCTCTCTTTGTCAAATACATCATGCATCTACAACCCCGGTCGATCCTGACCATCCAATTATATCAACAGCTAACCCGAGTTACCTTGCCAGAATGCAAAGTTTTCTCGTACCGGTTCGTGAAGAAAACGGGCCGATATCTGACTCCAGCCCGAGCTCGAGCTCGAGCCCGGTCTCAACGGCCAGCAATGGAGATGCACCGCCACCCGACTCCAGCCCGAGCCCGAGTCTGAGTCCCACCTCCAGCAACGGGCCCGCTGAAGGGCCCGTTGAACCGTTGGAGTTGGTACAATGACACAGTTGTGGTCACAAACTGTACAACATACGTTTTTAAGTGCAGTTTTTATGAGTTTTAGGACTCACTTCTTTTTCATGTTAAACTAGCATCAGACCATAAGTTGGTAGTTATTTCGGTTACCTCAATATAATTGGCTGTAAAAGTATTTTCATACTTTAAACTAGTAATGCCATATATAAAGTTTTATAGATTTCATTCTTATCGTATTTGATTTATGAGTCTCAATATAATTGGCTGTAAAAATATTTTCATACTTTAAACTAGTAATGCCATATCACTTCTATTATAAAGTTTTATAGATTTCATTCTTATCGTATTTGATTTATGAGTTAAACAGGTTGAAAGTCGCACAAAGTGCATAATTATACAACCTCTTAAATCTTTTCGTTTAACAAAAATGGTTTTTTTTATTGTAATAATACAAGCTTTATACTCATATATTCGATAATTATTTGTAAAAAAGTTTGATAGATCATGTTTATGTGGCAACTTGATCCGTCCATTTCGCCACCTCTCTGAGCGCACATGCATTATCGAAATTTCGAATGACACGGGAAAATACAAATTAGGTAAAGTGTTTATCCGTTTATAGAAAAATATACATTACATAAAATGGCGATTCAACTTCGAACCCTAAATACTTTATGATTTCTAAATCGCTTTAATGACGATTCAAGTTCAATTTGAACCCTAAATACATTATGATTTCTTAACCGCTTTAATGACGATTCAACTTCAATTTGAACCCTAAATACATTATGATTTTTTAACCGACGATTCAGCTTCAATTTGAACCCTAAATACATTATGATTTCTTAACCGCTTTAATGACGATTCAACTTCGATTGAACCCTTAATACATTATGATTTCTTAACCGCTTTAATGACGATTCAACTTCAATTGAACCCTTAATGTATTATGATTTCTTAACCGCTTTAATGGCCACACAAACTCAAATCGGGTAAAACTCGTACCAAACAGAAATTGATGCGACCTCACGAGGAGTAGTCAGGCTATAAAGTTAAACCCGGTACCTTAAACTCGATATGAATGAATGCATTTTTTTTAAGTATTATAAACGTTTGAATCATTTCATGAATAAGTAAATATAACAATCGTTCATGTACCAATGATTTGTTCCATTTTGGTTAAAGATCTTATTTTTCTTCGTTGGATTAAATGAACAACCATAGAACCAAACATGTTCTATTGAAACATAAATGACAAAAAGTACATACTTTTTATCACCAAAATAGAACATAGCATTTTTTTTAACTGAATAAGCGAAACAAAAGTAAATACAATGGCTCGTTGCTAGTGTATACTCAATTACTCATATCTTTCTTTGGCGATATCTAGACTTTTTACGTTTCATTACATAGCAAAACTGTGGATATCTGTGCTTAACTAATTTTGTATTTGCAATTTCAGTTATGATAAAGGAACAATAAAGAAGTCAAATTAGAAAGAATTTTAATTCTGGATAATTCGACAATTGGAGACACTGTGTCACCTTAGTCTTCTCCAATTGACATGCGGACACATTCAAACGGTATTCGTAATCGATTTAGTAATCAAATGATTAGTTTGAGACTATACCTAGCAATATGGTTTTAATTGGTATACAACCATCTCATGATTATGCACAAAAAGTTAGTGTTAAAATGCCAAATCTAAGAGTTTGATAACTAATATCCTGATTGTGCATATAAGACCGTCATCCCATCATATACAAATAAATCACCAACAAACTCATAAAACAAAATATAAATACAAAAACATCAATCAACCTATCTTCAAAGACATATAATTAAGTGTTTATAATAAACTTACACAAATACATCATTTCAAGAACAAGAACCGTCATCGTATTACCTCAATACCATCTTCATCGGTTTTTGATTAATAATTTGAATCGAAAAGGTTTCCTAATGATTTAGCTTTTCGGCTTCTAACCTTCCCTGCCTCTTTTAGTAATTCAGCCAACCTCTTTTTTTCATCGTCTACATCAAAACCCGCGGTCCCAAGCTTCTCCTCCCGTGTTTCAACAACATGTTCCAAGATCTCAATTGCATCATCCAATCTACACAAATTCACATCGTGATTCATGCATCACAACTACAACTTTTCACTTTATATTTTTTTTGAAGAACTAATTTTCCAAAATGTAACATACTTTCACCCTTTATTCCGATGTATGTAACGTACTCTCATTTTAAACATTTAATGTAGAGAAAATTGCCAAGAACAGTAAATACCAATTTTAGCAACGTGCAAAAAGATTAACATAAATAACGTACCAATTTTGACAACGTGAAAGAAATATTTAAAAATTTCTTGCTCATAAAAAAGGTAACATAACATTTTAATATAATAAAAAAATAAGCATATAATTCATACCTTCCTACGGCATCATAAGTACCCGCAAGATTACTATAAACCGCAAGAGTATCAACATGAAAAGGACCAAACTCATGTTCCAAAACAATCTTAGCTTCTTCAAAACAATCAATCGCTTCATTTATCGCATACCGTTGCACACACGTGAGCCCCATTTGATTAAGCACAATCCCATAAAAACCCGATTTCTTCTCACCACTTTCCCGAATCTTAGAAACCGCATTTTTAAAAAAATCATAAGATTCTGAGTATTTCCCCAGCACAAAATACATAACTCCCATTTGAGCTTCAATTCCCGCAACCACACTTTGTTGTCCCGGAACATCATTATATATTTTCAAAGCTTTATATAATAACTCGAGTGCATAATCGAGCTCGTTAATAGACTCGTATATAGACGAAACGTTAGTAAAACCGCACGCGATTTCCTCTAACGGGATTCCTGAGACGGGATTTTCGTATATAAAAAGCGCTTTTCCACAATACGTTTTCGCTTCTTTAAACCTCCCAGTTTTGTTGCACAAATCCGCCAAACGAGTGAAAACCGAAGCAACCGACGGATGGTTTTCGCCTTTTGATGATTTGAGAGATGTAAGTGCTTTTTCATACGCGAATATAGCTTCATCGTATCTAGATAACGATAGATACGTATCACCAATTGCTATATCTATATATGATATTTCATTTCCTTGATTATTAGCCACCATGTTCATACTAGCTAAAACTAGATGCTCGAGTGCACCTTCATGGTCGCCTTTTGACTCACAAATCAGACCCATGAGCCTTCGATCGGCTGCTTCTTCAATTTTTAAATCATTATTTAAATGAATTTCAATCGCCATTTTACAAAAACGTTCGGCTTCGTTAAATTCAAGTGATTGAACATAAGCTTCTGAAATATACCGACACGTTTCACCAATTCTTGGATCAAAATCACCCAAAACTTCACGTTGTAATTCTAAACCCTCCGTGTAACATTTTAGTGAATTTTCGAGTTGACCCAACATAGAATAAGTATCGCCCAATTGCATTAAACCAGAAAATTTCGCGAGACCATGATTTTGACTTTCGTTGACTTTTGGGATGTTGATTGACTTTTCAAGACTTTGTATTGCTTCATTGTGTTGGGTTAAACTACAATGTATGGCTGCTGTAACGTGTAGACACATAACAACGTCTAGATTTGATTTATTTTTAGCGGATTTCTCAAATGCTGATGTGGCACAAAGAGCTAAATCGAGTGCTTTACGAGGGTTGGAGGCCATTAAATCTCGGGCTTGCTTGAGTAAACTCGGGCCGGATTCTGAGTCCGGTTCTATTGATTTCTTGTTGGGTTTTTTGGGTAAAAGATTGTTTTTTTGTTGGGTTTTGGGATTAGGGCTCGATTTGAAACTTGATTCTGAATCCAATTGTGATTGGGGTGCTTTTATTGAGGTTTTGGGTGAACTGGATTTCAAGCTTTCTTCTTCGTTTTGGTTATAAACGTCATCGTTTTCCTTTAAAATCTCAACTTCACGCATCTCTCCACCAACTAAATGCCTCAATTCTGAATCAATTCTTGATTCTTCACCGTCTGATCCGTAACTAACCCTAGAAACCGATTGATCAGAACTTTGCATATCACATACGTTATCGTAAAGTTCTTCAATTGACGGCTCAATAACGACACTAGAACCACCCAAATTGTTTGGAGATTTGCTCGATTCCAAATTGTCCTTGTTTTTCAACAAATTTTCCTTCTCGGGCATTTCATCGAACACCTTATCTTCATGAATTTCGTTTTCATCCACAACTAATCCAGGCATCATTCAATGTGCAAACAAACTCACAAATGGATGATAAAATATAATATCTGTCAACAAAATACCCAAAAAGTAACGAACTTTATTACATACAAGATTCACAACACAAAAATTCCAACATCAGATCCAGATATAGATTTTGACATAAAGGGGAAGTTAATGGAAGGGGCAAAACAGTCCATTTTTGAAAATTGAACAGAATAAAGTTTGATTCCGATAAAGTACCGAATACTTTTCCACAATAATTACACAAACAAAACTTGGAAAAGGAAACATTTGACCCACAAAGATTTGATCTTTTTTAAAGTTGCATACACGTTCTTGAAAAAAACATTATAATAAGATTCGAGATTAGAAGAACAGAGACTGTTACATAGACAATATAACCCAGATCTTATCATACACAACACATTACTCAATCAACAACTTAAAAGTATCAATTAGAATCAAGATGTGCAAAACCCAGATGAAAAGAACATAGAAAGTCAACAAAAAATTGGAACTTTATGCATAGTTGACTTGTAAAAGTCAACCAATATCTAGAATGAAACTAAATTCATACCTTAGTGAGCACCCATGAAGGATTTTTACAGATTTTGCAAGATTTTTTTAGGGTATTTTAAGGAAAAGGATTAAGATTTTTTTTTATGTTCCGGGTGTTTGGTGTGTTGTTTGGAGAAGAGGGATTGGATTCGAATTCGAATTATTGGAAAGATTTGGGGCAAAATGGTAATTTTGATGGATCTTTTTTATGCTGCAAGGGTGGAATGTCAGAGGGGAGGAGTTCTTTTTACTATTCTGGCAACCCGCCGATTTGTCTTCTGTTGTATACGGGCTTCCTAGATATAGAAGTTTCTAGTGTGTGAAATGACTAATTTGCCCTTGTGGAAGTAGGCTGGTTTTTTACTTTTCTTGTTGGGTAGAATGTTGGAAAGTAGACACGAGGTCATAATAGATAATAAGATTACTTTGCGATCGGTGCAAACAAGTTTTTGTGATATTTTTATTGTACGAACAAATTCAAATTTATTCGTTTATTTACTGATTATTTATTAAACTCTCTTCAAATATTTATTGAACAGAAGTGGTCTTGTTTTCTACTGATTACTTAATTTCATATTCACTAGATTAAGATAAGTGTTAAAATCAAAGGATAATATGAGGAGCGAAGATTAATAAATTACACATCTCATGTTTAGAAGTGAGTAGTCATATGAGTATGTAGAAAATGTAGGAATGAATATAATTTCTCATTATTAAATTCTAGTAAAATAGAATATTATATTCGGAAAGCCATAAAATAAAAATGATCACTAGATGAGATGGAACATGAAAACACAAAGACCTTGGAAAAGGTCATGGATTCTCAACGGATAATGAACACACGTAGTGTAAAAATATGAACATCACGAGACTTTTACTGAGTTTTACCTAACTTGCTAAATAAGTTTTTACGAGTTAAACAAAGGTCAAATGCATATAAATGTATAAAACTTATCGTGTATTATTATTGCAATTAACATATAGTTTAGCGACCCATTGTTGATACTAACTTTTCAGTTTTTTTACTTTTGCATTTCGTTTCATTATATATGATGTTTTCTGTCATTACTTAATACTACATTATCCGTTAACATTTCGATAATACACATAACGTCCATATTTCTCGAAATCCATATGCAACGTAGTCTAGTGTTATTTGCTTCCGTTACTAGTACACACACTAGTGTTAACCTCTACGTATCATATCAAATCATTTTCATAAATGTTTATATCTCAATTAACGTTCTTTAAAGTTTAAATCATACCTAGTAATTTAGGGCTTTTGAATAATTTTCTAAAGATCACAGTTCTATCATTCTTTGTGTAAACATATATACCAGATGATCATAGAAGTTTCAAAAACGACATTGGAAACAGTTAGGTCGCGTACATCACGAGCATCCAACCGAATAATAAAATGCAAATGAATCTCTAAGATATGAGGTTTTTATTGATTTACATATTATGTTTGATTTGATTTGATTTGATATAATGTTTTGGTTAATTTTTCTGTTATTTGACTTTAACGATGAACTGTTAACTGAAGGTAAAATACTTTGACAATCTATACAAACTCTTTACACTTCAACTATATGAAAACCCAATTAAGATCAAATAGGGGTTTGATCACAAAGATTGTAACCAGATATAACAGAACTAAACGCAAAACAAACAAAAGCCAAAAACGACATCACTATCGACGCAGAAGCCATTTTTGTAAAATCGTCTTTTCCCCAATTTAATATCCAATCATCGAGCCTTGTGGCTGCTGAAGATGACGATGAGATTAATAGATACGCCAATATCTGTCACAAATCAGCATTTTTTAAAACAATTAAGTTTATTAATGGTGATTGATTATCACTTACCTGATCTATTAGGAAGTTGAAATGAGTTTGAAGAGAATATTTGATGATGTGTGTTTGGTAAATTAAGTGATATGTTAGATCAATGGCTTGGATTGCTGCATATGTGAAACCGATCACATTCACTGCTACCAAATACCTATCATATCATATCATAAAAGGGAGTTAAATTAAGACTATTTGACTAAAACTGTTGACCAAAATTTGACCCCTAATTTTCCTAAGCAATACGTAAGAACTGAAGCTAATTAAGAATGGAATGAATTGTACCTGTACTCCTTGTATCGATCAAAAGAATCTCCACTCCATCCTTGAGTTCTATCAGCAGCCATTACAGAAAAAGCAACCAAGCTTAATATCATCTCACAAACTCTAAACCCTAACGCTGATCTCTCAATTGTCACTTCACTTCTCGTCCTCCTCACGATCGACGTCACCGCCACTCTCGATCTCTTAACACCTCCATCTCCGTCACGGATTCCGCCGGTAACCACCTCCTCCCTCACTGACCGGTTATTCGTTGCGGCAGGCGATTGCGCTTTCGCGAGAGGCGCGACATTGACGGTGTGAGAAGGTTTAATGTTTTTGGAAAGAGGAGATCTGAAGGGATTGCAGGACTTGTCAACGGAGACGATGGCGGTGGAGGTGGTTGATGAGAAGTCGTCGGAGCGGAGAGGTGAGTCAGCTCGGAGTGGAGAGTGGAACTCGTCGATTTGAGAATCGGTGTCGGAAATTGATCGGTTACTGGTGGCGGAGCTATGGTGGCGATGGTGGTTTCTGAGGAAATCCATGGTTAATAATTACAGTTGCTCTATAATTGGGATGACTTATTAATTATTAGGCGGTGGGCAAAGATATGTATGCAAGTTTGTTTTATAAAAAGCAAATAAAATCGGATAAAACAAGAAATATATGTTTTGGCATGTTGTTAATTTTGAAATGGATTCGTATATTATTAAAGTTGATGTGTGTGTATTGTATCTTAGTGGTTTTATAATATTGTATTTTGTTGTACAATAGTTTTAAGTTGTAGCAAACATTGTTTTATTTTTTCATGATGTATTTTGCAAATTCTTAAAGATCTTAATTTGATTCATTGTTCAAGTAAGCATTGTCTATATAGAAATAAAGATATTTCGTTGATTTTTAGAAAAAGTGTACCACTCCTTTCCGTTTTTCAAAGTTATTTAACAATGCAATTTACATATTTGCCCATAAATACTGTTTCAATGTTCCGTTAATTTACATACATGCCCACCACGCAACCACTTCTTCTAAGAATGCTTCTTACTTGGTCTAGGTTTGGATTCCGTCCAAACCAGAATATTTGATTTCTTCAATTTCGTCTAACTTGGTTTGCATATCGGACGCGGTTCAAGCAGTTTTGATGATCCGGTGCAAATGAAAAAAGCAACTAAATTCCTCAAAAGTTCTTACACAATAAGAAATTAACTCAAATTAATAAATAACTCAGTCAGCAAATATTAAACGAGATCTAAAGTCTGACTTATTTGAATGATTTCCTTACAATTCTAGGCTTGGGATGGGTCTGACTTTTAGTTGGGATGATCATGGTCATGCAAACCCAAAATTATGGATATTTCCGATTCTTTATTTTTGTTGCAACTTACAAGTGATAAGCAACTGCATCATGCAAGGTTTTTCCTGTTTATTAAACAAAACCACCACTATTACCCCCCACACCACACAAAAAAAAAAAAAAAAAAACCAACGTTAGTCGCTATAATAAAACAGTGATCGTATATTATAACAAATATAACTGTGGCTATTTCGTAAGAAATTTTGTTGCCACATCCAAACATTTTTTCAATAATCATGGCCATAGATCCAATTTTAAACACAACTTTACATTCATTATGGCAAAAGTTTACAATATAATCAAAGTAAAATGTTCAAGATAATCTTTAATTTTTGTGTAGTATTAATGGACAAATCTCAACTATTAATCAATAAGATTTAATGGTCAAGATTAATCACATATTTTATACTTGAAAGATATTTTCGTCATTTGACACTTACAAAAAAAATTCAATTTTTTACACATCATTGGCTATTGAAGGCCTAAACATTGTCATGAGAATTTCCCGATGCAACATGTATCATGACTTCTGATCTGGGCTTGAAGAATTGTTATTGAACAATACCTGTTATAGTTGCCCATCAAAACAAGTAAGAGTAAAAACTAAAAGCTTATAATCTTTAGCCTTCTTTATTAAACATCACGTGTTCTCAAGCATCCGGAAATATTAGATATAAGGGTAAAAATCCATGTAACTAGTCAAATTGGAGTTTTGGTCAAATGTCTTCTTATTAAATTATTGTATTCTCTCGTTGTTTATTCTCCTTGCTTAGTTACTTTTTTTTTTTTAAACGGCACTTAATCTATAATAATTTGTCCACTGCGGGACTTGAACTCATAACCATTAGACCATGGGCAACACCTAACACCAATACTTATAAAAATATGACAGGTGAGAAAAAATGTCTTCCAAATAATTTGTTCGTTGTACTCCTTCCAAACACACCATAAAAAAGAAAAAAAAAAAAAGACAGGTGAGAACAACCCTTCTTTCTTCACTCCTTTGAGCCCAATTGAATCAGCCCATCGAAATAGCCCGATTGAATCAGCCTTTTATTTATCTAATTTTGTAAGAAAACTTGTTTCTTTGAGTTTCAGGTCACTTGGTCTACTGGGTTTTCATATCCAACCAGCTAATTCTGACTAAGTTATAATCATGAACCTAATGACTCCTTAATTTCCAAATTGCTACATTCTCAATTCCTAATTTGAGTAGTCCGTTGGAACCGATTTTTAAAATTGTGTGGACGTTAACTAGTTATACGTTTTCATAATACTCCCAAATGAGCATCTTGCTAGTCTCCTTTCACTAATATGCTTTTCTATCTCCTAAAACTAATAATAGCAAACCATATTACATAAATATTCAATTTTTTTATTTGGACAAGTCATCAACTAATAACTAAAAGACTAAAATGCATGAATCAACACACATTAAAACTTTCACGTTTTCAGAGTCTCAGTAATTTTCTGATGAATAAACATACAATTTTATCAATAGAGTATTTAAGATAAACCCAAAATAAGGAACACATCACCGTTCATCGCATATTAGTGTGGAAAGAGGTGCTTATTATGTATTTTAAATAATACTCCGTACTTTCTATGTATCACAAAATAACTTTCAGTTGAAAAATAACATTTTGCCTAACAAAATTAATATTCCTGAAAGCAATCTCTCTATTTAAATCAATATTTACTTTTTGAAAAAATTGTGTATCATTGTTAACTTGTTACAAAGTTGCATTTGTGTTTTTGGATACTTCATTAACAAAACATACCGCTATTTTTTTTGTAAAAAGATTCCCGGTCGTTCACAATAATTAATTCTTGTCATCTACAATCATCTTTAGACAATTATTTGTCGTGCATCGTCTATAACGATGAGTATTGAAATATTATTTAATCTAAAAAAAACACGTCTATAAAAAATTACGTATTAGCACTCTATAGGACATCTATTCTATTCATATGGCACTATGATTTGATAAAATAACTGAAGAAGAATCCCACAAATCTCTTTTTAAACTAGCAGATCGAGAACCGTAAATATTAATATAAAATTTTTTTTTTACCCACAATATCTAATTAACAACGACGCAACATGGTCGATAAAACCAATTTTTAGTCTAATACTATAACTTTTGACCTCAGTTGTTCAATTTTTTACTTATCATAATCAAAATCATAATTTGCAAATCCTATCAGAGAGGTATTTGTTTGAACTAAAGACCAAATTATAAAGATCAAAGGTGTAAATACATCCGCTATCCCTAAAATACTCCATCCGTCTCATAAAAAACTTCTCATTTCACCCTAAATTTTTGTCCTACAAAAAACTTCTCATTTCTTATATTTAATGGGCTCCACATAATAAAATATTATGTTGGAGTAAATTACAGATCAACTTATTACTGATGCTGCAGTTAGTACTGATCATACTTAGTACTGATGGGGCAGAACCATTTACTACTGATGAAGTTGATACTGATGAAGGCTATAACTTAGTTACTACTGATCAAGCTTATTGAAGATACTACTGATCAATAGTAGTCACTACTGATGATGGATCTGGACTTACTACTGGTCACCAAAGTTACTACTGACATTACGTATTTACTACTGGTGATTGCAGAATACTACTGATGAGCTTATATGGAACATATCGAGTCCGAGATCTTCGTAGAGATAGTTATAGTATGTAAATCAATGTATATCTATAGAATTCGAATGTAAATCAAAGTCCTAGAATAACTAGGGTAAATAGTTTAGCTTCAAGGACTATTATAAATAGTTCCTTACGAATTGTAAACGTACGTGTGTATTGTTAACTCGATAATATACATTGAAGCTTTTTGTGAAACTATGTTCTTAATATTTTCGTTTATTATTTACAGTTCATCGTTCTTAATTTATTGATATAGTGTTGATCCGCTGCAACTTCTATAGTCAATTAGATCTAAGGTGTTTATTAACTTCTCTATAGTTAATCGATCCTGACAAGTGGTATCAGAGCATATTGGTTCTAGATCTACTATTTGTTAAGAACAACAAAAAGTTTTAATCTTTAAAACACACACATTATTAATCATGACTGATAATAATGAAAGCACTCAGGCCAACAAAATTCCTATACTCACTCCCAACAACTTTGGGATGTGGAAGAATCGCATTAAGCAATACATGCTTATTACAGATTACTCCATGTGGGAAGTTGTCCTTGAAGGAAACAAAACTGGTCCTGGTCAAGCAAGCAGCTCTGCAACTGAGGCAGACAAACTTAAATGTGAGAAGGAGAAGAAAGACAAGGGAATCGAACTTAAAACTCTAGGCACTCTCCTATTGGCCATTCCTAATGACTATCAACATCTCTTCGTTGAGTATGATGATGCAAAGGTGCTTTGGGAAGCACTGGAGAAGAGATTCGTTGGGACAAAGAGTACCAAGAGGAACATGAAGTCTGTTCTTAAACAAGACTTTGAAAATTTCAAAGGAAAGCCCAATGAAACACTCACTCAAGTGTTTGACAGATTCAACAAACTAATTGGTGAACTTAACCAAGTTGGGGTCAAGATGGATCAAGAAGATGTCAACATGAAGTTCCTAAGGTCTCTTAGTGAAGAATGGGCCATGTACACAGTGGTATATAGACAAAGAGATGCACTAGAAGAAAAGGAGTTGGATGAACTCTACAATGATCTCAGAGTATTTGAAACTGAGGTAAATCAAAAGAACCCTTCTATTTCTTCTAATAATGCTGCATTTGTATCTAGTACAGGTCAAGGTCAGGAAACCTCCACAGGAAAGGCTGCAGATTCTGAGGATACTGCAAGAGAATCCTTCTTCACTAGTCATGTGCATACTGCACTGATTAGTGATGACTTGGAACAATTGAATCCAGATGATCTTGAGGAGATGGATCTTAAATGGCAGATGGCTATGCTGAGCCTAAGGACCAAAAGCTTCTTAAAGAGAACTGGTAGGACAAGCCTCAACTACAATAAAGGTGACAAAGCTGGATTTGACAAAACTAAAGTCAAATGTTACAACTGTAACAACCTTGGTCACTTTGCAAAAGAATGTCCTCAGCCAGACAAAAGATCAAAATCAACTGCTCTTGTTTCACAACAAGGACAAGGCTATGACTGGAGCTTCCAAGCAGAAGAGCATGCTCAAAATCAAGCTCTCATGGCCTTTACTGACAACAAAACTGAGGTAAAACCTAAACCTTGTACTTCTGAATGTATTAAAATTGTTAAAAATCTAGAAAAAGAAAACACTAAATTAAATGAAGATTTAGCAAAAGCAGTCAGAAGAAATCATGAATTTGATGGTGTAATTGCTGATCAAGAACATCAGATAAAGGTGTACCAGATGATTGATCAACGAATAAAGGAAGAATTACTTCAAGCTGTAGATGAGAAAGAGTTTTATGAAATAAAAAATAAAGAACTAACAAGTAAATTAGAGGAATGTCAGCTTGAAATTGAACAAAATAAATTAACAATCAAAACGTTTGAACGAAGCACTAAAATTCTTGATGAACTAACTAACAATCAAACTACAGAAAAAGTTGTTCATGGGGTGGGATATCATGCTGTACCATCTCCAACTACACGATGATGCAGGTATGGTTACTCTTCCTAAGGAATTCATTGCTGAAATTTTAAACAGAATGGGTTATGAGGGGAGACTCAACATAGTAACTTTTCAAAAGGGTCTTCTCTCCCCACAATGGAAATTTTTAGTACATACTATTCAGCATTGTATTTCTCCTAAAAGAAGTACTTGGAATGAGTTTAATAAGGCAATAGCCTCTGCTGTTGTCTGCTTATGCACAGACCAAGTATTTAATTTTTCTCAAATGATTTTTGAAGGTATGTTGGGAAATCTCAGTTCTACTAAATTTTTAATGTATCCCAGATTTCTCCAACATATCATTAACATTGAATTACAAAACTTGTCAACTCCCAAAAACATTTTCATTATTCCAGAGTTGAACAAGAAAGTTTTCTCAAATATGAGAAAACAATTTAAATTTTCGGGCAAGGAAACCCCTTTGTTTCCAAATATGATCAAAGATCAAACACAAATTGGAGAGGGTTCAATCATAGATACAACCCAAATTGAACCTCAACCCACTCCATCACCCCCAAATACAGCCCAAACACCACCCCAAATAGCCACTCAATCACCCACTAACATAGAAGTCCTGAATGTGTCCCAGGAACTTGAAATAAATCTGCAGAGTGCTACTCTTCACTCTGTGGAAGACCTACCAGACAAAACCCAAAATATTTCCACAACTTATAAAAGAAAGAAACATTCTTTAAAGGACACCAGGGGACCAATCGAGTCAAACCCCAGACTCAAAGAGTTGTCCTCCAAGGAGGAGAGAGGACATGAGGCGAGGGCTCTCACTACTGATGCCCCAAAGGTGGGTGCACAGGATAGTGAGAACATCACTAAGACCCAGACCTCGGCAACTTTGAGTGATGACTCATTTGAGGAGTTACTCAAAGGACCCCGGTGCCAAGAAACCACAAGGGGGGGCATCTCTGCTTCTTCTAGGAAGAAGAGGATGTCTAAAAGACCCAATGAATCACCAAGAAGTGATGAGGGCAGATCTATGGATTTGACGGATAGGATGGAAAACCTTCAAACCAATGTACCTGTTAGTGAGCCCGATGATCTTGCTAGATGGAGTGAGGGCAGTATTAAAATCAAACAATTGACGGAAAAAGTGGATTCTCTTGAATCCACTGTAAAAAATTGTCTTACATATCTCACAAACCAAGGGAAAACCATGGCTGCAATGAAAAGGCATGTTAATACCATCAACAAACGAATGAGGTTTTATGAACACAGGCTTCATCAACAAACCAAGATCATAAGAAGATTGAAGAAGAAAATTGATGATAGTGAGGCTCCACCAGTTGAGCTCACTAAGGGGGAGAAGGATAACATTCAAACCATGATTGATGAATCAATTGCAGCAGCAGCATCCTCTCTCCTAAATTTAAAAGTAACAAAAGTTGATGAAGGCCCAGAAATGATGGTTACTGAAGATGAGCCTATTACTACTGCTACCATGGAAGAACAAGCTGAAAAAGAAACATCAGTAGTAACTCCTACTACTGATATCATAGCAGTAGTAAGTCTGGAAGAGGAAATGAATGCACCAAATACTACTGATGCCCTATCAGTAGTAACTCCTGAAGTCACACCAGTAGTAACTACTCTGGTTACTACTGAAGAGGAAGAATTGCAGCTACCAGAGCTAATTGAAAGAGAAAGACATGTCATCATCTCCAAACCACCAACACATAATCAACCACTTATCATACCTGACATTGATGATAATGTGAACTAGTTTGAGGTAGATGAATGTACACTTCCTCCACACCCTAAAATACTATCAGAAGATCAACTACATCTGTTTTATCCAAAACTTCTGATCTTGGGTGTACCTGATATGAAATACATTCCACCTCCACCATCTGCTTGCATTGGAAAAGGAAAAGAAGTCTATGATGATGATTATCCCAATAGAGCATTAGGTCATAACATGGTAAACAAGATTAATCATGTCAGAGCAGAAAAGCAATCCAGATGGAGAATAAAACATAGGAAATTTTTGGAGAAAGTGGAAATGTATCAAGCACTGGAGGAAAATAAGAAGAAAATTCAAAGTGCAATTCCTGTTCAAATACCTGTTCAAGCAGAGGACATTCAGATAGAAGCTCAATAGGCAGAATTCAAAAGGCTTAGACAAGTTGAAGAAGAACATATACAATGCCTTGAATATTTGGTCTCTGAATGCAAGAAAACTAAAAGTGAATTAACTAATGATGTGTTTGAACAGAAGGCCAATATGATTGAGTATTTGAAGACAAAGGGCATAGTGCAAAGTCATTCGGCAGAATGAAGATGATGACTATAATTGAAAAATATTGCACTGCTAAGAAGAAAGACTTGGCTGAACAAGAAGCTGAAGAAACAAAGAAAGCCAAAGCTTTAATCCCAATCAGTCCAAAATTAATCAAGAAGGATAGTATCTCAACTACTGGTGAGCCATCAACAAAGAAAAGAAAGATGGTCTCTCAAGAACAAAGTGCTCAAAAGAAGTCAAAAACAGAGCAAGTCATTCCTGTTCTTGAACTACCAGTTGCTCCCTTACAGAACAATCCTATCCTAAATTGGAGAATTTTGAATAATAATGTGATAGAGATCATAAGGGAAGACAAAGTTGTGCAGAGATTCACTGGATGGTTACCATTGATCATGTCCTGTTCAAGAAGTGATGTTATTAAATTACTGATCATTGGAAAACCAAGAATGAACAAGAAATCATGGAAAGAATTTGGAGCTGGATACTTAACAAAGATGATAGATACTGCATTTTATCCAGACAACTATCCAGAACAATTTACCAGTGAAGAAAATGTTTATGCTTGGAATGTGATTCCAACTGCTCAAATGTACTTCTTTGAAAAATCTAGCAAAGTTTGTGAACTATATCTGTATGAAAAAGAATATCCTCATTCTGAGAGGACTATGTATCAGATATTCACAAACACAATGATGAAGCCGTATGATGCTGTTATGTTCCAAAACAAGTTGAATTATTTCACAAAGAGAAACAGCAAATATATCATTGAGCAAAGACTCCAACAGAATAAAAGAACTTTAGAGAAAAGAAAGAAAGAACAAGAAGAACAAGAAAAACTTAGTTGATTGAAAGATAATCAATAAGTTTAGGGGGAGATTGTTGGAGTAAATTACAGATCAACTTATTACTGATGCTGCAGTTAGTACTGATCATACTTAGTACTGATGGGGCAGAAACATTTACTACTGATGAAGTTGATACTGATGAAGGCTATAACTTAGTTACTACTGATCAAGCTTATTGAAGATACTACTGATCAATAGTAGTCACTACTGATGATGGATCTGGACTTACTACTGGTCACCAAAGTTACTACTGACATTACGTATTTACTACTGGTGATTGCAGAATACTACTGATGAGCTTATATGGAACATATCGAGTCCGAGATCTTCGTAGAGATAGTTATAGTATGTAAATCAATGTATATCTATAGAATTCGAATGTAAATCAAAGTCCTAGAATAACTAGGGTAAATAGTTTAGCTTCAAGGACTATTATAAATAGTTCCTTACGAATTGTAAACGTACGTGTGTATTGTTAACTCGATAATATACATTGAAGCTTTTTGTGAAACTATGTTCTTAATATTTTCGTTTATTATTTACAGTTCATCGTTCTTAATTTATTGATATAGTGTTGATCCGCTGCAACTTCTATAGTCAATTAGATCTAAGGTGTTTATTAACTTCTCTATAGTTAATCGATCCTGACATATTATTATTACTAAAGACCACACCACTAACTATTGACTAACTATCTTTCTCTCTCCAAACCAATCTTATATTTTAATCAAAATTATTACCAATGACTCCACTACTAACTATCACATTAAGACTTATGACAAAGTGAAATTTGAAGTTTTTTGTGGGACGGAGAAAGTAATATATTATAAAACATTTGGCAATTTATCTTAAATTTCAAAAACATAAATGGACTATGTTATCCCTAAATCTATATTATCATTTTTACCCGACATAATTAAAAATATATATACATAAGTCTCCATCTTTTACAACACCACCATTTTTTCCTCTCATCCAATAAAAAACATATACATCTCTCTCTCTCTCTCACTATATAAAAACCTTTATCACCACTAGCAATCTTCAATCAGCTCTGAATACTGTAAAAAGATATTAAAAAAAACCCTATTAAATACTTTAAAATATTGTTGTCAAATACTTTAAAATATTGTTGTTTTGCACATATAAACTGCTAGTACTGTGAAAAAGATATTAAAAAAAACCCTGTCAAATACTTTAAAATATTGTTGTTTTGCACATATAAACTGCTAGTAAGTCTATAACTAGCTGGTTTTATAACCTAATTTTCTAAAATAGAAGTCAAAATAAGACCACTTATTAAAAAATCAACATAATTATAAATTACACATGGTTACTTTATAATAGTCGAAATATGTGTGCTAGTAATGATAAAGTCTTATATTTGCAACTTCAGGTTGATATAATACCAATCAAATAAAAAGAACACCTTATATATATTGTTTTATTGTATAAGATTTTAAATAGATGAAACACTCTTATTTGATAACATGAGAGGCGTTTGAAGTATGTATTGAAAAAAATGATCGTTAAGACTTTGAGAATTAGAATAAGATAAATAGTCACAATTTTATACTTATTTACTAGAAGAAAGTAAGGATTCATTAATAAAAAAATACTCTTCTTTCGAATTTTTTTAAGTAGTACATTTTTCATTTTCAAAAATTTCAAAATAAATATTACAATATTTTAATTTACCTCACTTTATAAAAAATTAGTAGAGCTCACATCTATTAATTATCTTTTTTAATCTATCTATTGAAATACAAAATTTATCTTTACTTATATTTTTAAATATGATTAATTTTAATTTATTAAAATGTTTGTAGATCCACGCTCTCTAATATCTAATGTAATTTATATTAGTTTTCATCATGATATTATAGTTTAAAAATCATAAAAAAATTGATAATATACAACTCAAATTAAAATTGAAGCAAGTATAATTAACTAATCATCCACCTATCCTATAATTTATTAGGGTAAATGTCAGAAATTGTCCCTGTGGTCTTGGGTTTTCTGGTTTTTGTCCCTAAACTTTTTTTTTCGAGATTTTTGTCCCTGTACTCTTTAAAAATCTGTTTTATCGTCCTTCCGTCCAATTCCGTTTCATTATGACCGTTAAAGTCCCTCACGTGCGTAAAACGTGAGGGTAATTCCGTCCTTTTTTCAAATTTTACCCTTTTAATCCCAGTTGACACCCCTTTCGTCATTATTGTCCCCGAACTTCTTCAAAGTAAAAACCTAATTTCAACCACCATCAATCGGCGATTATCACCAAACATGGCCGCCGGAATTCCAAATGCTCCGTGTTGGTATTTCAGAGAAGAGGATTTTGATGAACACTGCATGCAAGACGTATATGGTAAGCTATTTTAGTAACATAAATCATAGTAATTTGGGAAAAAATTAATTATTTTTTTTAAAATTTTGTTACAGAGACATATGAAAATCTGTTTTCTTTGAAGATTCATCATGGTGGAAGTCTTTCTAAGTATCCAGGTCGCAAATACGTTGGTGGAACTTTTGCCTATGTTGATTTGGTTGACTCCGAATACTTTTCTGCTCATGAGCTTGATAAGATGGTTGAGAAATTAGGTTATAAAGACCATCAAATGTACTACCATTTTAAGAAACCAGACCTTGATTTAGATTATGGTTTACTTGCTTTGGGAAATGACGATGATGTAAGGAACTTGTTAACCTATGTTGGAAAATCTAAAGTAATATGTGTTTATATAGAACATGGGATTACTACGGTTTTTAATTACTGGAGATCACCTCAACAAAGCAAGGTTGTGTTAGAGGAATTAGATGATGGTGATGCTTCTAAGGTTGTTAAAAAAAAACACCACGTAAGAGAGCTCTGTGTTTACCTTGGTTTGGGACTACTTCTGATAGGGAACATGGGCAAAGTTCAACATATGATGCAGAATTTAATGAAGATAATCTAGATGAACAAGCACAGTTTAATCAAGATAATCCAGATGAAGAAGCACAACTTAATGAAGATAATCCAGATGATGAAGAACAAGTAATTGAGGAAGAAGAAGTAATTGAAGAAGAAGAAGCTGAAGTAATTGAAGAAGACTTACAAGAAGATGAGCATAATGAAGTCCAGGATGTAGATGTTGATATGAGTGGATTCAGGTTGAATGTTGAAAAAAATGAACTGTTTGAAGATACAATTTTACAACCCGATGTAGAAATTAATGAAGAAGTAGATGAGATTAACTTTGATGAGTATGATAGTGGTTATGATAGTGAAGAAAATGAGGTTGATATTGAAAAAGATAGAAAGTTGAAATTGAAAAAGTTAAGGAGGGAGTCCCAAATTATGAAGAACACTTTCTATGTTGGTCAAACTTTTGCCACTAAAAAACAGATTCTTAGTGCAGTAAGGGAACATGCAGTGGAGAGTAGAAGAGAACTAAAAGTTATTAAATCAGATTTATCCCGTGTACTGTAAGATGTTCCAAGTGTAAAAACAGGGGGCACAATTCAAAAATTTGCAAGGGTCAACCTGGAGTGGAAACAAGAAGCAGTCAAAGAAAGAGTGGAACTCAAGTTGGACCTAGTGGAAGTAAAGCTGGAGCTAGTGGGAGTCAACCTGGACCAAGTGGAAGTCAAGCTGGAGCTAGTGGAAGTCAAAAAAGGAAGAAGACCAAAAAGTGAATTTCTGTTTATTGATGTTTATACCATGACTTTTATGATGTGTTTTATATTTCTGGCTTTTGTATGCCTTTTGAACCCATCTTTTGTATAACTGTTATGATTTGGTTTGAACAATGTGTTATGCAAGTAAAGCTTTAGTTACTTTTCATGTCTATTTACTGCATTTATTATCATGTGTATTTTCTGGAATTTTGCACAATATGTCTGTTATTTTCTGCAATTTTCAACTAGGATAAACTAAACAAAACACAAGTCTGCATTCATTACACAAGTCTGCATTCATTACATTTTCCAAACATAACCCAATTCTAGAAGAAAATGAAATAAATCAAGAAGAACAACCAAGTAAAAATTAGATATTTCTTCCATTTCTTTGCTTCTTCTTCCTTCATCTTTGCTTCTTCTTCCTTTATCTTCATCGATTTCTCCAATGCGTTTTTGGACTCCAACAAACCGGGGATGATATCAGTTGATCTTTCACACATTGGTGGGTCAAGCCATCCAAAGAATCGACAACCAGAAAACTGTAAAAAAAAATTAGGTTTCCTCAAGATGCGATAAATTTAGGGTTATAAATCATTACCTGATCAGGACAGCCATAAAAGCGACGACCAGGGTTCTTTGATGTCCAAGAAGTTCGAACAACAAATACTTTCCCGCAATTGCAGTAAACGACCATGGTTGGAGATTTTGGAGAAGACGAATTTTTGGAGGAGAAGACACTTTTTACAGAACACACACTTTGGAGGAGAAGCAATTGAGATTAAAAGGGTAAAATTTGAAAAAATGACGGAATTACCCTCACGTTTTACGCACGTGAGGGGCTTTAACGGTCATAATGAAACGGAATTGGACGGAAGGTTGATAAAACAGATTTTTACAGAGTACAGGGACAAAAATTCTGGAAAAAAAAATTTAGGGACAAAAAATCAAAAAACCCAACATCACAAGGACAATTTCTGACATTTACCCAAATTATTATTACTCGTACATTTTTCATGTGTTTCATATTTATGTGTTTCTCCTTTATTTTCATGATTTCCACACAATTGATCCATCAATATCTCACTTCCTAAACTAAATACTGTGTGTATCAAGTTTTTGCCTAATTTCAGACAAAAATGTCTACTTTGAGCTTTCTATCTCCAACACAAACCAAGTTAACCACTTTCTCAAACACCCCTAAATCCCAAACCCACCTTCTTAACCTTCATGGTATGTATGTGTTCCACCAAATCAATAATTAATCATAATTTTCTTCATAATCTGATATGATAATTTAATATGTACTAGTATTTATTATTGTTAAAATTGTGTATTTGGGGTTGATATCAGGTGGGTTTTCGTTTAAGAAAAAAGATGTTAAGGTAGCAATCGGAAAAGGAATCCGATGTTCGGCGGAGCCTCCGCCACCACCGGCGTGGCCAGGGACGGCGTTAGTGGACTCCGGGACTAAGAATTGGGACGGCCCGAAACCCATTTCAATTGTTGGGTCAACCGGTTCAATTGGGACTCAGGTGAATTTTATCAAACAGTTGGCGGGTGTTCCAAAGATGCACAGAAACAGAAATTATTTTATTTTTTGGATTTATTTTCTTAATAGTGTAACAATTGTTGATTATTTTTAAGATTATGATCTGCAGACACTAGATATCGTTGCTGAAAACCCTGATAAATTTAGAGTTGTGGCTCTTGCTGCTGGCTCAAACGTCACTCTTCTTGCTGAACAGGTGATAAATTAATATTTGTTAGTATTTTAATTGTTGGAAAATGAGTTAAATAATTTCCTTAAATATTTAATCGTGCAGGTAAAGGCCTTCAAACCTCAATTAGTTTCCATTAGAAACGAGTCTTTAGTAGGCGAACTCAAAGAAGCATTAGCTGATGCTGATTACATGCCTGAAATTATTCCTGGTGAACAAGGCGTTATTGAGGTCAGTTTCGTCAATTCCTAACTAATTTTTATTTATTTAAACAAACTACATATGGAAATATATCCACTACACATGAACTGCTATTGTATTTATTAGACTATAAAAGTTAGCTTTTGATGTAACAAACTTGTATTCACTTTACATCAAAAGGTAAGTTCTGAAAGTCTGTTAAGTCAAAAAGTAATAGTAATTCATGTATAGCTGAATACATTTACATATAAATATATAAATTAACCTTTTTTTTTATTTTTTTGACATTTTGGATTCCAAATTACTTACCATAAACTATTTTTAAGTAATTTTAGGTTGCTCGCCATCCCGATTGTGTCACGGTAGTCACTGGTATAGTTGGTTGTGCTGGTTTAAAGGTATATATTATTATATTCTTCCATTTAATTTTTTATTCAATTTATTTTGTTCTTGTAATAAATAATATTTTTTTATAGCCGACAGTTGCTGCGATTGAAGCAGGGAAAAACATAGCGTTAGCTAATAAAGAAACCCTAATTGCTGGTGGTCCGTTTGTTCTTCCTCTTGCACATAAACATAATGTAAAGATTCTTCCTGCTGATTCAGAACATTCTGCTATTTTCCAGGTAATTACAATAATAATAATAATTTTAATAAAAATAACTAAATAAAAGTGACACAAAACTAAAAATGGTAAATATGTTTTTTTTAGTGTATTCAAGGCTTTCCTGAAGGTGCTTTAAGGCGCATAATATTAACTGCATCTGGTGGTGCTTTTAGGTTATTGTATTTCTTTTAAGGCATAAAAATATAAAATATAATACACTTATTTTTTATTTTTTTTAAATATTTTTAAAGAGATTGGCCGGTTGAAAAACTAAAAGACGTAAAAGTAGCGGATGCATTAAAACATCCAAATTGGAGCATGGGGAAGAAAATAACAGTGGATTCAGCTACACTTTTCAACAAGGGTCTTGAAGTAATTGAAGCCCATTATCTTTATGGATCAGATTATGATAATATTGAAATTGTTATTCACCCTCAATCAATAATACACTCGATGGTCGAAACACAGGTTCAAAATTACCATTTTACCCTTTTATACTTACACAACCCGTAACTCCACTTCTTTCGGGCGTCATTTCTAATTTTCTTTTTTTTCTCAGGACTCGTCGGTTTTGGCCCAATTAGGTTGGCCCGATATGCGTTTGCCGATTCTTTACACGTTATCTTGGCCCGATAGGGTTCCGTGCTCTGAGATTACATGGCCTCGTCTTGACCTTTGCAAGTATGTAACAAGTTCTTCTTTTTTTTCACTTTTTTTTTTTTTCATGTGTATTAAATGGTAATTATAATTGATAAATGATTTTTTTTAATTGGTGTAGGTTGGGATCTTTGACATTTAAAGCTCCGGATAATGTGAAATACCCATCAATGGATTTGGCTTATTCAGCTGGGCGAGCTGGCGGCACGATGACCGGAGTTCTTAGTGCCGCTAATGAGAAAGCGGTTGAGATGTTTATCGATGAAAAGTATGTTTCTTTTTAAAAACTTTTAGACATTTTCCTTCAAATATTGGGATAATAGTAAAAGAGGGCACATGACTATTTAACTTTTTCCATTAAGGTCATCCAACTATTTAAAACTTGAAATTACTTTATAGGCCACCTATAAAGCAGTTGGGTGGCCATAAAAGGATAAAAAAAAAAGTTAAATAGTTAGGTCGTCTCCTTATAATACATTTATGCCTAAAATATTTAATTGAAAAAACACAAATTTGTATATATTTCCTGCAAAATGATCGATGCGATGTTGTTGTTACCCAGGATTAAGTATTTGGACATATTTAAGGTTGTTGAGTTGACATGTGAGAAGCATCAATCGCAATTGGTAGCAGCACCTTCCCTTGAAGAGATTGTACATTATGACTTGTGGGCCCGGGAATATGCGGCTAGCGTGATGACATCATCACCTGGTTTGAAACCGGTGACCGTTTTATGATAGGAAAAAAAAAAAAAAACTTTCCATGTTTAATGGACAAGGGTGTAATAAACCTAAAACTAAAAAAAAAAAAGGTGACACTTTTCTTAAGAGTAGTGATTATTATAGAAGTATTTGTGTTTGGTTAATATATATAATCTGTAACTAATGTACGTGTAAATCGGACCTTGGAGGATTTCAATCATTTCTGGGCTACCAAGAAAGTGGCCCAAAATACCAAATAGAGTAGTGATCCATCAAATATTGGTCCGGGGCTATTTTTAGTTAAAATGCATACCCCTAAATTAAGTCTTTTTGTATTATAATTAGGAAAATGATAATGACTAAGCGCTGTCAATAAGAAACTAAACTGAATATATAAAAACTGTCTCCTTAATTTTAAGATTACTACTCTATCAATGAATGTACAATCATTTTATACATGTTAGAGACAGCCCAAAGGGTTATCATTAACAAAACCCTTATAATTATCATATTTTATCGTAAACTTTAATACAACGATGTGTTTTTTTATGTTCTTTCTGTTTATTTATTCGTTAAAACTAAGGGTGAGTATTTGGGGGCCGAACCGAACTGAGAACCATTCGGAACCGAATCGAACCGGAACTGAAAACATGTAATTGGTTTGTTTTCAGTTTTAAAAATTTATCATTTTCGGTTTCGGTTCATTGGTTTCGGTTCGGTTCGGTTCGCTCTTCTGATAAGGATTAACATTTGGTCCAAAAAAATAAACTGAAACCGAACTGAACTAAAACTGAAACCGAACCGGTTTGGTTTCAGTTTTGAAAATTCATCATTTCGGTTTCGGTTCTATTGGCTTGGTTTCTAGACTATGTTCAGCCTGTAATTAAAACAATCATATATTAGATAGAGAAATGATATTTGTTCCTACAATTTGTGCATACCATAGGTCTACTTACTTCTAAACTTGATATGTAACATCCACTAATTTTCTCTCTTCATAATTCACTAATTTTCTCTCTTCATAATTCATATCATTCATTGATTTGACACTTACCATGATCAAATTAGTAGACACTTGAGTAGGTACCAATACCATTACTCTATTAGATATTGTGTCGAGATCCATATTTCAAATTTGGTTAGACGTTTTTAACACTTATATGTATATAGAAATTATAACCCATCAAGCTAGCTAAAGCTAAACCAGCTGGTTTTGGTAAGTTTAATCGATTTGGCATGTCGGGTGAAGTTCATTAATTTGGTCGACATGATTTATTTATGTTATTATCAAACCGAGCTTACCAGTTTAGACAATATTCTGGGACTTAAACTCGTCCAAACGAAATTTCCATACAAAACTAAACATAAACCAGAAAGAAAGAAAAAAATATTTATGTGACCACAACTACCAAAGTTGTGGGATACAAATACCATTATTTGGAACAAATCATATCAGACTCACAGGATCGAGCCTTTTATAGGAGTAGGGTTGAGAAAAACGATAAATAAAACAGAAAACCCGAAAAATCAACCCAAAAACCGTCACAAACGAGAAAATCGAACTTGTGGATTTTTTATTTGTGAAAACTGAAAAATGGGTCAGTTTATGGGTTCTTACAAAAAAAACTAATCCATTAAAACTGAGCCGCCCACTTATATTACATTATGGATTTTAATAATGACAGTTCTTAGGCTGTTATTAGACATGCATTATAAACTTGTATATTAATCTACAGCCGACTCTGAAATTTTAGGAACTACTTCATTATACAACTTTTTAGACACTTAATGACAGCCCTAAGGACTGATATTATCAAAACCCGTACACTATAACCTTCTATTTTTATTGCAAATATTAGATACTTATACTTCCTCCGATTCAAAATAAGTGATACACTTTGGGACTTTGGGTTTGTGTTTCACGGTTTTTGAGGCAAAAGATTATAATGATGATTAAATTAGATTAATTAGATGGTTAGTGTGGAATGGGTCTCACACCTTTTGAATAAAGTGGGTTAATAATGTTTAAAAGTAAAAGGTAAGGGTAAATGGGTCATTTCACTTTGTTAAAGTAATACTCCCTCCGTCCCAAATTTATTGTCCATTAGAAAAAAACACACAGTTTAAGAAAAGTGTATTAATTACATTATGTCACCAATCAAATTTTCTCTTTCCCACTTAAATATTTTTTAATTGGTTGAAACTTAGGAGTAGACAGTCATTTTGGGACAAACCAATATAGAAATATAGACAATAAAAATGGGACGAAGGGAGTAGTTAGTGGGTGTGGGTCCCACTATTTATTGTCATATAAGGTAATTTTTCAAAATGTATCACTCATTTTGAATCACCCCAAAAAGGAAAATATATCACTTATTTTGAATGGGGAAGTATTACACTTTAACCTTTTTGAAAAAAAAAATTTAGTAAATAAGTTTAGGTTTCAGAAAATTAATTAAAGTATAATGCACTTCCTCATTGACACTATGGACGCCTCGAAGTCGTCATCGGTTCTCTATTTTCCCGCCATCGACCCTTGAAGATGATTTATTTGTACTTTAAATATTTGTTTTTTTTTTTAACAACAAAAGGGAAACTAATCAAGAGTTTCGGGACCGTTATCCTAGGCAAGAGACCCAAAAATTCTATCCTATAATTACGTTATTTTTATCCAGTTTTTTCTATTTCTTACACATTTTTACAATAGATATCGAAAGTCGAACTTTATGTGATGTAATAGCTAGTCTTTTAACCTCTACCTCGATCAGATTCAATCAGATTTTTTTCTTCCTTTTCAGTTTTCCCATGTCATAAAGAAAAAACATAGCATCTTTATTTAAGTTATATTCTACATTTTACATATAAGTAATAAATCTTCATCATAAGATTTAACTAGGAAAATTCTACCCATTCCCCACAAGAAAATTTGGAAAAGAAAATTAGTAACATCAAACATATAATCTGAGTGAGATGTGCATATAAATGAATGGATACATGTACATTGTACCCATTGAAATTGACTTAAAATAAACTTTTCATGTATATTATATGGCAATGGCCACCTCTTTCCATTCCACTTCCATGTAGCTTCCACCCACTTCCCTTTTTCTGTGCCTACTTGTGTTTATAGCAATATCACACCACTATATATATTATTAATGTGATAGATGATAGACTTGTAAATTTTCGGATATCCAGAGATTTTCGGATATCGGATTTGAATAGTAAAAATTTACTGTTCAAAATCTGGATACATGGTTTAGAACACGCCTAACTTTTATGGCATGTATCACAATCATTGCTTAACTTTGTTGCAGAGTTAGCTGTGAAACTTGTACAATGTGGTATAAGTATTAAAACTTGTGGTGTAGAAATGAATTCTCATTCGCAATGTCTAAGCAACTTTCTATTAATTATATTATTTATATGACATGTCCTGTAAACGAACCGAACGTTCAACGAACCGTTCGTGATCCGTTCGGCGGGAGTTCGTTTATATTCGTTCGTTTAAACAAACGAACACGGACAAGATTTTGTGTTCGTTTAGTTAAACAAACGAACACGAACAAAGGCCCGTTCGTTCGATTACGTTCGTGAACATCCGTTCGTGTTCGTTTGTTTATTAGTGTTCGTTTGAGTTTGTTTATGTCCGTTTATGTTCGTTTGAGTTTGTTTATGATCGTTTGTGTTCGTTTATGTTTATTTATGTTCGTTTGTGTTTGTTTGGTTCGTTTATCTTTGTTACCCTCGTTTACGAACCGTTCGTGAACACTAAATTTTCTTAACAAACGAACACGAAAACAAAATTTCGTTCGATAAGTGTTCGTGAACCGTTCACGAACACATTTTTTCCTTAACAAATGAACACGAACAGGGCCATGTTCGTGTTCGTTCGGTTCGTTTACAGGCCTATGTACGTGTAATTACTATGGATTTTATTAATCGTATAATTTTAACAATAGATACATGTAGAGATGATGAAACATAGTATCTGATATAACGAGTACTTTCATACCTTACTCGTCATATTTCTGACCCAACAATTGTACATGTGGTTAGCTATAAGAGTACTCGTTTCATGCCTAATTGTTTTTTTATGATTGCTTGGAGGTTTGAAATGTAAGAAGAAACAGTAATATAAAAGTGAGGGTGCTGGAAATGTAAGAATAAAAAGATTGGGGGATAGTTTTAACAGATGTGGAGAGAATTTGGGGTTTATTTTCAGTTGTCACACACAGTTTGGTCCACTTTGATTTTGTTACTTTCCCAAGAGATTCAAATGGGCCCCTATTTAGTTCCATAAGTTTTGCAAATTATTCCTGAAATCGCATTAGTTGCTAATGCGTAATGGGTGATCGATATTATATTGGTCGTTCATGTCACCTCTGCGTCACATTAACTTTCTCTCTCCTGATCAAACACATGATCAAATCATAACCAAACCCACGTAATGGGTGACCGATATCTTTTTTTCTTAATTAATTAATAATTAAAAACATTACATTAATAATAATTAAAAATATTATATTAATTCAAGTGTGAAATATTTGATAAAAGTTGAGTATTTATTAAGGTAAAAAATGAATTAAAAATGAGAAACAATTGGGTCAATGATAGTAAAAGATAAATGGTTAATAAATTTTATATTGTTAAAATAATGAAAAAGATTAAAAAAGGTAAAATTGGTAAAAAAGTAAAAGATATAGCCCTAACATTTCTTCCTCAGCCATCATCTTGTTCCTAACATTTATCTTTGTCTTCCACATCTCTGTTTCTTTCTCTGGTTTTCTCTTATTATCTCATCCATCTCTTCATCTCAGCAATACATGTGTGAAAGGGGTGAAAGAGAGAAAGCAGCTATCGGTCGAGTTCCTGACCGTTAGGGTTGAGAGACGCGTCGGAGAAGGGGGTGTTTAACGGGGGGACACGTCAGCGAGGGTGGTGGCCGGTCAAGACCGGCATTCCGGTTGTGCATTACGCACAGTCTAAGGGTCTCTCGACCAAGAACCAAACAAAATCATACTGTATTTCGATAGAATCGAGACAGAAATCATAAAATTGCTAAATTAAAAACTGAATCGAATATCATAATCGGTTTGGTTCGGCTCGATTTTTTCACCCCAAATGTTTACTCCTAACCCATCAATTTTGTCGTTAAAGTGTTATGACATGTATTACAGATTTGTACATTAATTAATAATCACTTATGTATTTACAACATTATCATTCATGAGTTAAAATATAAGTAATTAATGCATGTTATAATTTTATTTAAACAAATAATTCAAACAATTATTATTCGGAAAATAAATAAATTTGTTTAATAGAAGAAACTTTCATAAATTCCCAGTACATATCGAACTCGAAACAATCAGCATTTGTAATTCCATAACACATACAAAAAGACATAATTACCCCTACAAATATTGTGTGATCACAATTCACAGCTACCCGACATTCTTTTCCCATGCTCCGTAATCCCAAAACCCTTTACTTTTTCTACTTTGCACTTTACCGCCTTTAACTTTTCCACTAAAGCCATTTCAGACCCACCACAAAACAGCATCCATCTACACCGCCGCCGGCGAAGTCTCCGGCAACAGCGTTTCTCTAATTCTACCAACAAGACGCTCCAAATCGATTTGATAAAGTATATGTACAGATAACTGAACGCTAATTTTGGAAACTGAAAACCCTAATCACATGCTTTATTTAAAAGGGGCGTAGATTTCTGTTTAATCCGTTTACGTTAGCGATTACACCAACCAGATCTTGTTTATGCGAAAGGTATGATCGAAGACGATTACCTCCTTTATTCGTTTTATTTGCAGAATATTTTTCGTCTGTTACCGGCACAGGTTCACCGTCATCGTCGGCACCGGCTACTTTCGCGGTATTCTTCGTCGCCGTTACAGGACTGAAGTCGACAACTGAAGCATCCTTGCGAGCTGAGAAATTACTATCGCTGTTGCTCCGGTGAAGAAGGTTACGAAGCTTCCACCGTTTCGACGTGTTACCCGTTGAATTGCTCTTTTTGCACCGTTCAGGCGAATCTACCTTCGGCTTCCAGATGCAATACGTCCCCGGAGTAACTCCGCCGAGATCGTCCGTCTCCGACGAAGAACACGAAGCCGAATCACGCTCCTCGCTGAATAGCTTCCTCAGAGAATGCCGTACAACCGGAGATGGTTTCAAATTAGCTACCGAATTATCAGTAACGACGTCATCTAACAAACTCCGATCAAACAGCGGATACCGCGGCAATACCTCACCGTTGGTGAAGATCTGATCAGCTGAAACAGGAGACGAATTAAAGTGCGTACAAACAACCGCGAATTCAAACTCTTTATCTTCATCTGATTCCTCTTCATTTTCCGTCAATTTTTCCACACAATTACAATCCGGCTCCGCATCCGGTGGATCATAAAACTGATTATCATAAATATCATCATCTTCATCGTGACCATTTTCGTTGCGAAATTCTTCAACAACCCTAGCGGCAATATCGGCAAGATTGTTAGAAGAACAGCTGGTGAAACTGGGAGATACTGAGCTCATTGAACTGAATTGCATGTTTTCCGGCGCCGGTGAACTGATCATTTTGCGAGAGAGAGAAAGAGAAATGGAGAACTGAAACTGTTTGAATGGAAGTTGTGTGGAAGATTATATAGAGGGTGGGGGTGGTACGCGGTTTTAGTGGGAACGGAGCTATTCTTGAATTTTTTTCAAAAATAGGCTCGATCGGAGGATAAATTTCACAAATAAGCTCGATTTTGTTTGCTTTTCAAAAATAGGCTTTCCGCCGTCCTCGAGGCCGGCTTTGCTCTTAAACCCGGACTCCCCGAGACCGGCTTTGGGGTTGTTTGACGTGACCTCTGGATGAACGGACTCCCCGAGGCCGGCTTCTGGAAGAAGGCCTCCCAGAGGCCGGCTTTAGCCCATACACCTCCCCGAGGCCGGCTTCAACCACCGAACTACTTAATCTGCTCAAAAACACCTTCAAATACGTCTTCCGATATGGCGATTTCGAGTTTAGTCTCCTCGAATCGGACGTATATCTGGTGGATCTTCCGATAATTCGATTTCAAGATCTGCAGGAGTGACGGCATAGAGAGGTGGAGGAAACGTGTTTCATCTGTTCGGCCAATTACGAGAGGGATGACGTTGTGTGTCAGCTCAGTCGTTGTGGTCACGTTTTTCACTCCGATTGCGTAGGGAAATTGATTCACCGGAAACAATCCGACTGTCCTTTTTGTCGATCGTCCTTCTCCGGCAGTCTCTCTGTTCCGTCGAAAAATTTCCGGTAGTTTTCCCTTTGTATAAATTTAGGATCTTTTTTAGGGGAAGCAAAAGAAAAACAGATCGTGAAATCCCCCAATTAAAACTTTGTTAGAAATTGTATTTACAATGATTAATCAATATTTTATTTTATTTCAGTTATAGCATATAATATCTATGATATGCATTGATTTGAAATTGGACAAAATCAAAACAGAAAAATTGAAGAAGCTTAACGTAATTCCAGAAGTTTGGATAACTCGGGGAGGTGTATGGGCTAAAGCCGGCCTCCGGGAGGCCTTCTTCCAGAAGCCGGCATCGGGGAGTCCGTTCATCCAGAGGTCACGTCAAACAACCCGAAAGCCGGTCTCGGGGAGTCTGGCTTTAAGAGCAAAGCCGGCCTCGGGGACGGCGGAAAGTCTATTTTTGAAAAGCAAAAAGAATCGAGCCTATTTGTGAAATTTCTGCTCCGATCGAGCCTATTTTTGAAAAAAATTCGCTATTCTTGGGGCAAGGATTCTGTATGACTTTTACTTTTTATACTCGTATAAAATGATTTTTAATTGTTTTAATAAACATTAATTTATTTTGAAAAAAGGCTAACTCAACCAATAATGACGTATTACAAGATCTATTTATATTTGAGATGATGCATTAAAATATAAAGTAACAAAAACTTTGTTTTATCCATTTTATAGGATATAATTTTACGTCTCAGAGATGACGTCAGCTATTGTAACAAATGTTTTGGAGATAATGAGCGTGACGTGTTTCGGGATTTAAGTTCGTTGAGGGAGGAAGAGAATTTTTTTTTTAAAACAATAAACACACACTCTCTACACTATTTCTAATTATACATCATTATTCACAACGGGACTCGAACCCTTGACCGCATGCCAAAAAGAAACACCTTCTAAGACCTTATACCGCTAGACTACGAGCCCTTTGGTAAGAACTAAGATATAGGATTGAGTTTTTTTAATATTTTTATTTATCATTCTAACTTGTTTGATTGATATAAATGTTACTAAATAATATTTATTCTTATATTCTAGTTTCTACTAATCTTCCAATCTAGGGATGGAATTGGATCCGGAACCAACCCATATGGACACAAACCCGAAATACCCGAGACCCGATTTAGAAAAATTAGTAGCCCCAAGAACTGAAACGTTTTACAGACTACGTTTATGGACTCGGTTCGGGTAAATCGGGTACAGACCCAATGAGAACCGAAATAGTAACTGGAGCTGGTGTTGACAATATTTATCATATTTGTTAGTTTATACATGTGATATAGCAATCATTTACAAATAACAATCAAGTAATTAATATAAACCGAACACTATTATTAGTCTTATACCACAACAAATTCCAAGTACAAAGATAATTAATATTAGTTCGGGATCTTAGAGCCGATTTGTTCTATAGTCGATGTATCCGGACCCGATTTACTCGATACCCGATTTTACAAAAATATTGGACCCTGTACCCGAACTGCTTTTTAGCAAGCCGGTTCCAACCGGTTCCACATCCAGTCAGGTACGTGGTATGGGTTCATGTTTTCTAGTTCTATATCACATCCATATTCATATCCACTTGATAGGATAACATGTGTAAGCCATTAATTTTCTCTTCTAATATTATCTCTTAATTTTAACACATGTTTTGATCTAATGTGTAGGAAGATAGGTATGAATAAATGGTAAGAAGCGACACTATTACTCAAATGTTAAGATCAAATTATTATATTAAAAATGACAATTTAGTAAATTTTCATATTTGAAACATTTTATTGATAGAAAGATAAATTTGAAGATTTAATTGAATTCGATATAATTTTTCAAAAATAAATTGATTATATATTATCTTAATGACATAGTTTTTCTATTTAATTAATAAATTACAACTCTAATTCGAATTCTATTGGCCATTATCTGAGTCGTTCAACCTACCAGTTTTATCATCTTTAATCAGAAGATTTTTTTTTATTGAGAGTTAGTAAATTAATGATTCAATATATGTAGTGACATCCAAACAGACAATATTCATTTCTCAAATATATCTTCATTTTTTAATAAACGTCATCTCCTTTTTTTTATCTCCTGTGAAATACCTTCAGCAAGTCTTGAACCCAAGATCTTTTAAAGATAAATTCACCCCAATTGAATTGATCTAGACCATTGATAACTATCACTTTCAAATTTCAATATAAAATAATTATACAAGTGACTTAATATAATTTTATTTTGCCTATTAAACATATATGTGGATTAGCTGCCCAAATACGCAACTATATTATGATTACACATTGGTGATTGGCCTACCAAATACTTGTACCCTGTTTAAATTATATTTTATTCAATTTTCCTCTTTAACAATAAAAAGAAAAAGTAAACTTTAATCATGTTTGGTCATCAGACCAATTTTCTATAGCTCACGCAAGCATAAAACTTGTGAAGCTTTCTATGAATAAAACTTCACAACTGGTCCGGGGTAGCGCCCGCAGTAAAGGGCTCTAAGACCGGTGTATATGGTGGTGACAACTGACGTCGTTAGTTGCTGTCAATTCAGCGCCACGTCAGCAGACAAACTAACTAACACTAAACTGACGTAGTCATGTCAACAGCACTCCGTCACTTCACCAAATTTGGGCCCCACCATTTACTTTTCTTTTTCTAATAAAAATATACAACTAATTAAAACATATAACTAATAAAAATACATTTCATTAATTAAAAAAACATTACATAAAAAAGAAATGAGTGGGTATTTATAGATGTAAATGAGGGGGAATTTTTTTTGAATTTTTTTGAATTATTACCGTTTTTTTTTTGTATTTATTACCATTTATTTTGAATTATTACCGTTTAAAAAAAACAAAAAAAACTTTTTTTTATTGGCTACCCGGTACAATGGGCCCGACACGCACGCTCCTCCCTCCGTCCCTTCTCCCGTCTCCAAACCGGCTGCAGCCAAACCGGCGCTCAAACCGGCGGCCCGTGCCAACGGCGCCGGTACCGGCGGAACACCGGCGGTGCCAAACCGGCGGACCATTGGCACCGGTCTAAATGGCAGCACCCTAAACCCTAAACCCACCCTTAGCTGGGTTAACATTTTCGGTTGTTAATTTTTTTATTTAACTTAATGTTCCTTTATCAAAATTGCATAGATAATTCGAATTTGAGAGTTAAACCCGGTCTTTTACCAAAAGGATTCGACCCGAATTCGACTAGATTCTGGTGGTTTTGAGCCATTTAAACTATCTTATGACATTTTTCACTAGTACGTTTTTTCATAATTCTAAAATGATTACATGTTCTTTTAAAAACACGATCATGATCCAAACAATTTGAAAATGTTTCACCGCTGAAATACTTTTATTTAAAAAGGTTAAATAGTTAGGTGGTCTCCTTATATAATTATTTAAAAATGTTTCACGACTTCATAATGATCCAAACAATTTGAAATCAGTAAATTCTAACAATTGGTAGTGGTAGTAGTAGTAGTAGACACCCCCTTCATGTTAATAAAATAACACAATGTTGTGAGTGTGATCAAATAGCAAGAAAATGGGTTTTGTGTCATCTTAGACTGGTCTAATGATACGGTTGTATCTTGTGGACGCTAGAAACCCTAGCGTGATAACAACCTTCGGCCAACCGAAGATCAAGAAAGTCGTTTGCTTCAAAACGAAACAGTTTATTGATCCTAAAAACGTACCATCCAATTCAAGATTACAAAAGTTTAAATAGATACCTAATCCTAAAATAAAGGAAACCAACTAGAATACGAAAACAACTAATAAAAGATAAAGACGGAAATTTAAATATGAGATAATCTTGAATTTGACAGGATGGCCTACGAAACCCGATCGGATCCTTTAGCCACGATCTGAGCGAGTCGGGTCTTCGGGCGTGTCTTCGGATACGGATATATCCGTATCATCCTCCCCCTCTAAAAAAGGACTCGTCCACGAGTCATCATTAGGATCGGGCTCATAAGGAGATAAGTCAGCTACATTAAACGTTGCGGAGACTTTATAATGACCAGGTAGATCGATCTTGTATGCATTGTCATTAATCCTTTGAAGAACACGAAAAGGACCATCGGCCCGGGGTTGTAACTTGCCAAAACGACCCTGTGGAAATCTTTCCCGACGCAGATAGATCCAGACGAGATCACCCTCGTTGAACACAACTTTCTTCCGGTGTTTATTTGCTCGTGATTGGTATTGTAAATTATGGCGAACAATTTGTTCCCGAACTTGTTCATGTAACAGTTTGATCTTTTTAGCTCGGTCATCTCCTTCGGCGCTAAATTGTTGTCGTTCGGGAGACGGTGTAAGATCCAGCGGGGTGAACGGATTACGACCGTATACTACAAAGAAAGGGTTGCGACCCGTAGAGCTATGGTTCGAGCGGTTGTAAGCAAATTCCGCTTGAGGAAGAACAAGATCCCACTTCTTTGGGTTGTCACCAACGAGACTTCGCAGTAAATTTCCCAAGCTTCTGTTCGTGACTTCCGTTTGTCCGTCAGTTTGGGGATGGTGAGAGCTGCTAAATTGTAATTTTGCACCTAAACGTTTCCATAAGGTGCGCCAAAAGTGGCTAACAAACTTAACGTCCCGATCAGACGTTATCGTTTTTGGGACACCATGCAAACGTACGATCTCATCAAAATATAGTCGAGCGACTTGCGAAGCGTCATACGTTTTAACACATGGGATGAAATGAGCCATTTTGGAAAACCGATCAACGACTACCATGATTGAGTCTTTCTTGCGTTGTGTGAGCGGTAGACCCAACACAAAATCGATGCTTACATCTTCCCAAAGGTGTTCTGGTGTGGGCAGTGGGGTGTACAACCCTTGGTTGGTGTGGTGAGTTTTGGCAATGTGACGAATGCGACACCGTTTGATGATTTTAGAAACGTCCCGGTGTAGTTTTGGCCAAAAAAACCGATCTTGCACCAATGCGATGGTTTTGTCGCGACCGAAATGTCCCGCTAAAGCTCCTTGGTGACACTCTAGTACAATCGCCTCGCGGAAAGACGAGAAAGGAACACATAAGCGACTTCCTTTGTAAAGTAGACCATCTCGTTGCACGAAATCACGGTAAGGGGAGTTGTTACTATTTGCCCACGTCGCAGAAAAGTCTAGATCATCTTGGTACAAATTACTGAGAGTAGGGGTGAGCATAAAAACCGAAAAACCGAAACCAAACCGTTAAAATCGACAAAACCAAACCGTTAAAACCGAAACCATTTCAAAACCGGCGGTTTGGTTTTAGATTTTGAAAAAACCGATGGATTCGGTTTGGTTTCGGTTTTAACCAAAAACCGCTCCATTAAGAAACCGCCCCGCTAATATTTAATATATTATATATATTTTTTAATTTTATATTTATTAAATAGAAGTCGACCTATTTAAATATTTGAAAGTCCATCTAACATGGTTCATTAATGTTTATATCGTTATTATATGTTACAAAATACGTTTATAATTTGAATTTTGGCCTAGAAAATGGTATTCATTGTTGAGATATATTATTAGACATTGAAATTAATGCTATAAATTAGATATTGATACTGAAATTTGTATGTAATTTTGGAAAAATGAAGATTAGTACATGAAATTATATATCAATGTTTTAAACGAGGTGGATTCGGTTTCAAAACCGAAACCGAACCGTTATAGGCTAAAAACCGCTAAAACCGAAACCGTTAGAAACCGAAACCATTGGGTTTGAAAATCCTAAAACCGAAATTAGCGGATCGTGTTCGGTTTGAGCCTAAAACCGCCCCAAACCGCCCCATGCACACCCCTAACTGAGAGATTGGAAACCCCGGACTTCAAAAGAGACCGAAGTTGTGAGGGCGTGGCGACGGCTTAATGCATCCGCGACAGAGTTGGCGGATCCCGCTTTGTGTCGAATAATAAAGTGGAAGTCTTGAAGGACTTCGACCCATTTAGCATGTCGGGGATTAAGTTTTGCTTGCCCTTGAATAAATTTAAGAGCTTGATGATCCGAGTACAAGATGAATTCCCCGGGGAGAAGATAGTGTCGCCAATACTCAAGGCTGCGGATTATCGCGTAAAATTCTTTATCGTAAGTGCTATACCGCCTTTTTGTGTCACTCAATTATTTAAGTTAATGTTCCTTTATCAAAATTGCATAGAAAATTCGAATTTGAGAGTTAAACCCGGTCTTTTACCAAAAGGATTCAACCCGAATTCGACTAGATTCTGGTGGTTTTGAGCCATTTAAACTATCTTATGACATTTTTCACTGGTACGTTTTTTCATAATTCTAAAATGATTACATGTTCTTTTAAAAACACGATCATGATCCAAACAATTTGAAAATGTTTCACCGATGAAATACTTTTATTTAAAAAGGTTAAATAGTTAGGTGGTCTCCTTATATAATTATTTAAAAATGTTTCACGGCTTCATAATGATCCAAACAATTTGAAATCAGTAAATTCTAACAATTGGTAGTGGTAGTAGTAGTAGTAGACACCCCCTTCATGTTAATAAAATAACACAATGTTGTGAGTGTGATCAAATAGCAAGAAAATGGGTTTTGTGTCATCTTAGACTGGTCTAATGATACGGTTGTATCTTGTGGACGCTAGAAACCCTAGCGTGATAACAACCTTCGGCCAACCGAAGATCAAGAAAGTCGTTTGCTTCAAAACGAAACAGTTTATTGATCCTAAAAACGTACCATCTAATTCAAGATTACAAAAGTTTAAATAGATACCTAATCCTAAAATAAAGGAAACCAACTAAAATACGAAACAACTAATAAAAGATAAAGACGGAAATTTAAATATGAGATAATCTTGACTTTGACAGGATGGCCTACGAAACCCGATCGGATCCTTTAGCCACGATCTGAGCGAGTCGGGTCTTCGGGCGTGTCTTCGGATACGGATATATCCGTATCATCTAACAATGACACTACTGACATCATCAGTTTTGCCAAATCTGCACTACATTTCCAACTGACATACACATGCCATCAATATTCATTCTCTTCAGTTTTTTAGGCCACACAATTATAATTGAAATTAGTAAAAGGGCTAGAGTCTTTGGAACAATAATTGGTATCTTTATTACATTAGCTAAAACTTATATATACGCACAAAAAATATCAAATACTCTATTAAATTGCCTCGGCCCCCACCAAATTCAGCCCCCTCCTCTTCCCTGAACCGCCGAGAATCGGGGAATTGTTGGGACCAACGAATCGTGCCAACGTGCGACGGCAACAGTAACTCAACCGTAGTCTTCTCATACCCACTATTGGCACCCGTCTTATGACGACATACAAATAAGATAACATCACATATGCAACTAGTGACATCATAATATGTTTATAATGGACAACATGCAAATTGCAATGCCTCAAAATCATTTTTTGTAATGTTTTTGCTTGAGATTGGAATTATCGACCCACAACAAATCGCGGATGACTTCTAGAGGCATGACGGAGTAACGTAATTTGGAGCTAAAATAAATCAATAACAAAATTACAAAGACTTGTATGGATAAAGTCAACTGAAATTTGAAAACAACAAAATATCAACTCAAATAAACCATAGAAAAAGACCGAAAGCGAAATAATTGGGCGGATAAGATTCTAAAAATGGGAAGACCAATAATATAAAGTCTGGTTTAGTTTTGGTAATTAATCGGGAGGAAGAAAAAAAAACTAGTCCTTGTCACAAAGAAAATTCAAATTTTTATTTTGTCTAGAAGAAAATACGTACATGTATACTAATTCTTGTCAGCGAGGCTTTAAATCAAAATTCAAAAGCCAACAAATAAGGACTTGCTCAATATATTTCTTGACACATTTGGTTTCTTTGCACCGCCTCTATGAAGTTATTCAATAGAGTCGACGATTTATGCATATTAATGCTATAATTAGGGGTGAGCAGGAAAAAAGGGTAACCGGAATCGGAACCGGAACCGTCTAGGGACCGGAGGTTCCAGACTAGGAACCTACTAGGGGGTTCCGGTCCCGGTTCTTATAATCATGGAACCGCCCTAAGAGGTTCCAGTTCCGGTTCTCAAAATAAAGGAACCCGGAGCCGGTGGATAACCTGGAACCCGGAGCCGGTGGATAACCTGGAACCAGCGGTTACACGGTATATTTTTATTATAATATATAATATATTATACATGATTAAATTAAATAGATTTATCATTTATCTAAATGTAAAATACTAGTCCAAATAAAAATATATAATTGACATTACTCGTTATAATTGAATCACAAATTGGGTGAGATATACACTCGTCATGAGGTCGTATATTTGGGACTGACTTTCACATGAATCACACATTTACTATGTTTTTGTCATTCTTATTCACTTATTTATATTTTGAACAATATCCGTAATCGTTAAACTATATTTAAAATCGTTAAAAGATATTTGTAATCGTTAGTTTGTGTGATTTATTGACTTGTTAATTCAGTAAGTAATGCTCAATTTTTTTGAATTTAGATATAGGGTAACCGGAACCTGCCCTGGAACCGGCGGTTCGGTTCCAGTTCCGAAAATTTAGGAATTTGTCTTCCAGGTTCCGGTTCCTATATCTCAGGAACATGCGGCTCCGGTTCTGGTTCCGATTCCAGTCGGAACCGGCGGATACTATGTTATGCTCACCCCTAGCTATAACATCTAAATTTATAGATATTATTTATAAAATAATTAGTTTTTTAATTTGAAAAAAGCTAGCGACAAAGCATGTTGTTCGTTTATCTTCATCCTATATGTAAATAGTATTTTGTTTGTCAAACATAATTTGGACAATGAACCATGGTAAAAAATAAAAAAAGAAAAAATAAAGAAAAGAAATAAAAGAAGGCTCATTTAGGAAAAGGAAAAGTAGTATATATACCAAACTCAATCTAATGAAAGTTTTTCAATGAGTGCAAGTGCAAGTCCAAAAATGGGTTTATTTGACATGTATGGTTAACTACGGTCCAACAAGGAAATTTACAAGGTGTCACGAAAAACACTATATAAATACAGAAAAAGTAGAAGGGAAATATAATACTGATTTACATTCGTTATTCAATTTAACCACTATTAGGATGTAATTTATTTCCGTTAAACAGGATATCATGGTACTCGAAGGTCTGAACATGGTCCAAAAATCAAACCGAAATGCTCGGAACAGACCGGAATGAAAACCGAGAAAATAGTTTCGGGAGGAACGATAACGTCTTGGACCGGACCGAACACCGGGTTTTTCCGATTTTTTGACCTTTTTCAGGTTTTGAACGAACCGAACTGGAACGAGAATCGATTTTGCATGAAAGTTCAAAACGAGAACCGGACCGGTATAGCTCGATTAGATTTGGTTTCAGTTCATTTCGGTTGTTACGACTGATTCTTGGTGCAGTTTAAACAGTTAATCTACCTTAATGGGCCGAGTCTTTTGATGTGTGTCATGTGACAAGAGACTAATCATACCCAAAAAGCTAAACAAGCCATTTATAGAGTCAAACATGGGAGAGCCTTCAAAATAACCTAATGAATTTGAAAATCGCAACTCACATATTTCCTAATAACTTTATAACTAATAGATCAAAATGGATCGAAGGCTGTTCATTTCATATTTTCGATGTATGAAATACCATAAATTAATTTGTTAGAAAAAATCAATATGAAGATCATCTAATTTTGCAATCATATCTAAAACACCAAATGTTAATAAGGAAGAAATCTTTTGGAAATTTTTTTGTTTCGAGCCATTCTAAGTATCTAACCCAACCCAACAACTGTAGCTCCACATAGAAAATTATATTTTTACCTCTTACCCATTTAGGTATTATAAACAGCCCAAAAATATTAAATAAGAAGAAAATCCAACAAGCTAGCCCTATTTTAGAGTCCAAGTTACATGGCCCGACCCATCATTCTACAGAAGCCCTACAAATAATATCCATATGAAGAAACTCTTGATCCCATCCATTATTACATCTCTCTAAAAAAATATACCGAGAAATCGAAAATCTAAAAAGATAATTTAACTATAAAAATAAAGTAATGGTATTTCTTCCTATCATATTCCTATCCATTTTGATCATAATAAACATATGTGTAGGTAGAAATATCATTTCTCATAAAAATATTAAATCTGGTTTGATTTAAATTATAAGATACTCCCTCCGTCCCTTAATAAAGTTCTCATTTCTCATGGGCACAATATTTTAGGAGATAGGTATCATTGGTAATAAATTTGATTAAAATTTAAGGTTTTTTTTTAGAGAGAAAGTGTTTTTAAGATATAGTTAGTGGTGAGGTACATTATTTTATTGAGTAGGTCCCTCCAATATGAAAAATGGGAACCTTATTTTGGGACAAATATTTTGAGTGAAATGAGAACTTTATTAAGGAATGGAGGGAGTATATTGTAAATTTACTCGAGCTAACTTTATAAATAAGTCGTTTTATAAGTTCATTTTTTTAACGGCAATAAGTTCACTTAATGTAAGCTAATAATCGGTCCCTTTTCAGGTTATTTAAAATAAGTGACACACTTTAAAATTTATCGTACTTGGCAAAAATAGTGGGATATATACCCACTAGCTATCTACTTTTAATAAAGTGAAATGATTCTTTTATCCTTATTTTTTACTTTTAAACATCATTAACTCCATTTTATTCAAAATGTGTGGGACTCATTCCTCACTAACCATCCATTTAATCTAATTTAACAATCATTATATTTTTTTTGCCTAAAAAACAATGAAACTCAAAATGTGTTACTTATTTTGAATTAGAGGAAGTATAAGATTTCTAGATCGATCCAATTTTAAAACAATGATTAGTATTGAACATTCAAGAAGCATGTTGATGCTAAAATTCATAAAATATAAAAAAAAAAACTAGAAAGTATATATATTCGACAATAAAGAACACTCTATGTGTTTATAAATTAGGAAGAAAACATTGTAGCGAACTATTTTATTCGTAATAGTGATGGTTACCACCATTTTTAATTTCCGGGACCATTTCTTGTCTTTATAGTTTGTTATATTCGAATATAAAAGCTCGACTTATCTTTAAAGAAGAAAGGGGGTAAAGATCAGAGAGAAGAAGAATAACATTTATGATTGATAATTTTCAAAGTAATTTTTGGTAATTTTTGGTGTTTTTAGATCTAAATCATAAACTTTTGCGGTGGGCCGGGATAATTGGTGGGGGTAGGGGGTTGCATTTGATTTTGAACCCTAAAAAGCAGAAGGAAACAAACTTGTAGATCAAGATTCTTTAACCTCTATTAGGTTTTGTTCTTTTTTGGCCGAAAAAAAGATATGATATGGTGGTATAAAATTAAAGAGGATTTGTCAAACCCCCTAATGGATAAATATAACGTCCTCCGATTTAAAATAAGCGATACACTTTTCTTTTTGGTTGATTCAAAATAAGTGATACACTTTAAAAAAATTACCTTAATTGGTAAAAAAAATAATGAGATCAACACCTACTAACTATCTACTTTAACAAAGTGAAATGACATTTTTACCCTTACTTCTTACTTTTAAACATCATTAATCTCACTTTATTAAAAGGTGTTGGACCCCTTCCCCACTAAATTAATATAACTTAATCATCATTATAATTTTTTGACTTAAAAATAATAAAATAAAAAGCATATCACTTATTTTGAATCGGAGAAAGTATTAACAATGAATAATAAATGATGAATGATGAATTCTCTTTGTTGTTATGAATGAAAGATGGCCTACCGAAATTCTTGAATTAGTTATGAGTTATCTTTTAATGATGAAAAAACCAAACTGTAAAGAAAGCACAAAGTATCAATTTTTGACTTAGAATATAATCATTACCAAAAACCAAAGATTCCCTTAACTAATCGATCGTACCAAAAATCCTTTAAAATGATGTTCCATCCGTCTCATTTATATTATTTTAGTTTAACATACAAAGACTGTATTTCCTAACTTTCAATCAATCAAAAAATATTTAAGTGGGAAAGAGAAAATTTGATTGGTGTCATAGTATAATCAATGTACTTTTCTTAAACTGTGTGTTTTTTGTAGTAGACAGTAAATTTGGGACGTAGGAACTATATAATTTCTAATTATTTGAACTTCAATCTACGTATAAAAGTTTAGATTAGCATATGAATAGCCGAGTGCCTTTTAGCAAAATATAAATCTCTCTTAGTTTCAAACAAAATGTTCTCTTTCTATTTGAAATACTACTACTTTCTTCTCAAAAACTTTCTATATGAAAGTGTAAACTTGTCAAAGGGGATTTGGTCATCCTAACGAGAAAGGGGTTACTGATACATTAGTTTGGTTAAAATTTATTACATCCTCCGTTTCAAAATCAGTGATACAATTTGGAGTTCACGATTTTTGAAGCAAAATATGATAATGAATGTTAATTAGATTAAATTAGATAGTTAGGGAGAATGAGTCCCGCATATATTGATTAAAGTGAATTTAATAATGTTTAAAAGTAAAAGTAAGAGTAAATATGTCTTTTAATTATATTAAAGTAGATAGTTAGTGAGTGTGGACCCCATACATTTTACCAAATATAATAAGTTTTTAAAGTATATCACTTATTTTAAAACACCTTTAAATGGAAAGTGTATCACTTTGAAAGGGAGGAAGTATATGTTTGATCAGAGGAATTAATATGGAGTTTCATCCCTTAAGCATATTCTTAAAATAAAATGTTCGTAATTTTCGAGGATGTAGAAGCTTGCTAGTCTGGCAAACGGGCAATATCAGTGAGCCTACAATAACTTCACCAACACATTTCCACGTGGACACCGTACGTAACGACACGTCATCAAAAAAGGAATTTATCCCTTACTTGTTACAAGCGACCTAGTGGGCCCTCACACAGACAATCCATGACCCTACGCAGACTGATCTTTCGGTTTTTGCCTTAATCGAAAAACTCAAACATCCACATCAGTCAGGTGTCCCACAATCCAACGGCTGTCATCACGCACCTCAAAGAACGTTCACAACATCACAGCCGTCTGCTAATCTGGGACCGAAAGTGGGGTCCACATTGAGATTGAATCACCGGCCCCAAATGCAGGTAGAGGTGGCAATTCCTGACCCGACACGAAACCGACCTCAAATCGACATGAAAATAAACAGGTTTGGGTTGAGCTAAAAAATAATTGTGTCAGTCTCGGGTTGACTCAACTAACCCGTTTATTAAACAAGTTAGGTTCATGTCAGTGATAATTTAAATAGGTCGACCCGTCAACCCGTTTAATTATTAAAATATATTTAAAAAATATATATTTATATTTAGCTTATAATTTACTCGTTTAAACGTAACTAATAGTTAGATAAAAACTAAAAATGCTACTTAGTAATGTGTTGTTTTGGTATTTTATTAGGAATTTGTGAAATAATAACAACATGTATGACCTGTTTGACCCGTTTAACTTGTTTGACATGCTAACATGTTCTACACGTTTAATTAAACAGGTTATATGGGTCAGGTTCGTGTTGAAGATAAACAAGTTATGTTGAGATGTTTGGCCCGTTTATTTAAACAGGTCGGTTTCAGGTTGAACATTTCTGACCCGTCAACCCGTGAACTCGAACCCGACCTGAATTGCGACCCTAAATGCTGAATGCAGGTGATCCCACTCGTCACTTTTTCTTCCTTTTTATTCACATTTTACTCAATAAAAACATACACACACTCACACACTTACTGTGTGCGTGTTTTTTAGTACTATATTTGTAGTTTTTAGCTCTTAATTTTTTTTCGAATATCGAATGGTGGGTTTAACGTCTGTCAGGATCGAATAACCAAAACAAGTTATTGCCAACCCAGATCTACTAATAACAAGAAGTTACAGCGGATCAACACTTGTATTAATATAATAAGAACAATAGAATACTGTATATTGAACGAACAATGAACAATAATATTAAGAACACAGTGATTCACAAAAAGCTTCAATGTATATTATTGATTAACAATACACACGTACGTTTACAATTCGTAAGGAACTACTTATAGCAGTCCTTGAAGCCTAACTATTTACCCTAGTTATTCTAGGACTTGATTTACATCGAATTATAAAAGATATACATTGAATAACATTCTATAACTAACTCTGCGAAGATCTCGGACTTGATTTGCTTCCAAATACGTGTATCAGTAGTAACTGCAATCACCAGTAGTAAATATGCATCATCAGTAGTAAATGTGATGATCAGTAGTAACTCTGATAATCAGTAGTAAGTCAAAAACCAACGTCAGTAGTAACTACTAATGATCAGTAGTTATCTTCAATATGTGCATGATCAGTAGTAAGTTAGTTATACACTTCACCAGTATCAACTCATCAATATCAAGTGTTTCTGCCCCATCAGTAGTAACCATAGTCTTCATCAGTAGTAACCATGATCAGTACTAACTGCAGCATCAGTAATAAGTTGAACTGTGATTTGTTCTAACAATCTCCCCCTAAACTTATTGATTCTCTTTCAATCAATCAAGTTTCTTTTCACATTCTTCTTCTTTTCTTTTTCTTCCAACAGTTTTGCTCTTCTTTGATCTCCTTCTAAAGTCTGTTGGTTTCTTTTATTCCTTTGTGCAATAATATATTTGCTGATTTTTTTCACAAATTCATTTAACTTGTTTTGGAACATCACAGCATCATTAGGTTTAATAAAATTCATGCACCAAAGTTGATAAAGAGTTTTCTCAGAGTGAGGATACTCTTTTTCATATAGGAATAACTCACACTTCTTACTTGTATATTCAAAGAAGTACATGTTTACTGTTGGTAGCACATTCCAGGCTTGAATATTCTCTGGATTTGTAAACTTCTCTGAATATTCATCTGGATAGAAAGCAGCATCAATCATTTCTGTAATGTAACCTTCATTTCTGTAATGTAACCTGCACCTGAATTCTTCCAGGTCTTCTTGGTCATTCTTGGTTTACCAATAATCAACATCTTGATTATGTCACTTATGGTTAGGGACATGACTAATGGTTTCCAAGCTCTAAATCTTTGAGTGACCTTATCTTCTCTAACAATCTCAATCACATCATCTATACATCTCCAGTTGATGATTTGATTGCTTTCTAGGGGAGCAATAGGAAGATCATGAACTTGAACTATTTAGTTTCTTCTTTGGTTGTTCCAGTTCAGATTGATCAACCTTCCTTTTTCTTGTAGTTAAAGAGAGTTCACCAGATGTTTCACCAGTTATAGTTTTTCTTTCTTTCATTTCTTTGGCGTTTATCTGTTCAAGCTTTGTGGTGTCCTTCTCTTTAATCTTTTGTTCAAGTAGGTCCTTCTTCTCCACACAGTACTTTTCTATTAAATTGATCAACTTCATTCTTCCAAAGGCCTTTGTGTTATGACCTCTTGACTTCAAGAATGTGACCATTTATTTCTTCTTGTCTGCAAATTGTTCTGGCATATCAGCTTTCTGCTCTTTGCATTCTTGTACTTGTGCTTCAAGAAGTTCTATTTTTTCAGATTCAAGTTGCCTTATTTTTTGTAGTTCTCTTCGTTGTAATTCTTTTCTGGTTTCTGCAACTTGTTTGGTTTTGACCTTGTGTTGAAATTGTGGCAGTTTTGATATGTCAGCTATATCTGCCAATTTTATTTCTGTGAAGGGTTGTCTTAGTATTCTAGCCCTTTCTGCTAATTTTCTGTTCTCAATGGCTAGAGAGGCTTCAACCTTCTTCAAATAATTTGCCCTTTTTACTTTCCACCTATCCCGCTTGGCTGATTTAGCATAATTGATTTTGTTGACCATTTCATGACCTTGTGCTCTGTTAGGTTGGTCTTCATCAGCAATTTTCTTTCCCTTTCCTATGTAATTGTCACTCTTTTTATCTGGTGCAGCTTCATTTCTGAATTTGTGACCATAGGTGTGTATTTGTGATATGGGAATTATTTTGGGATGTGGAGGTAGAGTACATTCATCAACTTCTAACCAGTTGATGTCATCATCAATGTCTTTCACCACCAATTGTGTTGATCTTGTTGCTGGTGATGGTGGAATTATTACTGCAGGCTCTAGTAGTGGTGGCAGCTCAATAATATCATCAGTAGTAACCAAGGTAGTTACTACTGGTATGTCTTCAGGAATTACTACTGATAGGGCATCAGTAGTGTTTACTGCCTTTTCTTGATTTACTACTGCTATGACATCAGTAGTAGTAGGAGTTACTACTGATGCTTCTTGTTGAGCTTGTTCTTCCATGTGAGCAGTAGTAGTAGCCTCATCAGTAATATCCATCTTTTTTAGGCTTTCATCATTGACCTGGCCTTCATCAACCTTTGTTTCTTTAAGATTGAGGAGAGAAGTTGCTGCTTCTGCAATGGATTCATCTATCATGCTTTGAATGTTGTCCTTCTCCCCCTTAGTGAGCTCAACTGGCGGAACATCACTACTATCAACCTTCTTTTTCAGTCTCCTTATTATCTTTGTTTGTTGATGAAGCCTGTGCTCATATAATTTCATTCTTTTGTTGATGGTATTAATGTGCTTCTTCATATAGGACATGATTTTTCCTTGATTGGTGAGATATGTAAGACAGTCATGTACAGTGGTTTCAAGGTTTTCCATCCTATCCGTCAATTGTTTGTGTTCAATACTGCCCTCACTCCTTCTAGCAAGATCATCGGGCTCACTAACAGGTACATTGGCTTTAAGGTTTTCCATCCTTTCCGTCAAATCAATAGTTTCAGTTCTACCCTCATCACTTCTTGGTGATGAAATGGGTTGTTTGGACACTCTCTTCTTCCTAGAAGAAGCAGTACTGCCCCCCCTTTTGGTTTCTTGGCACCGGGGTCCTCTTAGTGCTTCCTCAAAAGAGTCATCACTAAGAGTTGCCGAGGTCTGGGTCCTATTGATGTTCTCACTGTCCTGTGCAACCACCTTTGGGGCATCAGTAGTGAGAGCCCTTTCCTCATGCCCTCTCTCCTCCTTGGAGGACAACTCTTGGAGCCTGGGGTTTGACTCAATGGGTCCCCTGGTATCCTTTAAGGAAGATTTCTTCCTTTTATAATTTTTCTGGAATGATTTGGCTATTGGCTGGTCTTCTACAGAGTGAAGAGTAGCACTCTACAGATTTAATTCATGTTCCTGGGACACATTCAGGACATCTAATTGGGTGGATGATTGAGTGACTGTTTGGGGTTGTGTTTGGGCTGTATTTGGGGGTGAAGGAGTGGGTTGATGTTCAATTGGGGTTGTATCTTTGATTGAACCTTCTCCAGTATTTTGTTGATCTTTTATCATGTTAGGAAACAGAGGGGTTTCCTTGCCCGAAAATTTGAATTGTTTTCTCATGTTTGAGAAAACTTTCTTGTTCAACTCTGGAGTTATAAAAATGTTTTTAGGAGTTGACAAGTTTTGCAATTCACAATTTATTATATGTTGAAGAAATCTGGGGTACATTAAAAATTTTGAAGTAGAAAGATTTCCCAACATTCCCTCAAAAATCATATATGAAAAATTAAAGACTTGGTCTGTGCTTAAGCAAACAACAGCAGATGCTATTGTTTTATTAAACTCATTCCATGTACTTCTTTTAGGAGAAATACAGTGTTGAATAGTATGTACAAGAAATTTACATTGTGGGGAGAGAAGACCTTTTTGGAAAGTGACAATGTCAAGTCTTCCCTCATATCCCATTTTGTTTAAAATGTCAACAATGTATTCCTTAGGAAGAGAAAACATACCTTCATCGTCGTGCATATGTAGATGGTGTCTGCTGGATTGTTCAGTTATGGTGATAGTCTTTCCATCCACAGTCGATTTTATCATAGGCACAGTTGCACCTTCAGTTCTTTCAGCATTGGTCCAGAAATCAACCAAGTGTTGTTGATAAGCTTTAGGGTTTACAGTGAGTGCAAACTTTATATAAGATTGTTTTAAGAACATGACGATTGGACGAAAGTCTTTTGTTCCGTCTGGATTCTTTAGATACGCACACATGTTGTGAAACTCTGAGTATTTAAGATTTGTGTTGACATCAAGAGATTGTAGAGTTGCCATTGTTGTCGATGTTTGTGTTTGATCGTTTGATTTGTGAAAAAAATGTATGAATGTTTGTTACTGGTGCAGGGTTTATGATCGCGATTTAGGGTTTATCGAGAGGATTTAGTGAATCGATGTGAGGATAATGCTAAACTAATCGACTTCAGCTATTTATATCTTACGATTTGATCTGCAAAAAGACTAAATTGCCCTTCGAATCATAACACAACGGTTATTTTCATGTGGGTTAGTTTGGTAACTTTGACAATTTAAAGACCAGTAGTAAATTAGATACCAGTAGAAAACGTCGGTAGTATCTATGAACGTCAGTAGTAACTAAGGATTTTGACATCAGTAGTGCTGTTGACATCAGTAGTAACTAATGAACTTTAATACTGACTTAATTTACCAACCCTAGCAGTAGTAACCACCATTTTTAGAGACCAGTAGTATATGTGAGTACAATCGTTTACCAGTAGTATTGTCTTACCAGTAGTATTTGTGCATACTCAATACACACCAGTAGTAATGACCTACCAGTAGTAAAACACTTATTAAAATAAATAACTTTTTACAACAGAAAAACTCTTACACATGATTTTGATTGTGAAATTAATTTATTAAAATCATTCCAATACTGCTAACTAAGAAGCTGAATCTTCCTACATCAAATGCTTTTGTAAAAAGATCTGCTAATTGATTGTCAGTATGAATTTTAACTACTTTGATTAACTTCTTTTCATTGCAATCTCTTATAAAATGAAATCTTATTTCAGTGTGTTTAGTTTTAGAGTGTTTTACAGGATTGTTCACAATACTAATAGCACTTTGATTATCAATAAAAATAGGAGTTTTAAGGATAGAGATACCAAAGTCTAGAAGCTGGTTTTGAATCCAAAGTACTTGAGCACAACAAGCAGATGCAGCTACATACTCTGCTTCAGCAGTTGATGTGGATACATTTGTTTGTTTCTTACATTGCCATGACACCAGTCTTGATCCAAAGAATTGACATCCACCAGTAGTGGACTTTCTATCTTGACATTCACCTCCACAGTCACTATCTGTGTAGGCTATAAGTTCAAATGGTGAGTCATGTGGATACCATAGACCAAGTGATGGTTTGCCTTTCAAGTATCTGATTATTCTTTTGACAGCCTGCAAGTGTAGTTCTTTAGGTCTTGCTTGATATCTTGCACACACACAAACACTGTACATAATGTCAGGTCTTGATGCAGTTAAGTACATCAAAGAGCCTATCATTGATCTATATAAGTGTTCATCTACATCCTCCCCCTCAGCATCAGGATGTAGGTGTTTGTGTGTTTCCATTGGTGTACTTGCACTCTTGCAGTCTTTCATGGAAAACTTCTCCAAGATATCTTTAACATACTTTGATTGGTTTATCAAAATACCATCTGATCTTTGATTGACTTGGAGTCCAAGGAAAAAGTTCATTGAACCCATGGAGCTCATCTTGAATTTGGTCTGCATGAGATCTTCAAACTCTTTACACAATAAATCATTTGTTGATCCAAAAATGATATCATCTACATAGATTTGAACTAGTAGTATATCATTTTTGACCTTTCTTGTGAACAGAGTCTTGTCAATAGCCCCTCTTTTAAAATCATTCTTCAACAAGTATGATATTAATGTATCATACCATGCTCTTGGTGCCTGATGTAGGCCATACAGAGCTTTGTCTAGTTTGAATACATAGTCACCATTTTCTGGATCTTCAAAACCTGGAGGTTGACACACATATACTTCTTCTTCAATTTTCCCATACAGGAATGCACTCTTCACATCCATTTGATAGACTTTAAACTTCTTGTATGAAGCATATGCTAGGAATATTCTGATTGATTCAATTCTAGCAACATGAGCATATACTTCATCATAGTCTATTCCTTCTTCTTGAGTGTATCCTTGGGCTACAAGTCTAGCTTTGTTCTTGATCACTATACCTCTTTCATCTTTCTTGTTTCTAAAGATCCATCTTGTTCCAATGGCTCTTTTTCCTTTGGGTAGAGGCACAAGTGTCCAAACACCTTGTAATTTGAATTGAAGGAGTTCTTCTTGCATTGCCTCAATCCAGTTTGAATCCTTCATTGCTTGTTGAATCTTCTTTGGTTCATCCTGAGACAGAAAACATTCAAACATACATTCATTAGCAATTAAACTTATGTTACACATGTTTGTAGTTAGACTTTTATTTAATTTGCTTCTTGTTTGTAGTTGTGAGTTAACATCACTTAGAATATTGTCTAATGGATGGTTCTTTTGAGTCCTTGAGTTTGTAGCTCTATCAACCACTAGTTGATTTTCAAGATTTGACTCATTTGTCTCAGGGATTTGTTCCCTTTGAGGTTCTTCATTGTCATTGATGTTTGGTTCATCATCATTTGCTGGTTCAGAGTTACTACTGGGATCAGTAGTATTTAAGTTATTACTGGGATCAGTAGTATTTTGAGAATTTAGGTTATTGCTAGGACCAGTAGTATTATGAGTACTATTACTGGTATCAGTAGTATTTGAATTACTACTGTCCTCATTATCTGATTCACTACTGCTTCCAGAATATGAGTTATTACTGTCCTCAGTATTAACTGTGGGAACATTATCAACTACTATGTATCTCATCTCTTCTTGACCAGTATTGAATGATGATGTTTCTTCCTTTTGAGTATGACAATTTGAATCACCTGCATTTAATTCCAAGTTAGTGTTAAAGGATTTGGTTAGATTGTCTATGTTAAATAGCCAATCTGGACCATTTCCTTGTTCATTAGGTATATTCTCATTAAAGGATACATTGATGCTTTCTTCAATAATCCTTAATCTTTTGTTGAACACTCTGTATGATTTGCTTTGAGTAGAGTATCCCACAAAGATTCCATCATCAGCTTTGCAGTCAAACTTACCAATTTGTTCTCTTGTAATCAAAATAGTACAAGGACAACCAAATGATTTTAAGAAACTTATGGAAGGTTTTCTTTTGTTAAAAAGTTCATATGGTGTTTTATGATGTGGCTTAACTATTAATACTCTGTTTTATACATAACAGGCAGTATTAACAGCTTCAGCCCAAAAAGTAATTGGTAATTTTGAGTCTGCTAACATTGATCTAGCTGCTTCAATGATGGTTCTATTTCTTCTTTCAGCTACACCATTTTGTTGAGGAGTTCTAGGTGAGCTGTATTGCTTGTCAATACCTTTAAGATCACAAAAGTTAATTAGGTTAGCATTTTTAAATTCTGTGCCATTATCACATCTTATGGCTTTAACTTTTTGATCAGATGTGTTCTCCAGTTTAACAATTAAGTTCTTGATGAGTTCACTTGTTTCATCTTTTGTCCTGAGAAAGAAAACCCATGTATATCTGGAAAAGTCATCAGTAAAAACAAGACAATATTGTTTTTCTTTCCAATACTCATTACGTTTGTAGGTCCAAAAAGGTCCATATGTAAGAGTTGTAAAGGAACAGAAATAGAATTCACAATTTTGGACTTATGAGAAGACTTATGTTGTTTACCTTTTAGGCATGCAACACAGTGATGATCACACATGAATTGTTTTTGTGGTAATCCAATTACCAAATTCTTTCTTACTAAATTGTTCATGTTTTTAAAGTTTGTGTGACACATCCTTCTATGCCATAGTTCTGATTCAGTAGTGTTTGCCTTGGATATAAAACAGTTGACCTCATTTGAAGAAATGAGTTCTCCCCCAATATCCAGGCAATACACATTGTTTCTCCTTGGAGTTCTCAAAACAACATATTTTTCATCTAAAACAAAGTCAGGAGAAAGAATGATGCACTCAATATCTGTGAAAAGAATCTTGTTCTTTTTATCACATACTTGAGACACACTGACAAGATTGTATTTTAGCTCAGCTACATAAAATACATCATCAAAAGTAATTTTACCATTAGTAACTGTACCTTTGCCTGTAATCTTACCTCCCTTTGGGTTCTCACCAAAGGCTACATACCCTCCATCAAATGACTTGAAATCCTTAAGAATTTGCAGATTTCTAGTCATGTGCCTTGAGCATCCACTATCAATCTGCCATGTTCTACCTTCTTCAGGGATCTGAATGCTCTGCACAAGTAAGTAAAAGATTAGTTAAGTTTGGGAACCCAAGCTTTATATGTCTTGGGTTCATCCTTTGAGAAGTAAGATTTAGAAGATTTAATTTTAAACATTTTTGGTACCCATACCTGTTTAGTACTGGTGTTTTGTTTTACTACTGCCCTTTTGGATTTGTTACTGGTGTCTGAGTTTACTACTGACCTTGGTCTATACCCATTATATTTAGCTTTTGAATACTTTACTACTGATGGACCAATAGTATTTGGGTAATTACCAGGTTTAGGATAACCAGTAGTGTTTTTAACATTTGGTTTGGCAGCAGTAGTATTTTTAAAATTAGGGTTTTTACCACTAGTGTTTTGGTACTGGTACCCAATAGCATTGTAATTAGGGCTAGGATCAGTAGTAAACCTGTTAAAGTTTCTACTGGTATTGGAAAAATTAAAATATTGTTTATTTTGATTTGTTTTTCCATTATTTTTGAAATAATTGCTGTTCTTTGGTTTCCAACTCTTTTATTTTGCACAAACCTTGGTGCATTTCTTCCAAATTTTGGTGTTTCAGATTTTTGAGATTTTGTTTTATTTACTACTGATGGAACAGTAGTATCTTTTAACTTTTGTGTTTTTGCTTTTGCTTTAGAATTTTTAAATTCTTTGAACTCTTTGCAGTTAATTGGATTGAAGTGACAATCCTTTGCTAAATGGTTTACTTTGTTGCAAATAACACATTTTAATTTCTTATCCTTAGCACCTTCAGGTTTTCTTTGATCTAAGAGTTGATTTTTATTTCTTTCATTTCCCCTTCTTAAAATTTTTGGTAAATTTTCTGCATCATATTTAGGAGAGTCATCTTGACTATGTGCTGTGTGAAAACTTGTATCAATTGAGTCTGTAGTTTGATCATCATCAGAAGAATCATTTGTTTCAGATGTTTCATTATTGGATTCAGTTTGATTTTCATTTTTTAATTCATTTATGATTCTTTCTGAACTATCTTTAAGTGGAGGAATGAATTTATATGGAGGTGGTACAACATGATATCCCACTCCATGCACAACTTTTTCAGTGGTTTGATTACTTGTTAATTCATTAACAATTTGAGAACTTCTTTCAAACTTTTTAATGGTTAATTTGTTTTGTTCTAATTCCATTTGATATTCTTCTAGTTTGATCAAAGTTTCTTTTAATTTTAATTCAAGATGTTCTTTTTCATAAGTGGTTTGTAGCAATTCTTCTTTTATCTTTTGATCAGTTATTTTATAGATTTTAATTTGATTTTCAAGATCAGCTATACAACCATTATATTCAATTCTTGTATTTCTATTTAGAATCATCTCTTCAAGTGTTTCTTTATTAAGTTTTTCTAAATCTTTATATGCTTTAATGCATTCAGGAGTGCAAGATTTAGAATGTACCTTAGTAGGAGAATCAGTGAAAGCCATGAGAGCTTGATTCTGTGCATGTTCCTCTGCTTGAAAGCTCCAATCATAACCTTCTCCTTGTTGTGAAATAAGAGCAGTTGAGTTTGATCTTTTGTCTGGCTGAGGACATTCTTTAGCAAAGTGCCCAAGGTTGTTACAGTTGTAAGATTTGACTTTATTTTTGTCAAATCCAGCCTTGTCACCTTTGTTGTAATTAAGGTTTGTTCTACCAGTCCTCTTCAAGAACCTTTTGGTTCTCAGGCTCAGCATAGCCATCTGCCATTTTAGATCCATCTCTTCAAGATCATCAGGATTCAATTGTTCCAAATCATCACTAATTAGTGCAGTATGCACATGACTAGTGAAGAAGGATTCTCTTGCAGTATCTTCACAATCTGCAGCCTTTGCAGTTTCCCGACCTGTTCCTGTACTAGACACAAAAGCAGCATTGTTTGAAGATAAATTAGGAGTTTTAGAGCTTACCTCAGATTCAAATACCCTTAGCTCATTGTACTGATGAGTTGATACTGGTGAAGACTATAGCTAACTTACTACTGATCATGCACATATTGAAGATACTACTGATCATTAGTAGTTACTACTGACGTTGGTTTTGGACTTACTACTGATTATCAGAGTTACTACTGATCATCACATTTACTACTGATGATGCATATTTACTACTGGTGATTGCAGTTACTACTGATACACGTATTTGGAAGCAAATCAAGTCTGAGATCTTCGCAGAGTTAGTTATAGAATGTTATTCAATGTATATCTTTTATAATTCGATGTAAATCAAGTCCTAGAATAACTAGGGTAAATAGTTAGGCTTCAAGGACTGTTATAAATAGTTCCTTACGAATTGTAAACGTACGTGTGTATTGTTAATCAATAATATACATTGAAGCTTTTTGTGAATCACTATGTTCTTAAATTAGGAGTTTCAGAGCTTACTTCTGGTGGGGCAGAAACACTTACTACTGATGAGTTGATACTGGTGAAGACTATAGCTAACTTACTACTGATCATGCACATATTGAAGATACTATTGATCATTAGTAGTTACTACTGACGTTGGTTTTGGACTTACTACTGATTATCAGAGTTACTACTGATCATCACATTTACTACTGATGATGCATATTTACTACTGGTGATTGCAGTTACTACTGATACACGTATTTGGAAGCAAATCAAGTCTGAGATCTTCGCAGAGTTAGTTATAGAATGTTATTCAATGTATATCTTTTATAATTCGATGTAAATCAAGTCTTAGAATAACTAGGGTAAATAGTTAGGCTTCAAGGACTGTTATAAATAGTTCCTTACGAATTGTAAACGTACGTGTGTATTGTTAATCAATAATATACATTGAAGCTTTTTGTGAATCACTATGTTCTTAATATTATTGTTCATTGTTCGTTCAATATACAGTATTCTATTATTCTTATTATATTAATACAAGTGTTGATTCGCTGCAACTTCTTGTTATTAGTAGATCTAGGTTGACAATAACTTGTTTTGGGTATTCGATCCTGACAAGTGGTATCAGAGCATATTGGTTCTAGATCTACGAATTTTAAGAACAACAAAAAGTTTTAATCTTTAAAACACACAAATTGTTAATCGTGACTGATAACAATGAAAGTACTCAAGCAAATAAAATCCCTATACTCACTCCCAATAATTTTGGAATGTGGAAGAATCGTATTAAGCAATATATGCTTATTACTGATTATTCCATGTGGGAAGTTGTTGTTGAAGGAAACAAAACCGTTCACAATCAAGCAACAAGTTCTGTAACTGAAGCAGACAAACTCAAGTGTGAAAAGGAGAAGAAAGACAGAGGAATTGAACTCAAAGCTCTAAGCACTCTTCTACTGGCCATTCCTAATGATTATCAACATCTCTTTGTTGAATATGATGATGCAAAGAGGTTGTGGCAGGCACTGAAAAAGAGATTTGTTGGCACCAAAAGCACCAAAAGAAACATGAAGTCTGTACTAAAACAGGACTTTGAAAATTTCAAAGGCCAAAAGAATGAATCCCTATCTCAAATCTTTGATAGGTTCAACAAACTCATTGGTGAATTGAATCAAGTTGGTGTGAAACCAGACAATGATGATGTTAACAGAAAGTTTCTCAGATCTCTTGGAGAAGAATGGTCTATGTACACAGTCATATATAGACAAGGTGATGCTTTGGAAGAAAAAGAGCTGGAAGAAAAAGAGCTGGATGCTTTGGAAGAAATGAACAATAATATTAAGAACATAGTGATTCAAAAAAAGCTTCAATGTATATTATTGATTAACAATACACACGTACGTTTACAATTCGTAAGGAACTATTTATAACAGTCCTTGAAGCCTAACTATTTACCCTAGTTATTCTAGGACTTGATTTACATCGAATTATAAAAGATATACATTGAATAACATTCTATAACTAACTCTGCGAAGATCTCAGACTTGATTTGCTTCCAAATACGTGTATCAGTAGTAACTGCAATCACCAGTAGTAAATATGCATCATCAGTAGTAAATGTGATGATCACTAGTAACTCTGATAATCAGTAGTAAGTCCAAAACCAACGTCAGTAGTAACTACTAATGATCAGTAGTATCTTCAATATGTGCATGATCAGTAGTAAGTTAGCTATAGTCTTCACCAGTATCAACTCATCAGTACAATGAGCTAAGGGTATTTGAATCTGAGGTAAGCTCTAAAACTCCTAATTTATCTTCAAACAATGCTGCTTTTGTGTCTAGTACAGGAACAGGTCGGGAAACTGCAAAGGCTGCAGATTGTGAAGATACTGCAAGAGAATCCTTCTTCACTAGTCATGTGCATACTGCACTAATTAGTGATGATTTGGAACAATTTAATCCTGATGATCTTGAAGAGATGGATCTAAAATGGCAGATGGCTATGCTGAGCCTGAGAACCAAAAGGTTCTTGAAGAGGACTGGTAGAACAAACCTTAACTACAACAAAGGTGACAAGGTTGGATTTGACAAGACTAAAGTCAAATGTTACAACTGTAACAACCTTGGGCACTTTGCTAAAGAATGTCCTCAGCCAGACAAAAGATCTAACTCAACTGCTCTTGTTTCACAACAAGGACAAGGTTATGATTGGAGCTTTCAAGCAGAGGAACATGCACAGAATCAAGCTCTCATGGCTTTCACTGATTCTCCTACTAAGGTACATTCTAAATCTTGCACTCATGAATGCATTAAAGCATATAAAGATTTAGAAAAACTTAATAAAGAAACACTTGAAGAGATGATTCTAAATAGAAATAGAAGAATTGAATATAATGGTTGTATAGCAGATCTTGAAAATCAAATTAAAATCTATAAAATAACTGATCAAAAGATAAAAGAAGAATTGCTACAAACCACTTATGAAAAAGAACATCTTGAATTAAAATTAACAGAAACTTTGATCAAACTAGAAGAATATCAAATGGAATTAGAACAAAACAAATTAACCATTAAAAAGTTTGAAAGAAGTTCTCAAATTGTTAATGAATTAACAAATAATCAAACCACTGAAAAAGTTGTGCATGGAGTGGGATATCATGATGTACCACCTCCATATAAATTCATTCCTCCACTTAAAGATAGTTCAGAAAGAATCATAAATGAATTAAAAAATGAAAATCAAACTGAATCCAATAATGAAACATCTGAATCAAATGATTCTTATGATGATGATCAAACTACAGTCTCAATTGATACAAGTTTTCACACAGCACATAGTCAAGATGACTCTCCTAAATATGATGCAGAAAATATACCAAAAATTTTAAGAAGGGGAAATGAAAGAAACAAAAATCAACTCTTAGATCAAAGAAAACCTGAAGGTGCTAAGGATAAGAAATTAAGATGTGTTATTTGCAACAAAGTAAACCATTTAGCAAAGGATTGTCACTTCAATCCAATTAACTGCAAAGAGTTCAAAGAATTTAAAAATTCTAAAGCAAAAGCAAAAACACAAAAGTTAAAAGATACTACTGTTCCATCAGTAGTAAATAAAACAAAATCTCAAAAATCTGAAACACCAAAATTTGGAAGAAATGCACCAAGGTTTGTGCAAAATAAAAGAGTTGGAAGCCCAAAGAACATCAATTATTTCAAAAATAATGGAAAAACAAATCAAAATAAACAATATTTTAATTTTTCCAATACCAGTAGAAACTTTAACAGGTTTACTACTGATCCTAGCCCAAATTACAATGCTGTTGGGTACCAGTACCAAAACACTACTGGCAAAAACCCTAATTTTAAAAATACTACTGCTGCCAAGCCAAAGGTTAAAAACACTACTGGTCATCCTAAACATGGTAAGTACCCAAATACTACTGGTCCATCAGTAGTAAAGTATTCAAAAGCTAAATATAATGGGTATAGACCAAGGTCAGTAGTAAACTCAGACACTAGTAACAAATCCAAAAGGGCAGTAGTAAAACAAAACACCAGTACTAAACAGGTATGGGTACCAAAAATGTTTAAAATTAAATGTTCCAAATCTTACTTATCAAAGGATGAACCCAAGACATATAAAGCTTGGGTTCCCAAACTTAACTAATCCTTTACTTACTTGTGCAGAGCATTCAGATCCCTGAAGAAGGTAGAACATGGCACATTGATAGTGGATGCTCAAGGCACATGACTGGAAATCTGCAAATTCTTAAAGATTTCAAGTCATTTGATGGAGGGTATGTGGCCTTTGGTGAGAACCCAAAGGGAGGTAAGATTACAGGCAAAGGTACAGTTACTAATGGTAAAATTACTTTTGATGATGTATTTTATGTAGCTGAACTAAAATACAATCTTGTAAGTGTGTCTCAAGTATGTGACAAAAAGAATAAGATTCTTTTCACAGACATTGAGTGCATCATTCTTTCTCCTGACTTTGTTTTAGATGAAAACTATGTAGTGTTGAGAACTCCAAGGAGAAACAATGTGTATTGCCTGGATATAGGGGGAGAACTCATTTCTTCAAATGAGGTCAACTGTTTTATATCCAAGACAAACACTACTGAATCATAACTTTGGCATAGAAGGATGTGTCACACAAACTTTAAAAATATGAACAATTTAGTAAGAAAGAATTTGGTAATTGGATTACCACAAAAATAGTTCATGTGTGATCATCACTGTGTTGCATGCCTAAAAGGTAAACAACATAAGTCTTCTCATAAGTCCAAAATTGTAAATTCTATTTCTGTTCCTTTACAACTCTTACATATGGACCTTTTTGGACCTACAAATGTAATGAGTATTGGAAAGAAACAATATTGTCTTGTTATTACTGATGACTTTTCCAGATATACATGGGTTTTCTTTCTCAGGACAAAAGATGAAACAAGTGAACTCATCAAGAACTTAATTGTTAAACTGGAAAACACATCTGATCAAAAAGTTAAAGCCATAAGATGTGATAATGGCACAGAATTTAAAAATACTAACTTAATTAACTTTTGTGATCTTAAAGGTATTGACAGGCAATACAGCTCACCCAGAACTCCTCAACAAAATGGTGTAGCTGAAAGAAGGAATAGAACCATCATTGAAGCAACAAGATCAATGTTAGCAGACTCAAAATTACCAATCACTTTCTGGGCTGAAGCTGTTAATACTGCATGTTATGTACAGAACAGAGTATTAATAGTTAAGCCACACTACAAAACACCATATGAAATTTTTAACAAAAGAAAACCTTCCATAAGTTTCTTAAAATCATTTGGTTGTCCTTGTACTATATCGATTACAAGAGAACAAATTGGTAAGTTTGACTGCAAAGCTGATGATGGAATCTTTGTGGGATACTATACTCAAAGCAAATCATACAGAGTGTTCAACAAAAGATTAAGGATAATTGAAGAAAGCATCAATGTATCCTTTAATGAGAATATTCCTAATGAACAAGGAAATGGTCCAGATTGGCTATTTAACATAGACAATATAACCAAATCCTTTAACACTAACATGGATTTAAATGCAGGTGATTCAAATTGTCATACTCAAAAGGAAGGAACATCATCTTTCAATACTGGTCAAGAAGAGATGAGATACATAGTAGTTAATACTGTTCCCACAGTTAATACTGAGGACAGTAATAACTCATATTCTGGGAGCAGTAGTGAGTCAGATAATGAGGACAGTAGTAATTCAAATACTACTGAGACCAGTAATAGTACTCAAAATACTACTGATCCAAGCAATAACCTAAACTTTCGAACTACTACTGATCTCAGTAATAACTTAAATACTACTGATCCCAGTAGTAACTATGAACCAGCAAATGATGATGAACCAAACATCAATGACAATGAAGAACCTCAAGAGGAACAATCTCCTGAGATAAATGAGTCCAATCTTGAAAACCAATTAGGTGTTGATAAAGTTCATGGCACCAGAACTGAAAAGAATCATCCTTTGGATCAAGTCCTTAGTGATGTGAACTCAAGCATGCAGACAAGAAGCAAATTACACAAAAGTCTAACTACAAACATGTGTAACATAAGTTTAATTGCTAATGAATGTATGTTTGAATGTTTTTTGTCTCAGGATGAACCAAAGAAGATTCAACAAGCAATGAAGGACTCAAACTGGATTGAGGCAATGCAAGAAGAACTCCTTCAGTTCAAATAACAAGCTGTTTGGACACTTGTACCTCTACCCAAAGGAAAAAGAGCCATTGGAACAAGGTGGATCTTTAGAAACAAGAAAGATGAAAGAGGTATAGTGATCAAGAACAAAGCCAGACTTGTAGCCCAAGGATACACTCAAGAAGAAGGAATAGACTATGATGAAGTATATGCCCCTGTTGCTAGAATTGAAGCAATTAGGATATTCTTAGCATATGCTTCATACAAGAAGTTTAAAGTCTATCAAATGGATGTAAAGAGTGCTTTCCTATATGGGAAAATTGAAGAAGAAGTATATGTATGCCAACCTCCAGGTTTTGAAGATCCAAAACATGGTGACTATGTATTCAAACTAGACAAAGCTCTATATGGCCTACATCAGGCACCAAGAGCATGGTATGATACATTATCATCATACTTACTGAAGAATGATTTTAAAAGATGAGCAATTGACAAGACTCTGTTTACAAGAAAGGTCAAAAATGATATACTACTGGTGCAAATCTATGTAGATGATATCATTTTTGGATCAACAAATGATTCATTGTGTAAAGAGTTTGAAAATCTCATGCAAATCAAATTCAAGATGAGCTCCATGGGTCCAATGAACTTCTTCCTTGGACTCCAAGTCAATCAAAGAACAGATGGTATTTTGATAAACCAATCAAAATATGTTAAAGACATCTTGGAGAAGTTTGATTTGAAAGACTGCAAGAGTGCAAGTACACCAATGGAAACACACAAACACCTACATCCTGATGCTGAGGGGGAGGATGTAGATGAACACTTATATAGATCAATGATAGGCTCTTTGATGTACTTACCTGCATCAAGACCTGACATTATGTATAGTGTTTGTGTGTGTGCAAGATATCAAGCAAGACCTAAAGAACTACACTTGCAGGCTGTCAAAAGAATAATCAGATACTTGAAAGGCAAACCATCACTTGGTCTATGGTATCCACATGACTCACCATTTGAACTCATAGCCTACACAGATAGTGACTATGGAGGTGAATGTCAAGACAGAAAGTCCACCACTGGTGGATGTCAACTCTTTGGATCAAGACTGGTGTCATGGCAATGTAAGAAACAAACAAATGTATCAACATCAACTGCTGAAGCAGAGTATGTAGCTGCATCTGCTTGTTGTGCTCAAGTACTTTGGATTCAAAACCAGCTTCTAGACTTTGGTATCTCTATCCTTAAAACTCCTATTTTTATTGATAATCAAAGTGCTATTAGTATTGTGAACAATCCAGTAAAACACTCTAAAACTAAACACATTGAATTAAGATTTCACTTTATAAGAGATTGCAATGAAAAGAAGTTAATCAAAGTAGTTAAAATTCATACTGACAATCAATTAGCAGATCTCTTTACAAAAGCATTTGATGTAGGAAGATTCAGCTTCTTGGTTAGCAGTATTGGAATGATTTTAATAAATTAATCTCTCACTCAAAATCATGTGTAAAGTTTTTCTGTTGTAAAAAGTTATTTATTTTTTTTAAGTGTTTTACTACTGGTAGGTCATTACTACTGGTAAACAATTGTACTCACATATACGACTGGTCTCAAATTTGGTGGTTACTACTGCTAGGGTTGGTAAATTAGGTCAGTATTAAAATTCATTAGTTACTACTGATGTCTACAGTTACTACTGATGTCAAAATCCTTAGTTACTACTGATGTTCATAGATACTACTGACGTTTTCTACTGGTCTCTAATTTACTACTGGTCTTTAAATTGTCAAAGTTACCAAACTACCCCCATGAAAATAACCGTTGTGTTATGATTAGAAGGGCAACTTAGTCTTTTTGCAGATCAAATCGTATAAATAGCTGAAGTCGATTAGTTTAGCATTATCCTCACATTCGATTTGCTAAATCCTCTCGATAAAACCCTAAATCGCGAGCATAAACCCTGCACCAGTAACAACATTCATACTTGTTTCTCTCAAATCAAACGATCAAACATCATAAAATCGACAACAATGGCAACTCTACAATCTCTTGATGTTCAAACAAATCTTAAATACTCAGAATTTCACAACATGTGTGCATATCTAAAGAATCCAGACGGAACAAAAGATTTTCGTCCAAACGTCAACTTTTTGAAGAACTCCTACATAAAGTTTGCATGAACTGAAAATCCAAAATCATATCAACAACACTTGGTTGATTTCTGGACCAATACTGAAAGAACCGAAGGTGCAACTATGTCTATGATCAAATCAACAGTGGATGGAAAGTCTATCACCATAACTGAATAATCTATCAGACACCATCTACAAATGCACGTCGACGAAGGTAAGTTTTCTCTTCCTAAGGAACACATTGTTGAAATTTTAAACAGAATGGGATATGAGGGAAGACTTGACATTGTCACTTTTTAAAAAGGTCTTCTCTCCCCACAATGGAAATTTCTTGTACACACTATTCAACACTGTCTTTCTCCTAAAAGAAGTTCTTGGAATGAGTTTAACAAGTCAATAGCATCTGCTGTTGTTTGTTTATGCACAGACCAAGTCTTTAATTTTTCAAATATGATTTTTGAGGGAATGTTGGGAAATCTTTCTACTTCAAATTTTTTAATGTATCCCAGATTTCTTCAACATGTAATAAATTGTGAATTGCAAAACTTGTCAACTCCTAAAAACATTTTTATAACTCCTGAGTTGAACAAGAAAGTTTTCTCTAATATGAGAAAACAATTTAAATTTTCGGGCAAGGAAACCCCTCTGTTTCCTAACATGATCAAAGATCAACCACATATTGGAGAAGGTTCAATCAAAGATACAACTCCAATTGAACCTCAACCCACTCCTTCACCCCCAAATACAGCCCAAACACAACTCCAAACAGTCACTCAATCATCCACTCAATTAGATATCCTGAATGTGTCCCAGGAACATGAATTAAATCTGCAGAGTGCTACTCTTCACTCTGTAGAAGACCAGCCTTTAACCAAATCAATCCATAAAAGTTATAAAAGGAAGAAATCTTCCTTAAAGGACACCAGGGGACCCATTGAGTCAAACCCCAGGCTCCAAGAGTTGTCCTCCAAGGAGGAGAGAGGACATGAGGAAAGGGCTCTCACTACTGATGCCCCAAAGGTGGGTGCACAGGATAGTGAGAACATCACTAAGACCCAGACCTCAGCAACTCTAAGTGATGACTCTTTTGAGGAAAAACTAAGAGGACCCCGGTGCCAAGAAACCACAAGGGGGGGGGGGGGGGGGGGGGCACTACTGCTTCTTCTAGGAAGAAGAGAGTGCCCAAACAACCCATTTCATCACCAAGAAGTGATGAGGGTAGGACTGAAACTATTGATTTGACGGAAAGGATGGAAAACCTTAAAGCCAATGTACCTGTTAGTGAGCCCGATGATCTTGCTAGATGGAGTGAGGGCAGTATTAAACAAAAACAATTGACGGATAGGATGGAAAACCTTGAAACCACTGTACAAGATTTCCTTAAATACTTAACAATTCAAGGGAGGACCATGTCATATATGAAGAAGCACATTAATACCATCAACAAAAGAATGAGAATGTATGAGCACAGGCTTCTTCAACAAACAAGAATCATAAGAAGGTTGAAAAATAAGGTTGATAGTAGTGATGCTCCACCAGTTGAGCTCACTAAGGGGGAGAAGGACAGCATACAAAAGATGATAGATGAATCTATTGCCGCAACAACTTCTTTCCTCAACCTTAAAGAATCAAAAGTTGATGAATGCCAGGTTAATGATGAAGGCCTAGAAGACATGGATATTACTGTTGAGCCTACTACTGATGCTCCTATAGTAGAACAACCAGTAGTAATTCCTACTACTGATATCATAGCAGTAGTAAATCAAGAAGAGGCATCAAACACTACTGATGCCCTATCAGTAGTAACTCCTGAAAACTCACCAGTAGTAACTGCCTTGGTTACTACTGAAGAGGAAGAACAAGAGATCCCAGAGCTAATTGAAAGGGAACGTTATGTTATCATCTCTAAACCACCAACACCTGATCAACCACTTATCATACCTGACATTGATGATAATGTGAATTGGTTTGAAGTAGATGAATGCACACTTCATCCACACCCCAAAATACTATCAGAAGATGAACTTCATTTGTTTTATCCAAAGTTTGAAATTCCTGGTATCCCAGATATGAAATATATTCCACCTCCACCTTCAGCTTGTATTGGAAAGGGAAAGGAAATTTATGATGATGATTATCCCAACAGAGCATTAGGTTACCACATGGTGAGCAAAATTAATCATGTCAGATCTGAAAAACAATCTAGATGGAAGGTGAAACATAAGAAATACTTGAAGAATGTGGCTATGTATCAAGCTCTTGAAGAAAAGAAAAAGGCTGAAAAGGAAAGATCAAAACCTCAACAATCTCAAGAAGCTGAAATACCTGTTCAAATAAACGATGTTCAGATAGAAGCTCAACAAGCAGAATTTAAAAGATTTAGAAAAGTAGAAGAAGAACATCTAAACTGCCTTGAAGATCTGGTAGCTGAAAGTAAAAGAACAAAAGGTGATCTACCAGATGATATATTTGAACATAAGAAACTTATGATTGACTTTCTCAAGGTAAAAGGGCACAATGCAAAGACTTTTGGCAGAATGAAGATGATCACAATTATATATAAATATTGTACTACCAAGAAGAAAGAATTAGCTGAACAAGAAGCTGAAGAAGAAAAGAAACTAAAAGCTTTAATCCCAATAAGTCCAAAGTTAATTCAAACTGGTAGTATATCAACTACTGGTGAATCCTCAACTCCCCAAACCAAGAAAAGAAAGGCTCTTACTCAAGAACAGAGTGCTCAAAAGAAATCAAAGACAGAACAAATTATTCCTGTTCTTGAAGTACCAGTTGCTCCCCTTCAAAACAATCCAATCATCAATTGGAGAGTTATGACTAATAATGTAATAGAAATTATAAGGGAAGACAAAGTTGTTCAAAGATTTACTGGATGGTTACCATTGATTAGATCCTGTTCAAGAAGTGATGTAATCAAACTTCTGATCATTGGAAAACCAAGAATGACAAAGAAATCATGGAAAGATTCTGGAGCTGGATATTTAACAAACATGATTGATGCTGCATTTTATCCAGATAACTACCCAGAAATATTTACAAATCCAGAAAATGTGTATGCTTGGAATGTACTCCCAACTGCAAATATGTACTTCTTTGAAAGATCAAGTAAAAACTGTGAGCTTTATTTATATGAAAAACAATATCCACACTCTGAAAAGACCATGTATCAGATATTCACAAACACCATGATGAGACCATATGATGCTGTAATGTTCCAGAATAAATTGAACTATTTTACAAAGAAAAACAGCAAATACATCATTGAACAAAGAAAGCAACAGAATCAAAGAACCCTAGAGAAAAGAAAGAGGGAAGAAGAAGAACAAAAGAAACTTGAGTAATTCAAAAAGAATTAATAAGTTTAGGGGGAGATTGTTAGAACAAATCACAGTTCAACTTATTACTGATGCTGCAGTTAGTACTGATCATAGTTATTACTGATTATGGTTAATACTGATGGGGCAGAAACACTTACTACTGATGAGTTGATACTGGTGAAGATTATAGCTAACTTACTACTGATCATGCACATATTGAAGATACTACTGATCATTAGTAGTTACTACTGACGTTGGTTTTGGACTTACTACTGATTATCAGAGTTACTACTGATCATCACATTTACTACTGATGATGCATATTTACTACTGGTGATTGCAGTTACTACTGATACACGTATTTGGAAGCAAATCAAGTCCGAGATCTTCGCAGAGTTAGTTATAGAATGTTATTCAATGTATATCTTTTATAATTCGATGTAAATCAAGTCCTAGAATAACTAGGGTAAATAGTTAGGCTTCAAGGACTGTTATAAATAGTTCCTTACGAATTGTAAACGTACGTGTGTATTGTTAATCAATAATATATATTGAAACTTTTTGTGAATCACTGTGTTCTTAATATTATTGTTCATTGTTCGTTCAATATACAGTATTCTATTGTTCTTATTATATTAATACAAGTGTTGATCCGCTGCAACTTCTTGTTATTAGTAGATCTGGGTTGACAATAACTTGTTTTGGTTATTCGATCCTGACATGGTGGGTACTTAACGGGTCTAGTGGATCTGAACCATGGTCAATGGGTTGCATGATAACTGATTAGCTAGGGTTCTAATGAACTTTTAAAGTGTGAATGGGACTTCAAATATGACTGCTTAATTAAGTTGGTGGAATTTGGATCTTGTTTTGAAATATTTTATATATTTAGTGGTGTCGTTGGGTGAATGTTATTTTAATTGATATTCTAAGATCGTAGGATTTTGTGACATATCGAGAAAGATAATTAGCGCGTTTTTTAAATGTTTTTTTTTTAAATAATATACATCTAAGTAATATATGATCTTTTAAGATTCTGCTTAGAGAGAATGTCTTTTTACTAGTGTTTTTTTTTCTTTTGACTATGAAATTCAAGAAAAAATGAGAAAAGAAAAAAGTAAAAATAAAATAAAAGATGATGAATTTTGCAGATTTAAAATTTCAGTTGGAAAAGAGGAAGAAAAGTAAAAGTGATGGTGAAAATAAAAGCACACCCAAAATTGTCTTGAAATATGGGTTCATATTTGCATGTGACTCCTGATGTCTCTATGAGCGTCGACGGCTCCCGGAATTCCATAAACACTAAAATGAATGTTAACTTTACATATTACTCCATCTGTCTCATAAAAAAATTTAAATTTTATTTGGGCACAATCTTTTAAGTGATAATTAGTGGTGGCTCATTTGTAATACTTTTGATTAAAATATAAAGTTAAATTGGAGAGAGAAAGTGTTTTATTGGTGGAATGATTGATAATAATATTATTTTATTAAGTGAGGCCCCAAATTTGAGAAATGTAAATTTTTTTGTGGGACAAAATTTTAAGGAGAAATATAAATTTTTTTATGGGACGGATGGAGTATTATTTATTTATGTGTTTTAAAATAAGTGATATTTTAAAAGAGTAATGCTATTTAGTTTTATTATTTGCTCCTCCATATAGTCCTACTCATTAGATGAAACATGTGTCAAAATCAATAGTTTATATTAATAGTGAGATTTAGTGGATTACACATGTCATCCTATCAAGTTGGTAGGACTATAAGTAGGATCAAATAATAAGACTAAATAGCATTTCTCATTTTAAATTTATATTATTTGCTTAAAAAAAATAAAACTTATCATCTACTAACTATCTAGTTTAATATTATGAAATTATTTTTATCGTCACTTTTAACTTTAAACATTACTAATATCATTTTATTAAAAAAAAAGTGATACTCATTCTCAATGAGTTTTTTGCATAAATAATGTTGTTTCCCTCAAAAGTTGCACAAATAATATTGTTTTCTGCCTTTTGCAAAAAATAATACAAATGGGTAACCCATACCCGGTTCCCTCCCACAGTACGCCACGTGTCCTAGAAGGTGGCATGTCCTGCAGCAGCATTTAAAGGGGAAAGGGAACACAGCAGAACACAACCAGCACCTTTTATACACGGCAGCAAATCGGATATGGAACCGGGTACCCTTTTGGCAGTGAAACCGAGAATGGGGTACCCTTTCCCTTTGACATGCTGTTACTTTCTAGGACACGTGGCACACCGTGGGAGGGAACCGGGGTATGGGGTACCTATTTGCATTATTTTTACAAAAGGGTAGAAAACAACATTATTTGTGCAACTTTTAAGGGAAACAACATTATTTATGTAAACAAACTCCATTCTCAACTAACTATTCATTTAATCTATTTTAACCTGTCATTTAAATTTTACCTCAAAAATCATAAAATCATAAATGTATCACTTGTTTTGTGATATGCAGTAGCATAAAAAAAATTATATTTTGTCATACTAAATTAAAGATTGAAGGAAAAACGTTAAAAAGAATTGGCTCCCAGGGGCGGTACCAGACAAAATTTAAAGTGCAAATCAGGTTCTTCGAGTGAGGTTTTATTAAAGTCAAATCATAAACCAAATCAAATCAGTTTTAGTTTGAAGAGAGTCTAAACGTAAACTAAATTAGTCAAAATCAAAATTCACGTGTTAGTTAATTCGAGAATAAAAATTCTAAAATTTAGCAATATAAAAATAGATTACAATTTTTTATAGTGGTAGATTTCGTATACATAGTTTATGTTCTTAACTCATATTCGTATTCCGTTTTGTTATAACGTTCAAGTAAAGTTTTTAAAGTGTTCATATATAGATGATATGGACTAATATGTTACTGGTTAAAATATGTGTGATCAAATAAATGATAAGCATAATATTTTTCAGCCATTAAACCTAGGGGAAATAACTCAAGAGAAAAGAAAATTTTAAAAGGAAATAGAGTAAAAGAAATGTTAAAATGGAGAAAAAAAGATTTAAAAACTGTTAGTCCAAAGACTAAGTAAATAAGATTTGATGATCGATAGCTAAGATAAATAAAACAACTGAGGTACGTATCTCAGCTGAAACAAGTATATAAAATATACCTTAAGTTGAGTCAGTACTCAGCTCTAGGAATCAAGTCAAATCAGCAGCAATTTAAGAGTGATTATTCGAAGTCTATGGCCAAAGGACTAAGACAAGAAGAAGACCACCCAGCTGATGTGAAATCAGCTGATGGTACCCGCTGATGATAAAGACTTGGTGGAAAATATTCTTGACACTTTGAATGTTTTCCTTTCCCGCTCAAAGAAGAAGAAAACGATGAGGATCTTCTATTTCGGTAATAGAAGATAAGTTGTCAGAACATCATCATTTGTCCCTCCAAGCATGGATAGAGAAAGTCAACATCTTTTGTACTATCATAGTACATCTTTTCACTGTGCGTCAGAAAAGGTTACAAGAGAAGTTGACACAAAGTACAATTGGGACTATAACGTATGCAAGAGCATTTAATGTTTCCGTGGACAAGTCTACATCGACAATAATATGTTTACACGTCGATTAACTTGTGGACAAAGGAACATGGATCTTGGGCTATAAGTAGAGACGTAAATGCTTGCATTTACACACACCTTTTAGCATTCATAGCACAAGAACATTCTCTGAGAGTTTGTTATTGTCTAGTATTAACTTCCTCATAGTTATTACTCGGGCATTCAATATCAGCTGTTAGTATCAGCTGATATTACTCTCCTTGCATTGTCTTTTTAGTTTGAGCAAATTAAAGTGTCATTTCAAGTATAAAGTTTTAGGTAGTGTGTACTATCTATTTCCGCAAACTTTGTGCTGTATTAAGTTGTTTTAATAAACTCTTAATCATTGAAATCTTGTGTGTTCTTTATTTTTAGTTTTTACTTAGCCATAACGCAACACGTTTGTGTTGTTGGGAACCAACAACTGGTATCAGAGCATGTGTCAAAGTTGTTTTCCATCAACTTTGAGCATCTGTTATGGTTGAACCTACATCTGATCTACCTTCATCTGGCAAACCTCCCAAACTCACCCAAACCAACTATCCCATGTGGAAAACTCGCATGTTATCCCACATGGTTACCTATCATCCTAAACTTGAAGATAATCTCACGATAGGAAAATATATCCCTCAAACCCTCATCCCTGGTACTCCTTAAATACCAGAACACTACGTTGTTAAATCTGAAGCTCAATGGACAGACGCTGAAAAACGTCTTGTTCATCTTGAGAATAAAGGAAGGGATATGCTTTTTCAAGCAGTTGGTGATGAACTGTATCACAATATACAATTTTGTGACTCAGTAAAAGAGATGTGGGACAGGCTGGCTGAAGTTTATGAAGGCACATCTGTTGTGCGTGAACATAACAAGAACATGCTCATCCATGACTACGAGCTGTTTAGAGCCAAGCCTAGTGAGACTATAGCTCAAACTTTTAATCGTTATAATATCTTATTAAACGAGCTGAAGTCTCATGGAGTTGATAAGGACGATATGTCCAAAATGTGTAAGTTTATGGCTGCCTTACCCGCTAAATGGGCTACCATTATAACTTGCATGAGTACTTCTCCCACTTTGAAAGACTATACTCTTTCATCTCTCTATGGTATGTTTCTAAGCCATGATAGAACTGTACTCAACAAATTTCAACCTCCAAAGGACTCTAAAATGAGTTCCTCAGGATCTTCAACAACTCTTGTTTCCATAAACAAGCCCAGAAGAATTGAATATCCCCCATCAGATGATGAAGCTGACAACACCTCAGCTGTTGATTTGTTCAACATGCCTGAAGTAAGCATCGCGGAGATCAATGAAGATGAAGACAACGAAGCTCTTATATCTGAGCTTGCCCTACTTGTCAAAAACAGAAAATTTTTCAAAGGCAAGTCAGGTTCTCCAGCTAAAGGCTCTAGTAGTAGACCTGTCTTGTCAGCTGCACCTTCCAGACCCTCTGGAAGTACACCTGACATTTCTGAGATAACATGCTACAACTGCAACAAGAAGGGACACTATGCTAACGACTGCAAGCAGAAGAAAGCAAGTTCATCATCTTCAACTGGTGAATCCATTGAAGAAAAATATAAAAAGCTACAAGCCTTCACCAAAAAGATTCTAGAAGAAAAGAAGGCACTTGAAGGCAAAGCTGCTGACAAGGGACTAGTAGCTGAAACCCATGACTGGGCTGACTCTGGTGACAGCTCATCCGATGATGATGAACCAATGGCCATAATGTGTTTGATGGCTCATGCTGATGAAAGTATTACAGCTGATGATGTTAGTTCCTACCAATGGGTCAACATAGTTCACAAAAAGGTAACCTCTCTAATCTCTACTGAGGCTACAGAAGCCAAAGATATTGTTGATTCAATCATTTGTGATTTGCACTTCATTGATCAGCTGAAAGGTGAATGTTTGGATAAACACAATTCTATTCTTCGTGAAAATGCATTTTTAAAAGAAAGAGTAATTGATCATAAAACTTTAAAGGAGGAACTTTCCGAAACCAGATTTATAAATTCAGTTCTTCAACATGATTTAAGTGAGAAAGTTAAAGAACTTGAAGCAATTAAAAATATTTGTGAATCATGGTCCCGTTCATCCAAGCGTGTGAGTGAATGTGTTAACTCACAAATTCCCAGTCAAGTACAAGCTGTACTAGGAGGAGACATCCTTGCTGCAGCTGTTGTACCTGACAGCAGTACAGATGATCTGTACTACTCATCAGCTGATACTTCTGTGCCAGCTGAAGAGTTGGTTTTTGGTTCTTTTGTCAAGTCCACCAAAACCTATGCTACTGAGATGTCCACAGAAGAACCTTCTGAAACCACTGGTAAGGAATCATCAGCTGATTCTTCGGCCATGGTTGTTAGGACACCCACTGTAGTAATAGTTGAACCTAGAAAGTCTATCTTGGGTTCAGCGCCTGTTGTCTCTGTTGCTAGACCTCAAAAGAAGACTAACAAAACAACATGAAAGAGAACTGTTCTTACACCCTTCAAGGGTGAGACAACTGGAGTTCGTACTCGGGCTGTAAAGAATAAAGGTAAGAGTGTCTCAAAACACACTCCTAGTCCTTCCTCAGCTGGTTCTGTCAAACAACTGAAAAGAAAAATCAGTAATCTGACTTCACTCGTTCAAAATATGTCTATCTCTAAAAATCAGAAGATGAAAGGGATTTTAGGTCCAGTACCTAATCCGGCTGCCTCGCCCTCCACTCCACAACAAAGTAACAGAAAATGTTATAGATGTGGAGATCGTGGGCACATGGCAAGTGAGTGTGACAGTCCAAGCTTAAGACCACCCCTAACTTCAGCTTGTGAGTCGATCGAAAAACCGACCCCTGTGAGCTCCAGCAGGAAGTCTCATGGACCCACAGAAATGTGGGTTCCCAAAAAGAACTAACTTCTTTTAATTCTTGTGCAGGGTGATCAAAGCAAACATGTCTGGTATCTAGACAGTGGTTGCTCAAGACATATGACTGGAAATAAATCCATGCTTGAAGAATTCGAAGTTCGTGCTGGTTCTCATGTAATTTTTGGTGATAATGGTAGAGGCTCAACTGAAGGTTATGGATCCATCTCAGATGGATCTATAAAGATCACAAGAGTTGGTTATGTGAATGGGCTGAAAGATAATCTAATAAGTATAAGCCAACTATGTGATGCAAAGTTCTCAGTGAACTTTAACGAATATATAGGAACGGTAACGGATATAAGTGGAAAAGTTGTCTTAGTTGCTCCAAGAAACAACAATGTTTATACTCTTGACATGATTTCTCAAAATCAAGAAGTTTGTCTATTCTCTCATTCCACTGAAGAGCTAAATTGGTTGTGGCACAAAAGGCTATCTCACCTAAACTTTAAGAATATATCAAAGCTGGCTAGAGGTCAGCTGGTGAATGGCTTACCACAAATCAAGTATGAAAAGGATAAACTTTGTTCAGCTTGTGAACAAGGAAAACAGCATAAAAGCTCTTTCAAATCAAAGCAATGTTTCTCCATTAACAACTGTCTACATATGCTTCATATGGATCTATTTGGTCCTATGAGTACTGAATGTCTAGGTGGAAAGAAGTATACACTAGTTATCGTTGATGAATACTCACGATACACTCGGGTTATATTTCTTCGCCACAAAAGTGATGCAGCTGATGAAATTATCAAGTTCATCAAAAAGATGGAACTTCTAAATGGGTCAAGAGTTAAGATGTTGAGATCAGACAATGGCACTGAATTCAAAAATAGTACATTAGAAGACTTCTGCTCAGAAGTTGGGATCTCTCAAAACTTTTCAGCTGCTAGAACACCTCAACAAAATGGTGTTGCTGAAAGAAGAAATAGGACCCTAATAGAAGCTGCAAGAACAATATTTGCTGAGTCAAACATGCCAAAGCAATTCTGGGCAGAAGCTGTCAACACAGCCTGTTTTACTCAAAATAGATCTCTCTACGTGAAGAGACACAAAAGAACTTCTTATGAGATTCTACGTCAAAGAAAACCATACATTGGCTTCTTCCATGTATTTGGTTGTGTGTGTTTTGTGTTAAATACACGAGATCAGCTGAGCAAGTTTGATGCTGTAACACCCAAAAATTTACAAGATTTTTAAAATTTTTGAAAATAAAATTATAATCAAAAGGTCCCATAAATAAATCTCAGATATTAATATTTAACATTTAAAACGTATTTATTGCGGAAATAGTTAAGATAAAGTAAAGTGTTTTAAAATATTAAATGATGTCCACATCAGTAATAAAAAGATACAGCGGTCAACCGTCCACCTTCTCCTTTCCTTTGCTGGTACCTGAAACAATGTGGGGGAAAGTTTGGGTCAGCTGAGGAAGCTGAGTGAATAATTCTCAAAATGCAAACAATCATAACATACAACACATGAGGGCACATCGGTGTACTCCTACTCAGAATCTACTCGATTAATTACTCAGATTTATTTCTCAGATTTTATTACTCAGATTTTAATTTATATAGCGCGCTAGTGTGACTTGGGGCGAGAGATCAACCTCGACCCGCCTCGCACCACCTCAACACCTGTACTCTTCGGTGTTGAGTCAAAAGGCCTGGCACCAGTACTCTTCGGTGCCAAGTCAAAACGTCTGACACCAGTGCTCTTCGGTGTCAAGTCAGATATATTATGTTTAATGTTTAACTCCAAAACTCAGAAACTCAGAACTCAGAAACTCAGAACACAAGATGCTAGATCACAGATAACTCAGATAACAGATAACTCAGATAGCAAATATGGTGCAACTAATGTAACACGCAAGTCATGCATGTATAACGTTAAAACTGAATACACGGTGAGAATACTCACCTTAGCTTTGCTAGCTTCCAAACATCCACGTAACAGCCAAAAATCAGTACCAAGACACTCCCGGGCCTATGTCACATATACAATAAAATCCTAGTCAAAAGCCGACCTCAAACTAACAACAAAAATCAGAATCTGCCCAACCCGCGACCACTTATCATAACGGCTATAACTCTCAAACCGTTATTCGGAAAAACCCCAAATGTTTAAAGCAATTAAAAGACACCTAACGCTACAATTTGTCTTCACAAATTTCGGCTCGGTTCTCCCCCAAAGGGTACCGAAACAGGCCTGCAACAGAGTTGTTCAATACTGAAATTCAGCACTGCAGCCTCTCGCAAAGCTGCCCGCAACTCACAAACCATAAGTCCAATAAATTATTTAAAATTATGGGCAGAAAGGTACAAAGACGGGCTACGGAAGTCTTGAAGACCCCGAGCCCTGAATCTGATTCGAAGCAGGTCAAAAACTGACCCGAACAGGTCTAACAGAAACTGTCCAAAAATTTGTTTTATTTTAAAACTCGATTAAATAAACTCGACTTGGTGACGAAAACCCGAGCACTCAGAATTCAATACCCGACAGCTCCGCCAAAACAGATTTAGCAGTCCAATTAATACTCAAAAGAAAATGCTACATGGAAATTGTTAGTACATGGTTTCAACAGCACGAACACTCAATTAAAAACAACTAAGCCAAGAACCGATTCTCAATTTGAATGACCAAAAACCCAACCAAGACAAGGTCTTGGGTCCAACGAGCTCTTCCCGACACGAAATAAATCACTACACAATTCACTAATTGGAATTACAATTAAACAGAAGAGATTTATACCTAGTCAAGACGATAACGGAAAATAAAACCCTTGCTCGAACACATCCCGAAATGACCAGCAACCCTTGCTGCTCGTCTCTTTCTAATGATCACGCACAGCACCAAGAACCTGATTAATATCTGCTCGAGATAGAGGAACGAAAAGAACAAAGAACCATTGCTACTTACGATTCCGACCAACACTATATTAACAATCTATCTGCGCGGTTCCTCGGTCTCTTCTGCTGCATACGCCACCCCAAAGAGGTGGTTGTTTGCCCCCAATTAACTTCATACATAATGGATTTGAATCCCAAACTCATGACATGTTTCTTTTGACCAACCAATCACTATAATCTTACCCATTGAATTGCTTGCTCCACAAAACTCGACTGACCCATCATGATATCTCATTGCCATTAATTTATATTAAAAGAAAACCCTCTGACCATCAATAAAATCAAGCACCACACCACCACCGAAAATCCAATTGTCACTTAATCCCCCTTCTAATTAATTCGAGCAGCTTCTTCATCTAACTATTTCGTCTGATTGATGCTTGCATCACGAGACAAGGAAGAGAGAAAAGTAACGACTGAGGTTCCTTGGAAGATCACTCACGGCTAGGGAGGATTTTGAGAGTGGAAATATGGCTGGACACAATTAGGAGGTTTAGGTTTTAGCTGTAGATTAAATATTCTAATCCTTTGGGCTTAAGGCACTAATACTCGGTTGGGCTAAAACTGTTCGGGCTCTCTTCATACTATTAAAATTTCCGGATTCGGCCTCGGCCATATAAACTTTAGCTCGGTCAAAACTCAAGACAACTATTTAATTACATGACATCTAAATGATGTCTAATTAATTATGAACTCTCCAACTATTTAGAACGTCTAAATAAATAAATCAAAATGAATCTTTCTACTACATGTCGGCTAAATAATATGAACCGCTAATTTATTTACAATTAATTTAGTAATTATTCATTTAAAATTTAAATATGACGATTTAAATTATTATTATTTAATTATTAAAATTTCAGGGCGTTACAAGTCAACCCCACTTAAAATAGACTTCGTCCCCGAAGTCATTACTCAGAAGAAACTCATGTTAGCAATCTCGCATCTCAGACTCGGGCTCTCAAACGACACACATCCGCAACAGGGGAAAGAAAACAAAACGATAAGATTAAGAATGAAAAGGTAATTCTTCAGGCTGGCCTACATGATTAGAATAAACTTCGGCTCTTGCAACTGCTCATAAAATTTTCTGTCTCTAACGGCGAAAAAAGATAAGGGATCAGAATTGGAATGTCCTCTACGGAACTCGGCTTATTGATGAAAAGAAAAGTCGATGATAAGAACAAACGAATCTTGATACTCTGCTGAAGGCGTCTTCTTGTCCTCGTAGTCGGACACGGTTACTGCACCCATCAGTTGACATTGCGTTGAATCTCCGATTCAACTCCACTTGGAGATTTGTTATGGTTTGGTTTGTGACGACAGATGATCTCGGCATGGTACCCGGTCAACCACTCCGTGCTCGCAATCACACACGGCTCTCTCATGGCGTTAGGGATAAAGATTATGGGGAATTTCTCCCCGCACGGCTTCAACCAAATTATCATTAAACATTTTAGCAGCAGGTAAAATCTTATTATTGGCCACTTTCTATCAGGATGGCTCAGAAGGGTCCTCCAATGTATGGGACATCAATTTGCTTAGGCATAATAAATAAATGAGTGGGTCGCCCCACTGCTAAATAACACAAAAGTGGGCACGTTATTCACAAGGAATGTACCTTTCACACAGAGTTCACAGATAATGCACATAAAATTCAAAATCACTCAGTAATACTCATGCAATTTACTCAGAAATGTCACTCAGGAATGTAACTCAGAAGTCTAACTTGGAATATATCTCAGAAGTATAACTCAGAAATTTAACTCAGAAATTTTAACTCCGAAATAAACCCAGTAATGTAATTCAGAAGGTAGCAATATCTATCAGCAACAGCGTTACCTACCACACATAAATCTCATATATAATCATGTAAAGGCATAATTACACACATCCGATTCATCTCCCATATACTCGTTTATATATATATTAGGTCACCTCCGATTAATAACTAAGATATACGTACCAATAATTATGACGAATTATTTCTATGTAAAATATATCTCCCCAAATTTCTCATTTGCGTATACTCCAAATACACTCGATTAAAATTTTCATAATTTAACTTTTAATTTATCACAGTCTATACTAATAACTTATTTCAAACCCAGTTTAATGACTTCCCACAAGTCAACTTATAACTTTTTATTTTTATTATTTGTACCACATATTTACTCATTAAACTCATATAACCCACTTTTTACTAAAAAAATGAATTAAATTTTATACACTTATTTGACTGATTTCTCATTACTCGATTTATGAACCAATCCATTAGTTCTCATTTACTCAATACGCAATTACCTTTTTTTCCCAATTTAAAGATTTTCTCATTGTTCATTATTTTAATACTTTCTTGTCTTTTAGAAATTTCTCCTTAGTTCAATATAAACTTCAACTCATTTAATAATTGCTCATAAATAATTTTTTTTTATCATAAAATTTTATAACACTTCAAAATTTTAAATATTAAATAAATTAATAATAAAATATTATTCGATAACTCAAAATAAAATATATTACTCACAAAATATAATTTTCTCATAAAAACTTTATAGCACCTCCAAATTTTAAATAAAACTTCCCGACAATTTAAAACTTTTCTCTTTTAACTTGTTTTATTGTCCTGTTCATTTAACTCGATATATAAACTTCTTATAACTCAAAAATTTACTCAATAATCAATCTACATGAAATTTTCTCATTTGAGCTCGTTTTAATAATTCATTATTAACTCCAATTAACAACCTCATAATAACTCATTTCCTAATATCCGACACATTATAAATTCTCATTACTTTATAATTTCTCATTATCTCATTAGCTATATAGTTATAATATTTGTAACATCTCATTTGCACATTTACACTCAGCCCAATTAATCTCGGTTATCAATTTTATAAACTCTATAATTACTCCGTGAAATGACTTTAACTAATCTTAATTACTCAGTTCGATAATTACTCTTATAAGCTCTCTGATCAATTATATTATCTAGATTTCACACTTTAACTTCTTTACCCAAAAATATCGATCTATGCATAAGCATCATGGTCATAATATTTATAAATAGTAGTCAATGATAACTAATTCTTGGAAATTTTCCTTTTTACCCCTACTCAACTCCACTTGGAGAAAAACTCGTCCTCGAGTTTGGAACTAATATTGTTTACCAAAATAAACAAGCAAGTATGTAGTCACACAAACAATTAGGATACACATACTAAATTCACCATAACAAGCATTGGTCCATCGTTCCCTTCAAAATTTCTCCCTAACCAACCAAAAGTTCGGTGTGTACGATAATAGGGGCCCTTCTATTACTTTCGACACCTACCTTTGTTTGGTCACGGGTCAATCCCAAAGTTCACAACTTTCCACATATAAAAATAATCCACAAACAAATCACACTCAGAAGAAAGAAAAGTTTACTTTCAATATCTGATAAATACATATATGCACTCAGCTGTGGTTACTCAAAACCTCATAAACATTACTCAGAAATCATGCGTATATTTAGTCTCATACGCGATACTCGGATAACTCAGATTCATAGAAATATTTCCACTTTGTTACTTTCACAATACGAATATCGTTTTATCTTCTACTCTTAGTTATCTCATTTATCATTTCTCATGAATAACGTTTACTACTTCTCAAAATTTTATTCGATTTATTGCCGTCTCGAGCGACAATTAATATTTTCTAGTTCAACATTCTCTGTTAATTATTCTAATAAGCTTATACAGCTCGCTTCAATAAATACCCTTTTAATATAAATTAGATTTTCTAATAATTTTGATGTAACTATTTCTCACTTATATAAACATACACCTATATATTGTTTTATTAAAACTATGGTCAATCCTTTTCCCTTTCAATTTAAATTGATTAATTCTTACGACCTTTTATAAGTTTTCTCTCTCATTCGTGCTTCATTACTTCTTATACTCTTGTCTCAATACTGTTTCGGTTAATTCAAAACACAATTGATTACTCTTTGTTTCATCAAGATCACCACATAATTTTTTTTTTCTAATACCTTTTATAGATTCTTACACAAATTTGGAATTCCATATTAATGTAACTTTTGGTTGCTCAATCTTGATTCAATAACTTCTCATTATGCATACTCATTTTATTATCAAAATTTGGTTCGATATATTTTCTCGTTTAGCTAATATGTAATTATTTCCCATTTTATTGACTTAATAATTCTTTCTTTTACTCAACTTGGTAAATCCACTTAAAAATATTTTTAATCAATTTGATTTACTAATCTCTGATTTATTCGTTTAAATGACTCAGTCTATTAAGTGTTTTCTCCCATATGAAAGATTTTAATATTTTCCCAGTACAAGAATTTAATACTCCTCTTTAATATTAATAATTTTCTCTTTTCTCATTTACTCAAAACATGCGAATCATAAGTTAATATCCCGTTATTACACTTTTGGTTAAAATTTCTCAAAACTTATAAAATCTCATTTCAACTCTATTAGGTATTCCTCTAAATTGGAAACTTTTATTATTCTCATTAAAATTTATAATTCCTCTAGTATGCGTATTTGTATATGCATAATTATATTAAACACTTGGAATTAAATCCAGAATTTTACTCAGAATTATGCTCTAAATTATCAAACCTCGCATTCGCATATCTATATATACATAGTATCTAGTCGTACAATTCATATGTAATTTTCGTATGTTATTATAACTTTTGGGGTTTATTTCACAGATGTAATCAGAAACAACACTCGGAAAAATATACTTAGAAAATAAACACAAAAATCTCAGACCACTCTACTCATCCATACTCAGAATACAACATACATCTCAGATAAATAAAAACTATTAAATATTACCAGCAATGGGAAAAACGAGAGGTCGACGTGACATGCTGTATGCTTGATGTGGAAACTTTTCTCAGAAAATATTTTACTCAGTACGCGTTTTAAAACTCGAGACTCAAACTTGAGATTGAATCCACCCCTTGTGAATCCAAATCCCTCAAGTCAGAGCTCTGATACCAACTTGTAACACCCAAAAATTTACAAGATTTTTAAAATTTTTGAAAATAAAATTATAATCAAAAGGTCCCATAAATAAATCTCAGATATTAATATTTAACATTTAAAACGTATTTATTGCGGAAATAGTTAAGATAAAGTAAAGTGTTTTAAAATATTAAATGATGTCCACATCAGTAATAAAAAGATACAGCGGTCAACCGTCCACCTTCTCCTTTCCTTTGCTGGTACCTGAAACAATGTGGGGGAAAGTTTGGGTCAGCTGGGGAAGCTGAGTGAATAATTCTCAAAATGCAAACAATCATAACATACAACACATGAGGGCACATCGGTGTACTCCTACTCAGAATCTACTCGATTAATTACTCAGATTTATTTCTCAGATTTTATTACTCAGATTTTAATTTATATAGCGCGCTAGTGTGACTTGGGGCGAGAGATCAACCTCGACCCGCCTCGCACCACCTCAACACCTGTACTCTTCGGTGTTGAGTCAAAAGGCCTGGCACCAGTACTCTTCGGTGCCAAGTCAAAACGTCTGACACCAGTGCTCTTCGGTGTCAAGTCAGATATATTATGTTTAATGTTTAACTCCAAAACTCAGAAACTCAGAACTCAGAAACTCAGAACACAAGATGCTAGATCACAGATAACTCAGATAACAGATAACTCAGATAGCAAATATGGTGCAACTAATGTAACACGTAAGTCATGCATGTATAACGTTAAAACTGAATACACGGTGAGAATACTCACCTTAGCTTTGCTAGCTTCCAAACATCCACGTAACAGCCAAAAATCAGTACCAAGACACTCCCGGGCCTATGTCACATATACAATAAAATCCTAGTCAAAAGCCGACCTCAAACTAACAACAAAAATCAGAATCTGCCCAACCCGCGACCACTTATCATAACGGCTATAACTCTCAAACCGTTATTCGGAAAAACCCCAAATGTTTAAAGCAATTAAAAGACACCTAACGCTACAATTTGTCTTCACAAATTTCGGCTCGGTTCTCCCCCAAAGGGTACCGAAACAGGCCTGCAACAGAGTTGTTCAATACTGAAATTCAGCACTGCAGCCTCTCGCAAAGCTGCCCGCAACTCACAAACCATAAGTCCAATAAATTATTTAAAATTATGGGCAGAAAGGTACAAAGACGGGCTACGGAAGTCTAGAACCCCGAGCCCTGAATCTGATTCGAAGCAGGTCAAAAACTGACCCGAACAGGTCTAACAGAAACTGTCCAAAAATTTGTTTTATTTTAAAACTCGATTAAATAAACTCGACTTGGTGACGAAAACCCGAGCACTCAGAATTCAATACCCGACAGCTCCGCCAAAACAGATTTAGCAGTCCAATTAATACTCAAAAGAAAATGCTACATGGAAATTGTTAGTACATGGTTTCAACAGCACGAACACTCAATTAAAAACAACTAAGCCAAGAACCGATTCTCAATTTGAATGACCAAAAACCCAACCAAGACAAGGTCTTGGGTCCAACGAGCTCTTCCCGACACGAAATAAAACACTACACAATTCACTAATAGGAATTACAATTAAACAGAAGAGATTTATACCTAGTCAAGACGATAACGGAAAATAAAACCCTTGCTCGAACACATCCCGAAATGACCAGCAACCCTTGCTGCTCGTCTCTTTCTAATGATCACGCACATCACCAAGAACCTGATTAATATCTGCTCGAGATAGAGGAACGAAAAGAACAAAGAACAACTGCTACTTACGATTCCGACCAACACTATATTAACAATCTATCTGCGCGGTTCCTCGGTCTCTTCTGCTGCATACGCCACCCCAAAGAGGTGGTTGTTTGCCCCCAATTAACTTCATACATAATGGATTTGAATCCCAAACTCATGACCTGTTTCTTTTGACCAACCAATCACTATAATCTTACCCATTGAATTGCTTGCTCCACAAAACTCGACTGACCCAGCATGATATCTCATTGCCATTAATTTATATTAAAAGAAAACCCTCTGACCATCAATAAAATCAAGCACCACACCACCACCGAAAATCCAATTGTCACTTAATCCCCCTTCTAATTAATTCGAGCAGCTTCTTCATCTAACTATTTCGTCTGATTGATGCTTGCATCACGAGACAAGGAAGAGAGAAAAGTAACGACTGAGGTTCCTTGGAAGATCACTCACGGCTAGGGAGGATTTTGAGAGTGGAAATATGGCTGGACACAATTAGGAGGTTTAGGTTTTAGCTGTAGATTAAGTATTCTAATCCTTTGGGCTTAAGGCGCTAATACTCGGTTGGGCTAAAACTGTTCGGGCTCTCTTCATACTATTAAAATTTCCGGATTCGGCCTCGGCCATATAAACTTTAGCTCGGTCAAAACTCAAGACAACTATTTAATTACATGACATCTAAATGATGTCTAATTAACTATGAACTCTCCAACTATTTAGAACGTCTAAATAAATAAATCAAAATGAATCTTTCAACTACATGTCGGATAAATAATATGAACCGCTAATTTATTTACAATTAATTTAGTAATTATTCATTTAAAATTTAAATATGACGATTTAAATTATTATTATTTAATTATTAAAATTTCAGGGCGTTACAGATGCTAACGCTGACGAAGCCATTTTCTTGGGATACTCCACTACATCCAAGGCATACAGAGTATTCAACAAAAGAAGACAAACTCTAGAAGAATCTATCAATGTCACTTTTGAAGAACACTCAAAGGCCTTAAATCCCACCTCTGATCAATCATCTGATTCATTTCAAAGATCGACTGAGCCATCAACTGACGATTCTGCTGAAACCTTTGTTGATGCCTTGAATCTCTTCGATGTTCAAATAAATGATTCAAATGACACATTCCATGATGCTCCCACATATATTGTAGATATTGCAGCTGTGCAACAAGAAATTCCAACAACAAGAGCATCATCAAAGGCGAGACCAAACTCTAAGCCACCTCTTCCTACTTCAAGAAGATTAGTTCAAAATGAAGTACATAATCCTGCTGAGCATTCTGTTGCTCAACAAGGATCAAACTCTGCTGAATCCTCCTCTTCTACAGCTGCTCCTCAATCTAAGTGGACCTCAGAACATCCAATTGAATTAATCATTGAAGATCCACCACAAGTTGTAGTTACAAGAAGTAAGGCATCATGTAATCTATGCCTATGGTCGTGCTTCCTAGCAGCTGAAGAACCAAAAAATATTAAAGCCACTTTAGAAAGTTCCAGCTAAATTCAAGCAATGCAGGAAGAACTCAACCAATTTGAAGTCAATAAAGTATGGCAGCTGGTGCCTCCACCAGCTGGTAAGACAATAATTGGTACTAAGTGGGTATTCAGGAACAAAATGGATGAGGAAGGAGTGGTTATTCGCAATAAGGCTAGACTTGTAGCACAAGGGTACATACAGGAAGAAGGAATCAATTCGATGAAACATTTGCCTCAGTAGCAAGGCTTGAAGTTATTAGAATATTTCTAGTCTATGCTGCCTACAAAAACTTCACAGTTTTTCAGATGGATGTAAAGAGTGCGTTCCTAAACGGGAAACTGCAAGAGGAAGTTTATGTTAAGCAACCACCAGGTTTTGAAAATCCCAAGTATTTAGACTATGTGTTTAAATTGGATAAAGCGCTGTATGGGTTGAAACAAGCTCGTCGTGCATGGTATGACACACTCTCTACCATCATTCTAGCAAATAGTTTCACAAGGGGAAAGATTGATAAAACCTTATTCATTCGCAAAATCAAAGGTGATATCATTCTTGTTCAAATTTATGTGGATGACATAATTTTTGGTTCTACTGATGAAAAACTTTGTAGACGTTTTTCAAAACTCATGTCTACAAAGTATGAGATGAGCATGATGGGTGAATTAACTTATTTTCTTGGATTACAAATTAAACAATCTAAAAATGGAATTTTTATAAATCAAGAAAAATATATTAAAGATCTGTTAAAGAAATTTGATATGAATTCATCATCATCCATGAAAACTACAATGGCTCCTCCAAATAATCTAGATGCTGACTCAACTGGGAAATCAGTTGATGTCACTTTCTATGGAGGAATCATTGGATATTTGCTCTATCTCACTGCCAGCAGACCATATATTATGTTTGCTACTTGCATGTGTGCTAGGTATCAAACTGATCCTAGAGAATCTCATCTAATAGCTGCTAAGAGAATTTTGAGGTACCTTAAAGGTACTCCAAGCCTAGGTCTTTGGTATGCCAAAGACTCCGGGTTTGATCTAATTGACTATTCAGATTCAGACTTTGCAGGTTGCAAAATGGATAGAAAGAGCACCACTAGAGGATGCCAGCTGCTAGGTGGAAAGCTAGTCAGCTGGACAAGCAAGAAACAAAATACTGTTTCTACATCTACAGCTGAAGCAGAATATATTGCTGCTGGAAGCTGCTGTGCTCAAGTCCTTTGGATGAAGAATCAGCTGGTTGACTTCGATATGAACTTTTCCAAAGTTCCTATCTATTGTGATAACACTAGTGCTATCGCAATCAGCAACAACCCTGTTCTTCACTCCAGAACCAAACATATTGACATAAGGTATCATTTCATTAGAGATGACATTGAACAAGGTGATGTGGAACTTCATTTCATTTCAACAGACCTTCAGCTAGCTGATTTATTCACCAAGCCATTGGATGAAAAACGCTTTAATTTCTTAATCAGCGAGCTGGGTATGTTAAATGCTTAACTCATCTGCTGAAGTACTATCAGCAGCTGATGATGTTCACCTTGTCACTTAGTACACTCAGCTGATTAAAACGTTTTAAATTTATCGATCAGCTGAGTAACTCATCTCAAAATGATACTTGTCAAGTTTTATAAGTTAAAACGTTTGGTTTTTCAAAGAAAAAGGAATCTTTTAACCCCATCCACACGTTTTCTGTGGCAAATATTTGCACTCATGTGAAAATATTTGGCTTTTATGAGGGATTTGGCATCCCTGTCACAGAAACTACTCCACTAACCCTTACTGTCAAATCGTACCTGTTTATTCGCACGAACACCAATATTTCCATAGTTGGTTTCCAACTATCCATTTTTACCCGGTTTGAATTCAAACACTTACCCAAAATTGTTCATATTCTCCCTATAAATACATCTCGCCTCTCCTCACTCTTCTCCACTACTCCCAAATAACCACCTTCAAACTTCTCTCTTTTTCTCTCTCAAAACCCTAATCTTCTCCTTTTCTTAACCATGTCTACCTCCAGAAAAACCCAAAAAGCTTCCCTATCCAGAGAGGCCATCGAGTTTTCTCAAAACTCGAACTTGGTGGCAAACACCTCTCCACCGGACAACCTCAAGGACATCTACCGTCCGGTTGGAAAGTTTTTACGCCACTGTCTTGTCAGTGGTGCATTCTTGCGCTTCACCAAGAGTTTTTACGAACTCTTGCGTGATTTCTGGATGTCTGCCTCCGTCTCTGGGGACGACATTGTTGCGCAAGTTGGAATTCATCAAATCACCATTACTGTTGATGATTTCCGAACTGCTTGTGGGTTCAACTACTTGAACCCTACTGAAGAACCTCAGGAGATGAAATCTGCTGAGGATGCAAAGAGAAATCTGATCGATATCACTGGATATCGATTGGAAAGCGCTGAGGACAGGGTTCCGATCTTCAACAAGTCTCAGCTGACGAGACCATGGGTCTATTTCTTCACTCATATCATTCAGTGTATAGGCGGAAACCATGGGTCTCAAAACCAGTGCAACTCCAAGCTTCAGATCTTTGCTGAAGCCCTAATCACCAGTCAGCGGATTGATTATGGGAGACTGGTGTACGAGGAGGTCAAAACCAAGCTCAAAGGAAAGGGAAATCACATCCCTTATATTCGTTTCTTCACCTTGTGCATTGCTCATGTGATGACTGAGAAGCTGGAGATCGACTACGATGACCTTCCGGGGGAATTTTTCGAGGTTCGTACCTTATCCAACACCATCTTCAGCTCCAAGAAGGAAGCTGGTCAGGATGTTCCCCTCTCCTCGTACATGCTGAAGATCATTGATGATCAGACTAGATCCAGGAGGGACCAATCAAAGGGCACCTTATTGAAGAAATATGCCCTACAACAAGGTAAGTCCTTTTCTTATCTGCAGGGTTCATCGGCTGCTAGTCGTCCGCTAGCTACTGATGAAAAGAACCCCACTTCCACTGGGATCTCAGCTCCCACAGAGATGGAAGATGAGGTCGAGGATTTCATTCCTCTAGTGGTGAAGAGACGAGTCAAAAGATCAGCTCATCGTCTCACCACTTCTTCTCCCCTCCTCCCGCCATCTTCTCCCACTTCACGTGATCCTTCTTCTCCTCAACTGCAGGAGAGAGGATCTGCTACCTGTGGAGAAGGTATGGCAACTGATGGTGCTGATGTGGAATTCGCATCATCATCAGGATTCAGCCAGGATCCACTGGGGCCCCTTTTGAGCTCCACTTTGAGTGGATTACGATCAGAAGCTGTGCCAGTATCCGTCGCTGACCCTTCTTCTCGTTTTCACTTCTGCAGTGTCCCACTAGAAACTTCTCCTCTTCTCGGAGCTTCTAGTCGGACACTCCTGGCTGATCACTCTTCTCTTTCTCTTCCTCTTTCACTTCCTCCTGCTGATCTCCCAACAGGTCAGCAGCTTTCAAAACGGCAATTTCGTTCTTTAGGAGTTAGTGCCGACTCCACACTTCTGCGTAGCTCCTCAACTGATTCATTATCAGCTGTTGTAAAAAGGGGACAAACTCCACAAGCAACCTCAGTCTCTCAAAAGACTGCTGGTGAAGTTTTTGACTCATCCCAAGCCACCCGAGAGTCAGCTACACACACACCACCACAAACTTCTTCATCACTTTCTGAGTCAGCAGTTGATGACAGATTGACTGGAAACCAAGTCAATCTTGAAACTGTTCTTTCTGTTTACCACAACGTCACCAGCTTACACCAGCTGGAGATCGAGGAAACCACCACCGCCGATGAAGGGACAACTGTAGACCCAGTTGTTACTGAGGCACACACCCAAGCTTCCAGTGATCGCGAACGTATTCGCCAACTGAGCTGTGAGGTAGCTGACCCATCACCCTGAGGACTCTCTCCTCATGTCTCTATACCAGTACAGCCGATTGGTGAGACTGAAGTACAAGGAAATCAAACAACTTATTCCTTAATGTTTGATTCTGCTGATGAACCAATCCGACCTTACTACTCGTCTCCTGACGAGCCAGCAGATGAACCTTGACTTCAACTAGAATTGACAGCTGATGTCGGCCCTTCTGACAAAACCCCAGAAGTTTCATCTGGACCCAACTCACCCCCCACAATTACTCAGCAACCCATAGGAGCTATTCCTCCTAACTCAGTAATGACTTCTTCCACAGTTGAGGCTACCACCTCAGCTGGAGACATTCCGGACCCTTCTCCCCAAATTGTCCAAATGTCCCATGCTGGAACCAGCACAGTTGGTGAAGGCATTCCCACCAAGGCCCTTGCTGCCTTGGTGTCTAGAGTTGTAAAATCCCAGATACGTCCTAGGATGTCCATCTTGAGGAAGCAGTTGAACACCCTTCGCAGGGATGTTCCTCAGCAGTATGCTCAATCCGTTGAAAATCTATCAACGAGTATTGCCTCTCTGCATACTGAAGTCCACACTGCCACTCCTCAGCTGGCTCATCTTTCTGATCAGATTCGATACAACACCAGCGAGCTCGTCAAGATTCAAGAGCTCACTCAGAGAGAGCTCCGCTCTCTTCGAGAATCTGACAGAATCGAGAAGGATAGGCTTCTAGCTAAAGCCCGGACATCTAAAGCAGAAGTTGATCGACAGCTGACCTTATTACAATCTCAGGTCACTCCTCTCATCTCCGCTGTCGATCGTATTGGCCTTGCTCAACAAAAGCAGGAATCTCTGTTGGCCAATACTCATAGCCATCTCGCCAAGGCTATTGATGCTTCTGCTGCTGCTGTGTCCACCCGGATGGACAAGCTGGAGACTGAGGTTTGTTCGTTAACCTCTCAAGTCACTGGTCTCCAAGGCACCCTTGATCTCATCTTGCAAAAATTCAACGAGGGTGCCCCAACTGTCCGTCCTACTGCTGCACCAGAGAGTACCTTACTTTTTCAGGCACTCTCTGAGGGGGAGAAAGAGCAAGCTACATCAGCAGGTGAACAATAAGGTGAACAAGACTCACAAACCATAATCACCTCTGTTGTTGGAGCCAATGTTCAAGAAGATATTCCAGCAGGTGAAACTCCAAAATCACCAACATTCACCTCTGCTGGAATACAAGAAGAAGACGTTTCAGTAGACGGGACTACAACTTCAACAACACTCGTCCCTACTGAAACACCTGAGGTAATCACTTCAGCAGGAGAAACAATAACGCATTCAATATTCACTCCTGCTGAAGATTTCAGGGAAGAAGAAACCTCAGCTGATGTTCGCATCATTGATACTTTTAAATCAGCTGAGGTCCCACAAGTCCAAACCCCGCAAATCCAAAACCCTCAGCCAACTTTACAGGTGAATCATCAACCTGTTGAGGGGGAGCTTTCCGATGCCACGATTGCAGCTGCTCTTCTTGAAGAAGCTGGAACTGCTGCAGACTTTGAAACAGCCCTCACTCTTCAAAGAAAAACTCAAGAAGAGCTGTATCAAAGAACTGAAGCAGAAAGAGCTGAGAACATTAGATTGTTCAACAAAGTTCTTTGCAAACGTCGGCAAGAGGCAAAAATCAGCAGCGTAAGAGGCTCTAAATCGACATCCAACTCTCCACAAGAAATCATCATATATATAGTTGGAGGGCCCTTCGCTCCTGAAAAGGTCTCTCTGAACAAGGTCAGCACTCATTTCAGCTATGACGAATGGAATGAGATGCTAAAAGCTGCCAAGTCTGCAAAACCATCTCCAAACATTGCAGATCTGGAAACTGAGGCAAAAATCGCAATCTTCTCATTCAAGACTCTATGCGACAAGATCAAGAGATACTCTCCTGATCTGGCAAATCACATACCAGCTGAATTGCGTGAATCTCAAGCTGAGACCATCAGAGAACCTACTGGTGAAAGCTCCGCAGGAAGAGGGGAGAAACGTAAGTCTGTTCTCCCCGAACCTTTCGCTGAACCCAGAGCAGCTGAGGTTGGGTCTTCAATACTCTATGCTAAACGACCAAGACTCAATCTCTCAAGAACCGTACCCACGGGAGTTGACTTTATCCCTGGGCGTATTGTAAATGAACCCATTTACGGTTTCTCTATCTAGGTGAAAAGAAGAGGCCTTGCTTCCAAAGAGCTGATGAATTAGACTTGTGCGATGTTGAGCAGCTTATAGTCTATCACAAACTGCTGAGTTCCTCTACTGAAGAGGGAAAGGAAATGAAGAAATTAATAAACTCAGCCATCAGCTCAGTGTATCGGGATGTCTTAAGAGAATAAAAACTTAAGATTATGTTTTTGTTTTATTTTCCTTGTACTTAATCAGCTTCATATCAATGGAAAATTTTGTTTCTAATATACTTGTAGAGATACTGTAAAAAGATACAAATAGTGAAAAGAACCCAAAGGGTCAAAGTACATAAAGCATTCAGCTAACTAGATCAGCTGAATCATTATAGGGTCACAACTATACAGCTATTCGATTGCATCAAATAGGGGGAGATTATTAGTCCAAAGACTAAGTAAATAAGATTTGATGATCGATAGCTAAGATAAATAAAACAGCTGAAGTACGTATCTCAGCTGAAACAAGTATATACAATATACCTTAAGTTGAGTCAGTACTCAGCTCTAGGAATCAAGTCAAATCAGCAGCAATTCAAGAGTGATCATTCGAAGTCTATGGCCAAAGGACTAAGACAAGAAGAAGACCACCCAGCTGATGTGGAATCAGCTGATGGTACCCGCTGCAGATAAAGACTTGGGAAAATATTCTTGACACTTTGAATGTTTTCCTTTCCCGCTCAAAGAAGAAGAAAACGATGAGGATCTTCTATTTCGGTAATAGAAGATAAGTTGTCAGAACATCATCGTTTGTCCCTCCAAGCATGTATAGAGAAATTCAACATCTTTTGTACTATCATAGTACATCTTTTCACTGTGCGTCAGAAAAGGTTACAAGAGAAGTTGACACAAAGTACAATTGGGACTATAACGTATGCAAGAGCATTTAATGTTTCCGTGGACAAGTCTACATCGACAAATAATATGTTTACACGTCGATTAACTTGTGGACAAAGGAACATGCATCTTGGGCTATAAGTAGAGACGTAAATGCTTGCATTTACACACACCTTTTAGCATTCATAGCACAAGAACATTCTCTGAGAGTTTGTTATTGTCTAGTATTAACTTCCTCATAGTTATTACTCGGGCATTCAATATCAGCTGTTAGTATCAGCTGGTATTACTCTCCTTGCATTGTCTTTTTAGTTTGAGCAAATTAAAGTGTCATTTCAAGTATAAAGTTTTAGTTAGTGTGTACTATCTATTTCCACAAACTTTGTACTGTATTAAGTTGTTTTAATAAACTCTTAATCATTGAAATCTTGTGTGTTCTTTATTTTTAGTTTTTACTTAGCCATAACGCAACACGTTTGTGTTGTTGGGAACCAACAACTGGTATCAGAGCAAGTGTCAAAGTTGTTTTCCATCAACTTTGAGCATCTGTTATGGCTGAACCTACATCTGATCTACCTTCATCTAGAAAACCTCCCAAACTCACCCAAACCAACTATCCCATGTGGAAAACTCGCATGTTATCCCACAAGGTTACCTATCATCCGAAACTTGAAGATAATCTCACGATAGGAAAATATATCCCTCAAACCCTCATCCCTGGTACTCCTTAAATACCAGAACACTACGTTGTTTAATCTGAAGCTCAATGGACGGATGCTGAAAAACGTCTTGTTCATCTTAAGAATAAAGGAAGGGATATGCTCTTTCAAGCAGTTGGTGATGAACTGTATCACAATATACAATTTTGTGACTCAGTAAAAGAGATGTGGGACATGCTGGCTGAAGTTTATGAAGGCACATCTGTTGTGCGTGAACATAACAAGAACATGCTCATCCATGACTACGAGCTATTTAGAGCCAAGCCTAGTGAGACTATAGCTCAAACTTTTAATCGTTATAATATCTTATTAAACGAGCTGAAGTCTCATGGAGTTGATAAGGACGATATGTCCAAAATGTGTAAGTTTATGGCTGCCTTACCCGCTAAATGGGCTACCATTATAACTTGCATGAGTACTTCTCCCACTTTGAAAGACTATACTCTTTCATCTCTCTATGGTATGTTTCTAAGCCATGAGAGAACTGTACTCAACAAATTTCAACCTCCAAAGGACTCTAAAATGAGTTCCTCGGGATCTTCAACTGCTCTTGTTTCCATAAACAAGCCCAACAGAATTGAATATCCCCCATCAGATGATGAAGCTGACAACACCTCAGCTGTTGATTTGATCAACATGCCTGAAGTAAGCATCGAGGAGATCAATGAAGATGAAGACAACGAAGCTCTTATATCTGAGCTTGCCCTACTTGTCAAAAACAGAAAATTTTTCAAAGGCAAGTCAGGTTCTTCAGCTAAAGGCTCTAGTAGTAGATCTGTCTTGTCAGCTGCACCTTCCAGACCCTCTGGAAGTACACCTGACATTTCTGAGATAACATGCTACAACTGCAACAAGAAGGGACACTATGCTAACGACTGCAAGTAGAAGAAAGCAAGTTCATCATCTTCAACTGGTGAATCCATTGAAGAAAAATATAAAAAGCTACAAGCCTTCACCAAAAAGATTCTAGAAGAAAAGAAGGCACTTGAAGGCAAAGCTGCTGACAAGGGACTAGTAGCTGAAACCCATGACTGGGCTGACTCTGGTGACAGCTCATCCGATGATGATGAACCAATGGCCACAATGTGTTTGATGGCTCGTGCTGATGAAAGTATTACAGCTGATGATGCTAGTTCCTACCAATGGGTCAACTTAGTTCACAAAAAGGTAACCTCTCTAATCTCTGCTGAGGCTACAGAAGCCAAAGATATTGTTGATTCTATCATTTGTGATTTGCACTTCATTGATCAGCTGAAAGGTGAATGTTTGGATAAACACAATTCTATTCTTCGTGAAAATGCATTTTTAAAAGAAAGATTAATTGATCATAAAACTTTAAAGGATGAACTTTCCGAAACCAAATTTATAAATTCAGTTCTTCAACATGATTTAAGTGAGAAAGTTAAAGAACTTGAAGCAATTAAAAAGATTTGTGAATCATGGTCCCGTTCATCCAAGCGTGTGAGTGAATGTGTTAACTCACAAATTCCCAGTCAAGTACAAGTTGTACTAGGAGGAGACTTCCTTGCTGCAGCTGCTGTACCTGACAGTAGTACAGATGATCTGTACTACTCATCAGCCGATACTTCTGTGCCAGCTGAAGAGTTGGTTTTTGGTTCTTTTGTCAAGTCCACCAAAACCTATGCTACTGAGATGTCCACAGAAGAACCTTCTGAAACCACTGGTGAGGAATCATCAGCTGATTCTTCGGCCAAGGTTGTTAGGACACCCACTGTAGTAATAGTTGAACCTAGAAAGTCTATCTTGGGTTCAGCGCATGTTGTCTCTGTTGCTAGACCTCAAAAGAAGACTAACAAAACAACATGAAAGAGAACTGTTCTTACACCCTTCAAGGGTGAGACAGCTAGAGTTCGTACTCGGGCTGCAAAGAACAAAGGTAAGAGTGTCTCAAAACACACTCCTAGTCCTTCCTCAGCCGGTTCTGTCAAACAACTGAAAAGAAAAATCAGTAATCTGACTTCACTCGTTCAAAATATGTCTATCTCTGAAATTCAGAAGATGAAAGGGATTTTAGGTCCAGTACCTAATCCGACTGCCTCGCCCTCCACTCCACAACAAAAGAACAGAAAATATTATAGATATGGAGATCGTGGGCACATGGCAAGTGAGTGTGACAGTCTAAGCTTAAGACCACCCCTAACTTCAGCTTGTGAGCCGATCGAAAAACCGACCCCTGTGAGCTCCAGCAGGAAGTCTCATGCACCCACAGAAATGTGGGTTCCCAAAAAGAACTAACTTCTTTTAATTCTTGTGCAGGGTGATCAAAGCAAACATGTCTGGTATCAAGACAGTTGTTGCTCAAGACATATGACTGGAAATAAATCCCTGCTTGAAGAATTCGAAGTTCGTGCTGGTCCTCCTGTAATTTTTGGTTATAATGGTAGAGGCTCAACTGAAGGTTATGGATCCATCTCAAATGGATCTATAAAGATCACAAGAGTTGGTTATGTGAATGGGCTGAAACATAATCTAATAAGTATAAGCCAACTATGTGATGCAAAGTTCTCAGTGAACTTTAACGAATATAGAGGAACGGTAACGGATAAAAGTGGAAAAGTTGTCTTAATTGCTCCAAGAAACAACAATGTTTATACTCTTGACATGAATCCTCAAAATCAAGAAGTTTGTCTATTCTCTCATTCCACTGAAGAGCTAAATTGGTTGTGGCACAAAAGGCCATCTCACCTAAACTTTAAGAATTGGGGGTTTTGTGTTAATTATGGTTATGTTAGGTTAAGTGGTTGTGTTTAGGGTTATTATTGATGTTAGTAGCTAATTGTAATCTAAACTTGATATACTTGTTGAAATTGAATGAAAATGAAAAAATGAAGAAGTAGTAAGTTAAAGTGTTAACTTTTGACCTAAAGATGGGTCAAAGTCTTGTAACTAAGAACTAATTAGTTGTATTTGTGTATTGAGATACTTATTGATAGATTAGGCATACATTTAGTAAGGTTGTGAAAGAAATTGAGTGTTTGACTCGTTTGGGCCAAACTAATTATAATTGTGCAAATATGAATTTGGTTAGTTGAACTTTGACTTAGATTAGTCAAAGTGGTAATTTCATGTAGTATGGTTGTATGTGTGTAAAGAAATGGTCATTGTAATTGTTAAAGTATTATGTAACATTTTGGGTCAAAATTATTATAATTTGTTAATATAAAAAGTGATTAGTTAGACTTTGACTTTGATAAAGTTAAATGGTAATTGTATCATAATTGTTGCAAGTATTTGGTTTTGGCTAAATGAAGTCTTAGTAATGAAATTTGTATTAAAAGTATACTTTGGTAAAATTTGATTACTAATTCGGTATTGTTTTGATTAGCAGGAAAAGGAAAAGAGAAGTGATATTAGACAACTGAGTGGAAAGAGACTTGGCAAAGGTGAGTGGATTTATAACCTTTGTATTGTTTAAATTGCAATGGTTTTGGTTGCAATTGAAAGTGTTTAATCTCTAACTGGAGTTAGTGCTGATCAGTTAGTTTTGACCCCGTTAGTGCTGATCAGTTAGTTCTGACCCCGTTAGTGCTGATCAGTTAGTGTTGATCACTTAGTTCTGATCCCGTTAGTGTTGATCAGTTAATGCTGATCAGTTAGTGTTGACCAGTTAGTGTTGATCCAGTTAGTGCTGATGCAGTTAGTGCTGATTCCATTAGTGATGATCAGTTAGTGCTGATCAGTTAGTGCTGATCAGTTAGTGCTGATACCGTTAGTGCTGATCCCATTAGTGCTGATCCCGTTAGTGCTGATTCAGTTATAATGATAATTAACTGGCTATGTGTTAATTGAATGATATGTGTACATGAATGATATGTGCACATGGAAAAGAGTAGAGGCAGCCTGGTTGTAGGGGGCCGGGCTTTTGTTTACTGTTAGATAACGGTAATTGTACCTTGGCATATGTGTTGTGTTTGAAGGAAGCTTTATCGTTGCTAATGAGTAAAGGGCTATCGGTAAGCTGTTGTTAGGCCCACAACAGTTGTAAGGTTCTGCAAAACCGCCGGTCCTCTCGTTATTTGTGAATCTGTGAAGATTGTGAATCTGTGAAGATTGTGAATCAGTGAAGATTGTGAATCTGCGAAGATTGTGAATCGAGATTGTTGTACTTATACAATATCTTTTGTTATATTTTCATTCATTTAGCTTTGTGCTAATCCCCACTATGTTGAATCTTTTACAGGTTGTAGACGGATAAGTCTTTTGGAGATAAAGATTAGGAATGATTGACCAAGTCTTAAAGAAATGATTTTGATGTTGAGCCATAATGTTAAGTAACACTATTTTGAAAAGTTAACTTTGTAAAATCATACATCTTATGTTTTTTTTATAACTTGTGAAGAACAAGTTATATACATATATAATTTTGAAACGCTTCCGTATTTGTTGTAAAAAAAAATGGCTCAGATTTTGCGGTGTTACAGAAAGTGTATCAGTTATTTTGAAATGAAGGAAGTATATGCATATGGAAGGAATTCAAACTAAATATTATATATTTTAAGATATGAGTTAGCTACTGCGGTAATATATGACGTGTGGGCTAGTTCCAAAAACTTGTGGGTCAAATTGCTTTTAAAAGCCCGTAATAGTATTGGGCTTTACAACATTAGACCATTTTATTATATTTATTTCTAGTTAAATAAATCCATCTCAGTCCTCAGAAACATAAAGGTCCTAAACTGTCATTAACCATAATTATAGGGTCGAAGTGTTAAACAAAGAGCCAAATACATTACTTTTTCAATCAAGTCGATCGCTCATTCCAATTCATCTGCGGCGACTACTTGAAGCTTCAAATCACTGGACCGTTGTCGATTCTGCAGAGCTTCAAGCTTTATTAAATCATGGTTTGTCGATTGATTTAATTCCCTGCCACGTTTGTTACTTTTTAACTTCATTTTCACGAATTCTTTCATCACAAGTTGGTCTGTCAATCTGATTTTCTAATGAAGTTTGTGACTTTTGTTGTAATTAGGTTTATCTATGTACATTTGAGCATGAATGTTGTAAATTTGGGCTTATCTTTTGCCAGTTGAGATACTATTTGAAATGTAGGCAATCTGTTCGATAAAATGTCTAACTTTTTTGGTCAAGTGGTTTTGGTATCAATTTTTTAGTTAGCGTGTCAATTCGAATTTCCATATATAGTTTGTGATTGATATATTCATGTTTATTTATGTATCTATGTGCAATTGAGTATGTGTTCAGTAAAAGTGATGCTGATTCTTTGTGATATGTGATTATGTGGTACTGTTTGAAATACACACCAGATGTTCGATGTAATGTTTTGTTTCTTTATTCTAGTGATTTTGGTGTTAATTTGGGTTAGTTTACTGGGAATGTTATGGAAACCTAAATATATAAGTATATTTGAATTTTCTCTCCCTCTTGTAATCACAAATTTTTGTGTCAATTTGATCATTTATTAAGTTTATGATTTTCGATATCTGTATGAATTTATGTATATATCTGTATATAAGTATAAATTTGGTGAGACAGAACTTATTCATTGTGCTTTGTGGTGTTGTTTGAGATGCATTCCATGTGTTTGATATAAATCTTATGATGTCTTTTTCAGGTGTAAAGAAGATTGAAACTAACCAGTTTCATGCAGTTCAATTTCATTCAAACACCATTTTCTTGATCATTTTTTATATTTAAACATTCCATTTATATAATAAACATTTTCCTTCACACTAAAACCAAACAATGAAATCTTTTGCACTAATTAGATCCATTATCACACACCACACTAACCGTAGCATAACCGGGCCAATTCAATCTCGTTTTTTCCAACCCGATTTCATTCCCGCAGACCCGAAATCCAAACCCAAAAAATACAAACTACCCCCAACCTACGACCCGTACGGGCCAAGACCACCACCTTCTGATAAAATCATCCAACTTGCTGAAAAAATTGCATCTTTACCCCCTGAAGAACGCATACAAATCGGGCCCACTCTTAGAGAGAGATTAAGACACCCCAAAATGCAGTCAATTTCAGTTGAAGGCGTTGATTTGGGCTCCCAAGGTGGAAACGGGCCTGCAAAAGCCGAAGAGAAAGTTGAGAAAATTGCATTTGATATAAAATTGGAGAAATTTGATGCATCTGCTAAAATTAAGGTGATTAAGGAAGTTAGGGCTTTTACTAATCTTGGATTAAAGGAAGCTAAAGATATGGTGGAAAAAGTTCCTGTTGTGATTAAACAAGGTGTCACTAAAGATGAAGCAAATGAGATCATTGAAAAGATTAGAATTGCTAGTGGTCTTGCTGTTATGGAATGATCATTTTGAGTGGGAAATAGTTGTGTTTTTAATAAAGTTTCTAACTTTTATAAAAATTTTGTTCAATTCTTCTATTTTGTTACAAACTTTTTATTTTTACCTTATAATGTAACCAATCTATAAAAAAGGTTAGAAGTGACATGGCAACGGTTATGTGGCAGCTTACTTACATGGTTATTATGTCAGCAAAATTAGAGGATAGTAGATATCGCACATAATAGAAAATTATATATAATTGGATACATTTCTAAGTACTTAAACACATGATTACAAAATTGACAACATTTCTAAACCCTAGCCCAATCAACCAAACAAACTACTTCCTATCATCCATTGTACTCACCTTATATTCATCAACCCTTTAATTTCATTTTCCAATTTCACTCTCATCTCCAAAGACAGAGTATCCCCTGCTTTCTCCACATTAAATTCATCATTTCAAGATTCTTTTTTACACCCGCAAGATCACGGGCCTCCCCCTGTTGAGGAAGTTTCAAAACACTTGTCGGGTTTTTCACCCGAATCGCAGATTGAACATTATATAAATGGTCAACCTGATAACTTACAAGGCCCGGCCCGAAAGGCCAATCTTTTTCCAAATTCTGAACCGCTTCACCCACAACACTCACAAAAACAACTTGACCCGTTAGATGTTGACCCGAAACACACGTCTCGGATTCGTTTAAAATCCCAAATTTACCAAAACCCGAATTTAAATCTTGAAAAGACGGTAACAGGTAATTGCCCGAAAAGTTTAAAAACAGAGCTGTACCAACTTCACCATTATTCATAGATGTTAAGTGAATTTCTTCAACCGTTTTACTTCTTTTCACAAGTTCAATATTGGTTGAATTGGTTGTTTTAAAAACGGGACTTTTTATTCGAGTCTTGAAGTTTAGTTTATAAAGGGAATAAGAAAGGTGGGCCAAAATCATCTCTGTAGATCATAAATTACAAGTTCAACCCAAACTTCACGAGAAATGCAACCTTCATAGAGCCCACGTTTGTCCCAACGGGCTTATAGCCCGCGATTGCATGAATTACGGGCAGATAGAAGCCCGAGATCACCGGGAAAGAGGCTAGAAGTTAAGCAAACTATGAGTCCCTATATATATAAAATTGCACTAAAAGGGTAATGTGGTGGCAGTAGTGATGGGTTGGGTGGTGGTAATTTAAGTTTTGCAAAGTTTGGAAAATTAATTAAAATAATTATACTAAAGTAATGAATATATGACTTATTAATTAGCTCAGTTAGGTAAAACATTATGCTAACAATGCAGAGGTTGCAGGTTGAGACCTAATTTATGCATATTTTTATAAAAATAAATATTTCCCCCATTAGCAAGTATTGACTAGATTTGAATGGTTGCTAATTTCTTATATAATATAAATATTAACTGACTAGTACAATTATATAACTTAATATATTTATCAAATACCTCTATATATATATATACTTCTATTATTTAAGATTTTAAGTTATATACTTCAATTTTAGTAATTCTAATTATTAACCACTAACTAGTTTTAGAAAGTAAAGTCTTTTTCCCTAAGCTCCTTCATGTTTCTTGATTATAGTTTTGCTACAGATAAAAAGTAAAGTCTTTTTCCCTATTAGCTACAGTTTTTTCCCTAAAAATGAATTAGTTAAGTATTAAAGAAGATTTCATATACATATTTAAGAAAACTTAATTGGCAAATGTAACTCTAATCTCATTGAATACATGTTAATTAAAACATAGTAAATTCGATATTTCTTATTTGACCATTTTATAATTTCTGGACATCATTTAATAAGACTGGGAATATTTCAGTCAACCTTAGACAGATTTTGTTTTATTACATGTTCATGGTATTAATATTAATTAATTAAATAACAAATACTGTTATTGCAAAAAAATAATCTTGATTTTTGTATGGAAATTATTTTAATAAATAATTATTTATTTTGCTTAATAGTAATTTAGAAATTAAATGCTTTCAAAGAAAACTAACAATAGAAGTGTAAATGATGATGAGTCAACAAATAATTAATTAAACATATAAAATAAAAAAGACATAATCCCTGTTAATAAATAATTACATTTTTACTTATGTATTTCATCATAAATACTTAATCGGTCATTCGGTTTAACTTGTCAGCTCATTAGTCCGACCACATTCAAAACATTGTTTATAATACTAAAATAAGTATTTAGTTGTACCAAATGGAAAGAATTATTTGTTTTGGCAAAAATAATTAAACAAATATTATTGTATTTTTATATTTTCCCATTAAATTACAACAAATCAATTTACAGGTCCACTTTCACAAAAATTCTCCTATGCTAATTAGAAAGGTCTATAGTTAAATAATACACTTAATGTGTCCAATAAATTCCATAAAATGCACTAATAAACATACTATTAGCATGTGGTTTTAAAGAAAAGGTTTATAGTTTATTTTGACCAATTTAAAGTCCGGTCTTAAACTAATCCTAACCATTAACATCATTTAATGTTTCTCTTAATTAATTGCTTACTTATTAAATGACAACAAAATTAAATAAAATGGAATTTAAGATAAATAGAGATGACTCCATCACTCTCTTTAAGCTTTGTGTTCTTCAAATCTTCAATTCACAATCCCTCTCATGGATTTTCCTTCCAAAAACCACTTGTTACCCGAACTAGAACCAGAACTAGAACCAGAACTAGAATTTGATTTCATAGATGATTTTCCAATGGACACAACGGGAGTTTTTCAAGATTTACACCAACTAGATGATCTTTCTCTCTCAAGTTCATCATTTGACCCGGATTACACAACTCATGTTGGAGGATACGATCCGTTTGGCCCGTTGCCATACGGGTTAGGTTTGAATAATCATGATTTATGTGAATTTAAGCCTCTTCAACATGTAAACGATGGCAGCATGCTGATAAATTTGAACAACCAAAACCAAAATAAAAGTTTCATGGGTTGGACACAAACCGATTTTTCAATCTGTTTAGGCCCGATTCAAAATAAAAAACCAATGAGTTTCTTTGTCCCGGATGAAGGATCATGTGTCACTAATGACATTAGGATCAAGAAAGGTGATAGAAAGACATGCAAAGGGAAAAACAAGGAAAATTCATCCAAAGGGCAATGGACCAAAGAAGAAGATAGGTAATTCACGTTTTTTTTGTATAATATATTCCTTTTTTAATACATTTTTGTAATTTAAAAGTGATATTTATATGAATGTTAGGATTTTGAGAGAAATGGTGGAGACATACGGGGTGAGAAAATGGTCATATATCGCTCAAGTGTTGAAAGGAAGAATCGGTAAGCAATGCAGGGAACGATGGCACAATCATCTTAGGCCTGATATCAAGGTATATTTTTAAAATTATTATTATTATTAAAAAAATTATAAATTGTATAAAGAATTATACATATATTAATATGGTTTTCATTAGACCATATGTTTTTGTATCATTAATAAATCTAAAACAATTAGCAGAAGGATTTTTGGACGGAAGAAGAAGACCGTATACTAATCGCGGCACACGTAGCGGTCGGAAACAAATGGTCAGAAATTGCAAAAAAACTCCCGGGAAGAACCCAAAACTCCACAAAAAACCATTGGAATGCAACAAAAAGGCGACAATTCACAAGGCGAAAATGCCGTTCCAAATGGCCAAAACCGAGCCCTATTTTGCAAAACTACATCAAAAGCTTGAACTTACCAAAAGGAAGAATGAACTCAAAAAGTGGAAAAAACCACACTTCGGCGGTTGCGGTTGTCAAACCACCGCCCTTAGAAGAGGATTTTGATTTTAACGAGGTCCCGGAATTTGCTATGGATGAGAAATTGCTTGATTGGGATGAAGAAGATGATGATGATAATAACAATATTGACTCATTGCTTGATGACTTACCTTTTAATAATCAAAATGGTGAAGAAGTTGATTCGTGTTTTTTTGCAAGGTGGAATGAAAAAGGAGATCGATTTTGTAACGACCCGAAATTTGTAAATAAATAAATTGTACAAAAATACGATAAATATGGATAATTCATTTAAAACGCGTAGGAATTGGTTTCGTGTCGTTTGGACACCGTATGACAAAGTTATGGACGAAACCGGGTCAAGACATAGAAGAAAAAGTGCAGCCTGGGCTGCCTGGGGAGTTCGCGGCGCGAGGACCGGATTCCCGATCGCGAACTTCGAACAGAGAGTTTGGATTTTTGAGATGGAAGTTCGCGGGCAGTTCACGATCGTGAGGAAGTTCGCGACCCGCATAGTTCGCAGCGCGAACTCTTGTTCACGGCGCGAACTTCCCCGACCAGCTGTATTAAAGTCGGGTTTGGCTCATTAAATGCCATCCAAAACCCTAGTTTTCTCCTACCAGCCGGTGTGGGCGATTTCTGAGCATAAAGTGGCGATTTGAACTTAATCTTCACTAAATCTTGGTGATTCTTGCTCCTAGTTGAAGAACAAAGGTAAATCTTCATCTCTCTTGGGTTTTTAGCCATAGATTCAAGTAGGGAAAGCTTGAATCTCAAACCCTAGCTTTGGGGTTTGTTCATAAATGGTTAAATGGAAGTTGTTTGACTTAAATCTATGGTATTTCAACAAGGAAAATGTGTTTATGAAATGGATCCATGAAAATATAAAGGTCTTTGGGAATTAGGGTTTGTTAATTTGGGGAAATATGATGCTAGTAGTTAACTAGCCATGGATTATATAGTTAGTATTGATGTTTGATGTAAACCATTGTATTGGTTTTGGTATTAGGTCATTTGGTGGAAGGATTTGAGGTTCAAGTCTTGGGAAGAGACATTTGTGTTCAAGAAACACATCTTTTGGATAAGCTTGACTAAGGTGAGTACATGTGAACTTTCAAAACTGAGTACATAGTTAGCAATTGTTTTATGTTTTCATGTTTTATCGAGTTTATAAGTAAGTTGGTCAATTATGTGATTACTAATGAATTGCTTATGTGGTGATGAAATGATTAATTGACTAAGAAATGATGTGTAACGCCCTGAAATTTATAGATAATTAAATATTAATTTAAATTAATTAAAATTAAGTTTTAATCATTAAAACTATAATTGTAATAATTAATTATGTGACGTTTGGTTTAGACGGTTAATAGTGTGACGGTTCGTTTATTAATATCGGGACGTTTTATCAGCACGTCGTTAGAAATCCGAGTCTTCGTTAACTTAGAGTTTTCTAGCTGTCGTGTCGGGGTGAGGCCGGCCGTAGGCCAGGGCCGAGCCCGGGCAAGCTATTAAGCTTTCCGCCAGCATGTGTTAGGTATTTAGACCGAAGACACCCCCCTTAGCATCTCGTTCCGGTTTTTTTTTCTTACCCGGCTAACTTTGAAATTTTTAATAAGGGTCAAGTCTAACTCCTTTCTTCTCTTTTGCTGGACCGATCCAATCAAGGGTGACGGGCTCAGGCCTTTTTCTTTGAAGATGTAATATCTTAAAACCACCACTATTCTACCCTAATCCCCATTCACATCGGCAGCCGTCAAAACACCTCCAGCTTTGTTTCTCCATTCTGATGCTCGATCAAAACAGCAAGCAAGAACACGAGCAGGTGACCAACCATAGGTAGCAACTTTTAAATTATCTACTTTTCGTTTCCTTTATTCCCGATTTGGTTACTGATTTTGTATTGTGTATTGATTCGGGATTCTGGCCGGACATTAAGCAACCATAGATGGAGCAGGAGAGACTAAGGGACCGAGTAGAGAGATTGATGGTGTAGCAGTACGCCTCTCTTGTATTTTTCATTTGTTTCCATGCTTATTCGGTCTTAACCAGTAGAGTTTTAATTCCTTTCTACTTCATCAGATTTCTAGTTTGTGGCTTGATCCCGATTCTGGTGTTATTTGAACTTCATTAAGGCAAGCAGGTGACGTTTGTGATTAAGTAGTTGTCGGCAAGTGAGGTGTACGTGGCAGTTTTAAATGTGATGGAGGGTGGCTTATGTTGAGTACTGCACATGATGACTTGGACATTATGGAAGAATTGGAATTAATTAAGAACTCAATGTGGCAATGGAATTAATTAAAAGCCAGCCTCTCGTCAATTTCAATCTGCCATTGTCAAGTTTTCCGAGCATAGGTGGTGTCGAATTCCGGTAATTAGGGTATACATTCTAACCTTTTTTCTTTTGTGGTTTCGAGTGATTCTAAGTCTCGGTTTAGTTGTTTTGATGTTGTTAGTGGTTAAATCGTTTAGTAAGAAATTCCTTTATCTGATGTTTGTCTCGGTAATAAATGGATTGATGTCGGGATTGCAAAAACGAGTTTTAAAAGTTATAAATTTTGGCAGAATCTGCCTCATATTCACAGCTGTTTTTGATCTGGTTAAACTAATCTTTTCGGTTTTTGGCCCGTGCTGAGACCTTGGTTTTTGAGTTAGCTTTCCAACGCCGCAACCCTCTCGTCAATCCGAATTACGGTTTAAAAGTTATAGTCGATTTAGTATGCTACTGTTAGGAAACTGACCTGTGCAGTATGTCTGTCTTGCAACACTGTTTTGAGACACTTAGAGTCTGTTTTAGCCAGTGACCGTCTCACAGAGATATGTAGTTCTGGTTGTCTACTTTTCCTGGTAAAAATATGGGATAAATCTACTGCACAGTTTAAGAGTTATAGCAGTTTCCGTGAGACTGACGGATGCTGCCAACTTTCTGAAATAAGCCCTCGGGTAGAATTTTAATTCAGGGTTTCGTTTTTGGTTTAGGACCGCCTAGGAGACAACGTGTTGTACCTTTGACTGTCGGGAATCCTTTGGAGCTTACGTTTCTCGAGGTGAGTATTCTCACCGTGTATTCAGTTTTAACGTTATACATGCATGACTTACGTGTTACATTTCTTGCACCATAATTGTCGTCTGAGTTTGATCTGTTATCTGAGTTTGATCTGTTATCTGAGTATCTGAGCAGCTGTTTACTTATTCATGATCTGAGACATTGTGCCTGGGTAACTGAGCTCGGCACAGAGTCATTCTGTGCTATTACATGCTAGGGCAATCTGAGATAATTATGTTAAAGAAATAATAAAACATAATAACACACATCTGAGTTTTGGGATCACCTCCCGTCTGAGTTTTTGGGATTATTCCCGTCTAAGTTTTTGGGATTATTCCAGTCTGAGTTTTGGGATCACTCCCGTCTGAGTTTTGGCTTACGCCTATCTGAGGTGTGAGGAGGGGCGAGGTTGATCTCTCGTCCCAAATCACACAAGCGCGCTATATAAATTAAAATCTGAGTAATAAAATCCGAGAAATAAATCTGAGTAAATAATCGAGTAGATTCTGAGTAGGAGTACACCGATGTGCCCTCATGTGTTGTATGTTACGATTGTTTGCATTTTGAGATATTCACTCAGCTTCTCCAGCTGACCCCTATTTTCCCCCACATTGTTTCAGGTACCAGCAGAGGAAAGGAGAAGGTGGACGGTTGACCGCTGTATCTTTCATTACCGATGTGGACGGCATTTAATATTTTAAAAATACTTAATTTTAATTAATTCCGCATTAAATATATTTTTAAATGAAAATACTATTATTGGGATTTAATGAATCGAGTTATTGGGACCTTTTGATTATAATTTTGTATTTAAAAATTTTAAAAATCTTGTAAATTTTAGGGTGTTACAAGTTGGTATCAGAGCTCTGACTTGAGAGATTTGGGTTCGCAAGGGGCGAATTCAAACTCAAGTTTGAGTATCGAGTTTTAAAACGAGAAAAGAGTCAATTATTTTTCTGAGAAAAGTTTCCACATCAAACATACAGCATGTCACGTCGACCTCTCGCTTCCTATTGCCGGTAATATTTCAGAGCTTTTATTTATTTGAGAATTTCGTTGTATTCTGAGTTTTGAAGAATGACAAATGTGAGAATTGCTATCATTAATTCGAGTATAATTTCGATATAATTCTGAGAGTATTTCGCGACTAAGATCGCTTTTCTGAGTATATTTTTCGTGTGTAATTCTAAGTACATCCGCGTTATACATGCTACTATAATTACATAATATTTTATATAATCTGTGAGATTTTATAATTCTGAGAAATTCTAACCAATAAGGGTAATAAATGAATATAAAATTATGATATAAACTTCATAAATTATTTAACGAGGACATGTTTTGGGGTGAATAAGAAAAGAGAAGTAATAAATTCTTCATATTGATAAAATACTAAAACCTTTCGTTTTAGGGAAAATACTTAATAAAAAGAGTTATTGAAACGAGTAAACGGTGAAACAAATAAAAGGAAGATGTTTTTATTATCAAAAGAATATTTTTGTGACAGTTCATCAAGTCCAGCAAAAGTGAAAATACCGAGAACATATTTTAAATTTTTTTTTTAATTGATAATTATTTTACATGATTTACATTTGAGCTAGACGAGGAACGTTAAAAAAAAAAAAAAAAAAAAAAAAAAAAAAAAAAAAAAAAAAATTGGATTTTATTCTTATCCGTTATTTCAGAGTCGTTTTAGTTTTTAATATTAGAACTTTAGTTGGATTAAGCATGTTTTTTTTTAAATGTTGAATTAACATTTGAGATTTTATTTAGTGGAACCTTTTCACTTATTTATCCAGATTTAAAAATTTAAAATTTATAAAATCTTTGGACAATTAAAAAGGAGAATGTTTTTATAAAGAGATGAGACATGATGTATTGGGAAAATCTTTTTGCTGAGAAAATAATAAACCGAGATTTATTAAATTGAGATCAAATGAGAAAACTTTTAAAGTATGTGATTTTAATAGCTGAGACTGAAAATCCATAATTATTTTTTTTATGAATTCAGTGAGAGATTATTTATTTAACGCAGAGATATTGAATAACCTATGTAAGTTTGTTATACCAATTAATCGAGGATTGCCAAGTCAAATTAAACAGAAATTATTCAAGGTTATCTTAAAGGGTATTTATTAAAAGTGAACCAAAGGGAGACTATCATCATTGATTCGGTGTTGATCTATTTAAAATAATTTAAAAGAGTTTATGAACTATATTATATTCTGAGTTTAACTGTTGAAAACATATTAAAATATTTTGCTGAGTGCCTTTTGCTGAGTGCATTTCTGAGTAATGTTTATAAGATTTCGAGTACATACAGCTGAGTGCATATCTGTATTTATCAGATATTGAGAGTAAACTTTTCTTCCTTCTGAGTGTGATTTGTTTGTGGATTACTTTTATGTGGGAAGTTGTGAACTTTGGGATTGACTCGTGACCAAACAAAAGCATGTGTCGAAAGTAATAGAGGGCCCCTATTACCGTACACACAGGACTTTTGGTTGGTTAGGGGGAGATTTTGAGGGGAACAATGGACCAATGCTTGTTATGGTGAATTTAGTATGTGTATCCTAACTGTTTGTGTGACTACATACTTGTTTTTTTATTTTGGTAGACAATACTAGTTCCAAACTCGAGGACGAGTTTTCTCCAAGTGGAGTTGAGTAGGGGTAAAAAGGAAAATTGTCAAGAAATAACTATCATTAATTATTATTTATAAATATTATGAGCATGATGCTTATGCAGAGAGATAATTGATCAAATAAATTATATGAGTAACTATCAAATCAAGCAGTTAAGAATAATTAAATTTATCCCATGGGTAATTATAGAGTTTACAACAAAATGATAGATCGGGTTTGTTGGAGAAATTAACAAATCAAGTTAATTGGGTTGAATGAATATCGTGAAAAAGGGAAGTAGTAATACTACAATTATATACAAATTAAGACAGTATACTTATTCTTAGGTGGTTATGAATGTGATAATGAGAAATCATTAAATTAAAGTGATGAGAACTTATTAACGAGTCGAATATGAGAAAACTGCTACAATAAAATTTTGAGGAAAATGAGTTAAAATGAGATCGGTAATTTATTGGTAACGAGTTATTATTAAAACGAGCCAAATGATAAAATTTTATTTTGATTAATTATGGAGTAATTTTGAGTTATAAGAAATTTACAAATCGAGTTACATAAGCAAATTAATAAAATGAGTCAAAAGAGAAAAGTATTAAATTAACGGGAAGTTTTATTCAATTTTTTTTGAAGTATTATAAAGTGTTATGGGTTTTGAGGTATTATAAAATTATATGAGAAAACTCTATTTATGAATAATTATTAAACTTGAGATCAGAACAACTATTCAATAAATTGATATGGAACTTAGGAGAAACTTCGAAAAGATGAGAATCTACTGAATTGACGAACCATGAGTAAACCGTAAGATTTAGAATAAAGTGTAACTGCGAGTTGAGTAAATGAGAACTAAGGAATTAATTCGTAATTTGAGTAACGAGAAACCATTATAAATAGGAGACTTGAAATTAATTGGAATTTTTAGTGGGTAACATGAAAGTAATGAGTAGATATGGTCAAAATAATTAAGAGACATTTTTTTAATTGTGTAAAATCAGTGAAACGGTCGATTAAAGGATCGTTAAACTAGATGAATGAGAAAACAGCTATCAAAATATTATCGAGAAACCATTAAATGTAATAGAATGAGAACCTATTAAAGGAAATAAAATGGCAAGATCGTTAATTTGAGCTATTTAAAGGGTTATCAACATCGGTAATATGCAAACCTAATAGGGTAGGGCAACAATATAATGTTAAAGGAGAGCTATTTCGAGAATCAATAACACGGTTGAGAGAGAGTATGTCATTCCAAGTATTATAAGCTGGTAAATTGGAACACGCGAGTGGTAATAAGAACGAGTAAAAATGTGATTTATACCTAATGCTATTACTTGTAATTATTATTACCTTATGAGTTGTTACTGAGTTAGAGTTTTGGGTTTGCTTCTGAGTTAAGATTTTTGGGTTGCTCTTGAGTTATACATTTTCGAGTTATACTCCTGAGATATGTTTTGAGTTTATTTCTGAGTGGGACTTCCGAGTTATATTTCCAGATCATATTTGGGGTTATATACCTGAGTATATGAGAATTCTGTGTGATATGTATTTTCCTTGTGATTTATTTGCATGGTTTTATATGAATTGATAATGGTGTAAACCGCTAAGTTATTTATTATGCTGTTAACAAACTGTTGACCCATAGAGTAGAGGACCTTCCGAGTCATGTTGGTAGAAAATTGTCGATAATGAAATTTTTACCTGTTGCTAAAATGTGTAAGTGGTCATTTGATGGAGTTGTGCGGGAAGAAAATTTCCCATAAAAACTTGTTATCGTCATGAGAGATCCGAGTGCGTTTGTGCAAATGGTTTGGATGACCTGGTACTACGCTGAGCATCTGGTATCGTCAGCAAATCAATAGTAAATTTCCAAGTGAAGTTGAATCGGTGATTCAACGCGACGTAATCGCTGAGTGCAACAACTGTATCCGAATGCGAGAGCAAGAAGACGCCTTCAGTAGAGTATCATGGTGTATTTTATGCTCATTATCAACATTTTCTTTGCATACTGAGAGCCATAGTGAGCATCCTGACCTTATTTCTTTTAGCCTTATCGTTTTGCGCCACTGGAGGCGGATAATTGTATGAGCACTTGCGCGATCTGGAGTTCATTTCCTATTAAGGAAATTCACCGTGAAGAGCTTCTTTCTATTCATAACTTTATCGTTTTTTTTTTTTTTTTTTTTTTCCTTTCCATTGAGTATGCATGTCGTAGGTCACCCTGATGACTTTCCTTTTCATTCTTAACCTTATCATTTTGTTTTCTTTCCCCATTTGAGGACGTGTGGCGTTGGCGAGTATGAGTTGAGACGCGAGATTACTACCCTGAGTTTCTTCCGAGCAATGACTTCGGGGACGAAGTCTATTTCAAGTGGAGTTGAGTTGTAACGCCCTGAAATTTATAGATAATTAAATATTAATTTAAATTAATTAAAATTAAGTTTTAATCATTAAAACTATAATTGTAATAATTAATTATGTGACGTTTGGTTTAGACGCTTAATAGTGTGACGGTTCGTTTATTAATATCGGGACGTTTTATTAGCACGTCGTTAGAAATCCGAGTCTTCGTTAACTTAGAGTTTTCTAGCTGTCGTGTCGGGGTGAGGCCGGCCGTAGGCCAGGGCCGAGCCCGGGCGAGCTATTAAGCTTTCCGCCAGCATGTGTTAGGTATTTAGACCGAAGACACCCCCCTTAGCATCTCGTTCCGGTTTTTTTTTCTTACCCGGCTAACTTTGAAATTTTTAATAAGGGTCAAGTCTAACTCCTTTCTTCTCTTTTGCTGGACCGATCCAATCAAGGGTGACGGGCTCAGGCCTTTTTCTTTGAAGATGTAATATCTTAAAACCACCACTATTCTACCCTAATCCCCATTCACATCGGCAGCCGTCAAAACACCTCCAGCTTTGTTTCTCCATTCTGATGCTCGATCAAAACAGCAAGCAAGAACACGAGCAGGTGACCAACCATAGGTAGCAACTTTTAAATTATCTACTTTTCGTTTCCTTTATTCCCGATTTGGTTACTGATTTTGTATTGTGTATTGATTCGGGATTCTGGCCGGACATTAAGCAACCATAGATGGAGCAGGAGAGACTAAGGGACCGAGTAGAGAGATTGATGGTGTAGCAGTACGCCTCTCTTGTATTTTTCATTTGTTTCCATGCTTATTCGGTCTTAACCAGTAGAGTTTTAATTCCTTTCTACTTCATCAGATTTCTAGTTTGTGGCTTGATCCCGATTCTGGTGTTATTTGAACTTCATTAAGGCAAGCAGGTGACGTTTGTGATTAAGTAGTTGTCGGCAAGTGAGGTGTACGTGGCAGTTTTAAATGTGATGGAGGGTGGCTTATGTTGAGTACTGCACATGATGACTTGGACATTATGGAAGAATTGGAATTAATTAAGAACTCAATGTGGCAATGGAATTAATTAAAAGCCAGCCTCTCGTCAATTTCAATCTGCCATTGTCAAGTTTTCCGAGCATAGGTGGTGTCGAATTCCGGTAATTAGGGTATACATTCTAACCTTTTTTCTTTTGTGGTTTCGAGTGATTCTAAGTCTCGGTTTAGTTGTTTTGATGTTGTTAGTGGTTAAATCGTTTAGTAAGAAATTCCTTTATCTGATGTTTGTCTCGGTAATAAATGGATTGATGTCGGGATTGCAAAAACGAGTTTTAAAAGTTATAAATTTTGGCAGAATCTGCCTCATATTCACAGCTGTTTTTGATCTGGTTAAACTAATCTTTTCGGTTTTTGGCCCGTGCTGAGACCTTGGTTTTTGAGTTAGCTTTCCAACGCCGCAACCCTCTCGTCAATCCGAATTACGGTTTAAAAGTTATAGTCGATTTAGTATGCTACTGTTAGGAAACTGACCTGTGCAGTATGTCTGTCTTGCAACACTGTTTTGAGACACTTAGAGTCTGTTTTAGCCAGTGACCGTCTCACAGAGATATGTAGTTCTGGTTGTCTACTTTTCCTGGTAAAAATATGGGATAAATCTACTGCACAGTTTAAGAGTTATAGCAGTTTCCGTGAGACTGACGGATGCTGCCAACTTTCTGAAATAAGCCCTCGGGTAGAATTTTAATTCAGGGTTTCGTTTTTGGTTTAGGACCGCCTAGGAGACAACGTGTTGTACCTTTGACTGTCGGGAATCCTTTGGAGCTTACGTTTCTCGAGGTGAGTATTCTCACCGTGTATTCAGTTTTAACGTTATACATGCATGACTTACGTGTTACATTTCTTGCACCATAATTGTCGTCTGAGTTTGATCTGTTATCTGAGTTTGATCTGTTATCTGAGTATCTGAGCAGCTGTTTACTTATTCATGATCTGAGACATTGTGCCTGGGTAACTGAGCTCGGCACAGAGTCATTCTGTGCTATTACATGCTAGGGCAATCTGAGATAATTATGTTAAAGAAATAATAAAACATAATAACACACATCTGAGTTTTGGGATCACCTCCCGTCTGAGTTTTTGGGATTATTCCCGTCTAAGTTTTTGGGATTATTCCAGTCTGAGTTTTGGGATCACTCCCGTCTGAGTTTTGGCTTACGCCTATCTGAGGTGTGAGGAGGGGCGAGGTTGATCTCTCGTCCCAAATCACACAAGCGCGCTATATAAATTAAAATCTGAGTAATAAAATCCGAGAAATAAATCTGAGTAAATAATCGAGTAGATTCTGAGTAGGAGTACACCGATGTGCCCTCATGTGTTGTATGTTACGATTGTTTGCATTTTGAGATATTCACTCAGCTTCTCCAGCTGACCCCTATTTTCCCCCACATTGTTTCAGGTACCAGCAGAGGAAAGGAGAAGGTGGACGGTTGACCGCTGTATCTTTCATTACCGATGTGGACGGCATTTAATATTTTAAAAATACTTAATTTTAATTAATTCCGCATTAAATATATTTTTAAATGAAAATACTATTATTGGGATTTAATGAATCGAGTTATTGGGACCTTTTGATTATAATTTTGTATTTAAAAATTTTAAAAATCTTGTAAATTTTAGGGTGTTACAAGTTGGTATCAGAGCTCTGACTTGAGAGATTTGGGTTCGCAAGGGGCGAATTCAAACTCAAGTTTGAGTATCGAGTTTTAAAACGAGAAAAGAGTCAATTATTTTTCTGAGAAAAGTTTCCACATCAAACATACAGCATGTCACGTCGACCTCTCGCTTCCTATTGCCGGTAATATTTCAGAGCTTTTATTTATTTGAGAATTTCGTTGTATTCTGAGTTTTGAAGAATGACAAATGTGAGAATTGCTATCATTAATTCGAGTATAATTTCGATATAATTCTGAGAGTATTTCGCGACTAAGATCGCTTTTCTGAGTATATTTTTCGTGTGTAATTCTAAGTACATCCGCGTTATACATGCTACTATAATTACATAATATTTTATATAATCTGTGAGATTTTATAATTCTGAGAAATTCTAACCAATAAGGGTAATAAATGAATATAAAATTATGATATAAACTTCATAAATTATTTAACGAGGACATGTTTTGGGGTGAATAAGAAAAGAGAAGTAATAAATTCTTCATATTGATAAAATACTAAAACCTTTCGTTTTAGGGAAAATACTTAATAAAAAGAGTTATTGAAACGAGTAAACGGTGAAACAAATAAAAGGAAGATGTTTTTATTATCAAAAGAATATTTTTGTGACAGTTCATCAAGTCCAGCAAAAGTGAAAATACCGAGAACATATTTTAAATTTTTTTTTTAATTGATAATTATTTTACATGATTTACATTTGAGCTAGACGAGGAACGTTAAAAAAAAAAAAAAAAAAAAAAAAAAAAAAAAAAAAAAATTGGATTTTATTCTTATCCGTTATTTCAGAGTCGTTTTAGTTTTTAATATTAGAACTTTAGTTGGATTAAGCATGTTTTTTTTTAAATGTTGAATTAACATTTGAGATTTTATTTAGTGGAACCTTTTCACTTATTTATCCAGATTTAAAAATTTAAAATTTATAAAATCTTTGGACAATTAAAAAGGAGAATGTTTTTATAAAGAGATGAGACATGATGTATTGGGAAAATCTTTTTGCTGAGAAAATAATAAACCGAGATTTATTAAATTGAGATCAAATGAGAAAACTTTTAAAGTATGTGATTTTAATAGCTGAGACTGAAAATCCATAATTATTTTTTTTATGAATTCAGTGAGAGATTATTTATTTAACGCAGAGATATTGAATAACCTATGTAAGTTTGTTATACCAATTAATCGAGGATTGCCAAGTCAAATTAAACAGAAATTATTCAAGGTTATCTTAAAGGGTATTTATTAAAAGTGAACCAAAGGGAGACTATCATCATTGATTCGGTGTTGATCTATTTAAAATAATTTAAAAGAGTTTATGAACTATATTATATTCTGAGTTTAACTGTTGAAAACATATTAAAATATTTTGCTGAGTGCCTTTTGCTGAGTGCATTTCTGAGTAATGTTTATAAGATTTCGAGTACATACAGCTGAGTGCATATCTGTATTTATCAGATATTGAGAGTAAACTTTTCTTCCTTCTGAGTGTGATTTGTTTGTGGATTACTTTTATGTGGGAAGTTGTGAACTTTGGGATTGACTCGTGACCAAACAAAAGCATGTGTCGAAAGTAATAGAGGGCCCCTATTACCGTACACACAGGACTTTTGGTTGGTTAGGGGGAGATTTTGAGGGGAACAATGGACCAATGCTTGTTATGGTGAATTTAGTATGTGTATCCTAACTGTTTGTGTGACTACATACTTGTTTTTTTATTTTGGTAGACAATACTAGTTCCAAACTCGAGGACGAGTTTTCTCCAAGTGGAGTTGAGTAGGGGTAAAAAGGAAAATTGTCAAGAAATAACTATCATTAATTATTATTTATAAATATTATGAGCATGATGCTTATGCAGAGAGATAATTGATCAAATAAATTATATGAGTAACTATCAAATCAAGCAGTTAAGAATAATTAAATTTATCCCATGGGTAATTATAGAGTTTACAACAAAATGATAGATCGGGTTTGTTGGAGAAATTAACAAATCAAGTTAATTGGGTTGAATGAATATCGTGAAAAAGGGAAGTAGTAATACTACAATTATATACAAATTAAGACAGTATACTTATTCTTAGGTGGTTATGAATGTGATAATGAGAAATCATTAAATTAAAGTGATGAGAACTTATTAACGAGTCGAATATGAGAAAACTGCTACAATAAAATTTTGAGGAAAATGAGTTAAAATGAGATCGGTAATTTATTGGTAACGAGTTATTATTAAAACGAGCCAAATGATAAAATTTTATTTTGATTAATTATGGAGTAATTTTGAGTTATAAGAAATTTACAAATCGAGTTACATAAGCAAATTAATAAAATGAGTCAAAAGAGAAAAGTATTAAATTAACGGGAAGTTTTATTCAATTTTTTTTGAAGTATTATAAAGTGTTATGGGTTTTGAGGTATTATAAAATTATATGAGAAAACTCTATTTATGAATAATTATTAAACTTGAGATCAGAACAACTATTCAATAAATTGATATGGAACTTAGGAGAAACTTCGAAAAGATGAGAATCTACTGAATTGACGAACCATGAGTAAACCGTAAGATTTAGAATAAAGTGTAACTGCGAGTTGAGTAAATGAGAACTAAGGAATTAATTCGTAATTTGAGTAACGAGAAACCATTATAAATAGGAGACTTGAAATTAATTGGAATTTTTAGTGGGTAACATGAAAGTAATGAGTAGATATGGTCAAAATAATTAAGAGACATTTTTTTAATTGTGTAAAATCAGTGAAACGGTCGATTAAAGGATCGTTAAACTAGATGAATGAGAAAACAGCTATCAAAATATTATCGAGAAACCATTAAATGTAATAGAATGAGAACCTATTAAAGGAAATAAAATGGCAAGATCGTTAATTTGAGCTATTTAAAGGGTTATCAACATCGGTAATATGCAAACCTAATAGGGTAGGGCAACAATATAATGTTAAAGGAGAGCTATTTCGAGAATCAATAACACGGTTGAGAGAGAGTATGTCATTCCAAGTATTATAAGCTGGTAAATTGGAACACGCGAGTGGTAATAAGAACGAGTAAAAATGTGATTTATACCTAATGCTATTACTTGTAATTATTATTACCTTATGAGTTGTTACTGAGTTAGAGTTTTGGGTTTGCTTCTGAGTTAAGATTTTTGGGTTGCTCTTGAGTTATACATTTTCGAGTTATACTCCTGAGATATGTTTTGAGTTTATTTCTGAGTGGGACTTCCGAGTTATATTTCCAGATCATATTTGGGGTTATATACCTGAGTATATGAGAATTCTGTGTGATATGTATTTTCCTTGTGATTTATTTGCATGGTTTTATATGAATTGATAATGGTGTAAACCGCTAAGTTATTTATTATGCTGTTAACAAACTGTTGACCCATAGAGTAGAGGACCTTCCGAGTCATGTTGGTAGAAAATTGTCGATAATGAAATTTTTACCTGTTGCTAAAATGTGTAAGTGGTCATTTGATGGAGTTGTGCGGGAAGAAAATTTCCCATAAAAACTTGTTATCGTCATGAGAGATCCGAGTGCGTTTGTGCAAATGGTTTGGATGACCTGGTACTACGCTGAGCATCTGGTATCGTCAGCAAATCAATAGTAAATTTCCAAGTGAAGTTGAATCGGTGATTCAACGCGACGTAATCGCTGAGTGCAACAACTGTATCCGAATGCGAGAGCAAGAAGACGCCTTCAGTAGAGTATCATGGTGTATTTTATGCTCATTATCAACATTTTCTTTGCATACTGAGAGCCATAGTGAGCATCCTGACCTTATTTCTTTTAGCCTTATCGTTTTGCGCCACTGGAGGCGGATAATTGTATGAGCACTTGCGCGATCTGGAGTTCATTTCCTATTAAGGAAATTCACCGTGAAGAGCTTCTTTCTATTCATAACTTTATCGTTTTTTTTTTTTTTTTTTTTTTCCTTTCCATTGAGTATGCATGTCGTAGGTCACCCTGATGACTTTCCTTTTCATTCTTAACCTTATCATTTTGTTTTCTTTCCCCATTTGAGGACGTGTGGCGTTGGCGAGTATGAGTTGAGACGCGAGATTACTACCCTGAGTTTCTTCCGAGCAATGACTTCGGGGACGAAGTCTATTTCAAGTGGAGTTGAGTTGTAACGCCCTGAAATTTATAGATAATTAAATATTAATTTAAATTAATTAAAATTAAGTTTTAATCATTAAAACTATAATTGTAATAATTAATTATGTGACGTTTGGTTTAGACGCTTAATAGTGTGACGGTTCGTTTATTAATATCGGGACGTTTTATTAGCACGTCGTTAGAAATCCGAGTCTTCGTTAACTTAGAGTTTTCTAGCTGTCGTGTCGGGGTGAGGCCGGCCGTAGGCCAGGGCCGAGCCCGGGCGAGCTATTAAGCTTTCCGCCAGCATGTGTTAGGTATTTAGACCGAAGACACCCCCCTTAGCATCTCGTTCCGGTTTTTTTTTCTTACCCGGCTAACTTTGAAATTTTTAATAAGGGTCAAGTCTAACTCCTTTCTTCTCTTTTGCTGGACCGATCCAATCAAGGGTGACGGGCTCAGGCCTTTTTCTTTGAAGATGTAATATCTTAAAACCACCACTATTCTACCCTAATCCCCATTCACATCGGCAGCCGTCAAAACACCTCCAGCTTTGTTTCTCCATTCTGATGCTCGATCAAAACAGCAAGCAAGAACACGAGCAGGTGACCAACCATAGGTAGCAACTTTTAAATTATCTACTTTTCGTTTCCTTTATTCCCGATTTGGTTACTGATTTTGTATTGTGTATTGATTCGGGATTCTGGCCGGACATTAAGCAACCATAGATGGAGCAGGAGAGACTAAGGGACCGAGTAGAGAGATTGATGGTGTAGCAGTACGCCTCTCTTGTATTTTTCATTTGTTTCCATGCTTATTCGGTCTTAACCAGTAGAGTTTTAATTCCTTTCTACTTCATCAGATTTCTAGTTTGTGGCTTGATCCCGATTCTGGTGTTATTTGAACTTCATTAAGGCAAGCAGGTGACGTTTGTGATTAAGTAGTTGTCGGCAAGTGAGGTGTACGTGGCAGTTTTAAATGTGATGGAGGGTGGCTTATGTTGAGTACTGCACATGATGACTTGGACATTATGGAAGAATTGGAATTAATTAAGAACTCAATGTGGCAATGGAATTAATTAAAAGCCAGCCTCTCGTCAATTTCAATCTGCCATTGTCAAGTTTTCCGAGCATAGGTGGTGTCGAATTCCGGTAATTAGGGTATACATTCTAACCTTTTTTCTTTTGTGGTTTCGAGTGATTCTAAGTCTCGGTTTAGTTGTTTTGATGTTGTTAGTGGTTAAATCGTTTAGTAAGAAATTCCTTTATCTGATGTTTGTCTCGGTAATAAATGGATTGATGTCGGGATTGCAAAAACGAGTTTTAAAAGTTATAAATTTTGGCAGAATCTGCCTCATATTCACAGCTGTTTTTGATCTGGTTAAACTAATCTTTTCGGTTTTTGGCCCGTGCTGAGACCTTGGTGTTTGAGTTAGCTTTCCAACGCCGCAACCCTCTCGTCAATCCGAATTACGGTTTAAAAGTTATAGTCGATTTAGTATGCTGCTGTTAGGAAACTGACCTGTGCAGTATGTCTGTCTTGCAACACTGTTTTGAGACACTTAGAGTCTGTTTTAGCCAGTGACCGTCTCACAGAGATATGTAGTTCTGGTTGTCTACTTTTCCTGGTAAAAATATGGGATAAATCTACTGCACAGTTTAAGAGTTATAGCAGTTTCCGTGAGACTGACGGATGCTGCCAACTTTCTGAAATAAGCCCTCGGGTAGAATTTTAATTCAGGGTTTCGTTTTTGGTTTAGGACCGCCTAGGAGACAACGTGTTGTACCTTTGACTGTCGGGAATCCTTTGGAGCTTACGTTTCTCGAGGTGAGTATTCTCACCGTGTATTCAGTTTTAACGTTATACATGCATGACTTACGTGTTACATTTCTTGCACCATAATTGTCGTCTGAGTTTGATCTGTTATCTGAGTTTGATCTGTTATCTGAGTATCTGAGCAGCTGTTTACTTATTCATGATCTGAGACATTGTGCCTGGGTAACTGAGCTCGGCACAGAGTCATTCTGTGCTATTACATGCTAGGGCAATCTGAGATAATTATGTTAAAGAAATAATAAAACATAATAACACACATCTGAGTTTTGGGATCACCTCCCGTCTGAGTTTTTGGGATTATTCCCGTCTGAGTTTTTGGGATTATTCCAGTCTGAGTTTTGGGATCACTCCCGTCTGAGTTTTGGCTTACGCCTATCTGAGGTGTGAGGAGGGGCGAGGTTGATCTCTCGTCCCAAATCACACAAGCGCGCTATATAAATTAAAATCTGAGTAATAAAATCCGAGAAATAAATCTGAGTAAATAATCGAGTAGATTCTGAGTAGGAGTACACCGATGTGCCCTCATGTGTTGTATGTTACGATTGTTTGCATTTTGAGATATTCACTCAGCTTCTCCAGCTGACCCCTATTTCCCCCCACATTGTTTCAGGTACCAGCAGAGGAAAGGAGAAGGTGGACGGTTGACCGCTGTATCTTTCATTACCGATGTGGACGGCATTTAATATTTTAAAAATACTTAATTTTAATTAATTCCGCATTAAATATATTTTTAAATGAAAATACTATTATTGGGATTTAATGATTCGAGTTATTGGGACCTTTTGATTATAATTTTGTATTTAAAAATTTTAAAAATCTTGTAAATTTTAGGGTGTTACATGATGGAGCTATAAGCTCATGATGATAAATGATAAATGATGATGATGATTATGATGTCCCTAGGGCCATGATAGATTGGAGGCATTCCGGTTATTATGGTTCCTTAAGATTAGTGGTAGATTGGAGGCATTCCGATTACCCAATACCTATGAGTCCCGGTAGGCATTCCGGTTACCGTGGATATGACGGTCTTGATAAATTGGAGGCATTCCGATTATCTTGACATTGGCCAATGATGAAAGAAATGAAGTGACCCGAATGAAATTAATAATATTATTATGATATAAATGATATTATGTGACTAGTTGTTTATCGGGTCTAAAACCCATGTATCTCACGAGGCAATTTTGTCTCACGTACTATGTTTGTGTTTTTGTTATGTACTCAGGTTCGGGATCGAAGAATTAGGAGGCTTGATTAGAAGAGGCCTTGATGAGATTAGCTTGGTGTTCATAGTTAGAGCCCTTATCCTATGGTTATGATATAACTTGTAACACCAATTTTTGTATACTCTGATAATCTCAAACAAGAAACCTTTTAGTTTTTGTAAAACCGGTATTTGACACCGATACATTATTACTTGATTTTGGATTAAATGTTATTTAAATGTTTTTTTGAAAATTGAGGTGTTACAACTTGGTATCAGAGCTATAGTTTAAGTGAACTAGGTTGAGTTGACCATCCTAGACTTAAACTGAGCTAGTAGGACCATAAGTTCCATAGGATGATTATGAACTGACTCTTGAGACCTTAAGTATAGGATCAATAGGGTTGACCTTGAAGGAATAGGTCATGTTTGGGAAGTGGGACGGTTTATATTACCGTTATTTGATAAGTTGACTTCTAAATGATTGAAGTCTTATTATAGTAAAATGGTGCAAACTAGAAGCGGAAGAGGTCCACTTGATCAAGAAAAGGATTCAAACCGTGTTAACAATCCGGTGTTTGGCCCGGAAAATCGAATGGAAGAGGAAAACTCCGGGGTTGAAAGGAATCACACCCCGATAACTGTGGAACATCTCCAAGCTATGCTCAACCAAATGAGGGATGTCGTAAATGATGATGTGCATCGAATCCTCAATGAGCATAGGGATCGTGAGAGGCGGGAGGAATCTCCACCCCGCACTAAAAGCAAGTCGAGTAGCGTTGCTCAAACTGAAAAGTCTTCAACTGAGGAAGAAAGTGACCCCGAGCCGAGGGAAAGAAAGGGTTGTACTTATAAGAGCTTTATGGCTTTCAAGCCCGATAACTACTATGGTAGCTCCGAACCGAAAGTCACGATCCGTTGGATCCGTGAAACCGAACAAGTCCTTGAAGCTAGCAAGTGTAAAGAAGGGGATATGGTGATCTATGCTTCCCGATTGTTGAAAGATGAAGCCCTTGTGTGGTGGGACACCATGTATGAATCATTAGGGAAAAGGGCGGTGTACAAGATGACTTGGGAAGAGTTTGTGAAACGGTTGAAGGCGAAGTTTTGCCCCGAAAGAAACTTGGAAAAACTTCAAGAAGAGTTTGTTCACTTGAAGAAGGGTAGTTTGAGTGTCGATGAGTACACAAAGAAGTTCACGGGATTGATCCCGTTTGTGATCAAGTTGTATCCGGATGAGAGGTCCCGGATTGTTCGTTATGCTAATGGACTCCCGTGGGAGTATGAGTTGGAAGTGAAGAGGGTCGCCACACTAGATGAGGCTATTAGTGCGGCGAGGAATATGGAGGAAGTGGGCCAAAGGAGGATCAATGTGAGGCCAAAGTTTGAGAAGTTTGAGAAGAGGAAGTTTGAGGGGAGCTCGGGTTCGGTGAAGAAGGGAAAGTTCACCCCGACCTTCTCTAAGCAATCAAGTGTGGGCACGTGTAAGAAGTGTGGAAAGGACCACAAGGGGGAGTGTTTGGCGGATGTGAAAGCTTGTTTTAAGTGTGGAAGACCGGGGCATTTGGCAAGGGATTGCCGGGCCAAGCCATTAGATTAAATCGAGTGCTATTCGTGCCACGAAAAAGGGCACTATAGTAACTCTTGCCCGAAGAAGGGGAGTGAGACGTTGGTATCGACCGCACAAAAGAAAGCGGAGCCGACAAAGGTCAAAGGACGAGCCTTCCAACTTACTCGGGAGGAAGCCAAGGAAGCCCACGATGTCGTTTCAGGTACCCTACTCGTAAATTCTATACCCGCCCGGATCTTATTTGACTCGGGTGCTACTTATTCGTTTGTGTCCCATGATTTTGTCGAGAAATTAAATGTGCCCTTAGAACTTCTTGATGAGATTTATGATATTGAAATTGCGGATGGTAAAACTTCCATGGTTCAACATATGTGTCGAAGTTGTGAGTTAGATATAGACGGGAGAAAGTTTAAGGTAAACTTATTACCTATGGAAATTGCGGGATTTGATATAGTTATTGGTATGGATTGGTTGGGTGAGCATCAAGCAAAGATTTTATGTGGGAAAAAGATAGTCTCGATCAAGACTCTCAATAATGAAAAAGTGTATGTATATGGCGAGAGACGACACCATTTACCATGCCTTATGACCGCGGTTAAAGCAAGAAAATGTTTAGCAAAAGGGTGTTCGTCCTTTTTGGCGTATGTGTTAGATGGAAGAAAGGAAAAGAAGACGGTGGAAAATGTGAAGGTGATTCGGGATTTTCCCGAGGTATTTCCCGACGAGTTACCGGGATTGCCACCAGAGAGGCAAGTAGAATTCCGTATCGATTTAGTTCCGGGAGCGACACCGATAGCTCGTGCTCCATATCGTTTGGCTCCCACCGAAATGCGAGAATTGATGTCACAATTGCAAGAATTACTCGACAAGGGATTTATTCGTCCTAGTTCTTCTCCATGGGGTGCGCCCGTATTGTTCGTCAAGAAGAAAGACGGTTCGATGAGGATGTGCATCGATTACCGAGAGTTGAATAAGATGACTATTAAGAACCGTTACCCGCTGCCTAGAATCGACGACTTATTTGATCAACTACAAGGAGCCGATTATTTCTCAAAGATCGATTTGAGATCGGGTTACCATCAAGCTCGAGTGAAAGAAGGAGACACCGAGAAGACGGCGTTTCGTACGCATTATGGGCATTACGAGTTCTTAGTGATGCCGTTTGGGTTAACTAATGCACCGGCTATTTTTATGGATCTTATGAATCGGGTTTGTAAACCATTTATCGACAAGTTTCTTATTGTATTCATCGACGACATTCTCATTTACTCGAAGACCGAGGAAGAACACGAAAGACACCTAAGGAAAACGTTAGAAGTACTACAACGGGAGAAGTTATATGCAAAGTTTTCCAAGTGTGAATTTTGGATTTGGGAAGTCCAATTCCTTGATCATGTCGTGTCGCGAGAAGGAATCAAAGTTGACCCATCAAAGATTGAAGCGGTTATGAAGTGGGAACCTCATCGAACTCCAACCGAAGTGAGAAGTTTTCTTGGGCTTGCCGGTTATTACCGCCGATTTATTCAAGATTTTTCCCAAGTGGCAACCCCACTCACATTGTTAACCCGAAAGAGTAGCCAATTCATGTGGGGAGAAAAGCAAGATAAGGCATTCTCTTGGTTGAAGGAGAGATTATGTAACGCCCCGATTCTCACGTTACCCGAGGGCATGGAAGACTTTGTTGTTTATAGTGATGCCTCGAATAAAGGTTTGGGTTGTGTTTTGATGCAACGAGGGAAAGTGATAGCTTATGCCTCGAGACAATTGAAGGATGCGGAAACGAGGTACACTACACACGATTTAGAGTTGGCGGCGATAGTGTTTGCTTTGAAGTTATGGCGACATTATTTGTATGGTACAAGGTGTACGTTGTACACGGATCACAAGAGTCTTCAATATGTTTTCACCCAAAAAGATTTAAATATGAGGCAAAGAAGATGGATCGAATTGATTAACGATTATGATTGTGAGATTGTGTACCATGCGGGGAAAGCCAATGTGGTAGCCGACGTCTTAAGCCGAAAAGTTCATGAAAAGCCGATTAAAGGGAAGTTGACTCGGATTGAAGTAGTCTCGAGTATTGTGGAACGAATTAAAAATGCCCAACGGGAAGTGATGGAGAAAGAAGAATTAAGACAAGAACGTTTGGGTAAAAACCAACATTTTGAAGAAAATAATCAGGGGTTGAAAACCGTTGGTGGTCGAATTTGGGTCCCCAAATTCGGTGGAGCCCGAAAGGAATTGTTAAATGATGCCCATAAGTCTAAGTATTCGATCCATCCGGGAAGTACAAAGACATACCAAGATATGAAGAAGATGTATTGGTGGCCCGGGATGAAAGCAAGAGTGGCCAAGTATATTTCTAAGTGTGCCACGTGTGCACAAGTAAAAGCCGAGCATCAAGTACCTTATGGGGTAGCTCAATCGTTACAAGTACCGGCCGGAAAATGGGAAGATATAACAATGGATTTCATTGTTGGGTTGCCAAGAACGAGCAAGAACCACGACGCCATTTGGGTCATAGTTGACCGGTTGACCAAAAGTGCATTATTCTTAGCGATTCGGGAAACCATGCCACTCGAAAAGTTGGCAAAGTTGTATGTGGATGAAGTGGTAAGACTTCATGGGGTCCCATTATCGATTGTGTCCGATAGAGATGCGAGGTTTACCTCGAGATTTTGGAGATCGTTGCAAGAAGAATTGGGAACAAAATTGCGGTTGAGTACGGCTTACCACCCGCAAACCGATGGTCAAAGTGAAAGAACTATTCAAACGGTTGAGGATATGCTAAGATCATGTGTGCTGGATTTTGGGGGTAAATGGGATGAACATCTACCGTTAGTCGAGTTTTCCTACAATAATAGTTATCACCCAAGTATTAAAATGCCGCCTTATGAGGCGTTGTATGGAAGGAAATGTAGGACTCCCTCGTGTTGGCTTGAAGCGGGAGACACAAAACTCACGGGTCTCGAAATTGTGAAAGTGACAAACGAAAAGATTGGAATAATTCAAGCAAATATGAAAGCCGCACAAGATAGACAAAGAATTTATTCGGGTCTGAAAAAGAGACTTTACGATTTGAATGTGGGTGACATGGTAATGTTGAAAGTATCGCCTTGGAAAGGCGTGATGAGGTTTGGAAAGAAGGGCAAATTGAGCCCGAGGTATGTTGGCCCGTTTAAGATTTTGAAACGGGTCGGGTTACAAGCTTTTAAGTTGGAACTCCCACCCGAACTTCAAGGTGTTCACGATACGTTCCATGTAAGTTACTTGAAGAAGTTCGTGGGTGAGGTTGAAAATATTATCCCATTACAAGAATTGCGGGTTGATGCCCCGAACCGGTTGATAGAAGAACCCGAAGCCATATTAGAGACGAACACCAAGAAACTTAGGAATAAAGAGATTGAGTTGGTGTTGGTCAAGTGGAAGCATTCCCTTGGACCGAACTTGACTTGGGAAGTCAAGGATGAGATTCGGAAAAGGTACCCGAACTTCATAAACTATGATGAGATTCCGAGGACGGAATCTCCTTAAGGGGTGGATAGTTGTAACGACCCGAAATTTGTAAATAAATAAATTGTACAAAAATACGATAAATATGGATAATTCATTTAAAACGCGTAGGAATTGGTTTCGTGTCGTTTGGACACCGTATGACAAAGTTATGGACGAAACCGGGTCAAGACATGGAAGAAAAAGTGCAGCCTGGGCTGCCTGGGGAGTTCGCGGCGCGAGGACCGGGTTCCCGATCGCGAACTTCGAACAGAGAGTTTGGATTTTTGAGATCGAAGTTCGCGGGCAGTTCACGATCGTGAGGAAGTTCGCGACCCGCAAAGTTCGCAGCGCGAACTCTTGTTCACGGCGCGAACTTCCCCGACAAGCTGTATTAAAGTCGGGTTTGGCTCATTAAATGCCATCCAAAAACCCTAGTTTTCTCCTACCAGCCGGTGTGGGCGATTTCTGAGCATAAAGTGGCGATTTGAACTTAATCTTCACTAAATCTTGGTGATTCTTGCTCCTAGTTGAAGAACAAAGGTAAATCTTCATCTCTCTTGGGTTTTTAGCCATAGATTCAAGTAGGGAAAGCTTGAATCTAAAACCCTAGCTTTGGGGTTTGTTCATAAATGGTTAAATGGAAGTTGTTTGACTTAAATCTATGGTATTTCAACAAGGAAAATGTGTTTATGAAATGGATCCATGAAAATATGAAGGTCTTTGGGAATTAGGGTTTGGTAATTTGGGGAAATATGATGCTAGTAGTTAACTAGCCATGGATTATATAGTTAGTATTGATGTTTGATGTAAACCATTGTATTGGTTTTGGTATTAGGTCATTTGGTGGAAGGATTTGAGGTTCAAGTCTTGGGAAGAGATATTTGTGTTCAAGAAACACATCTTTTGGATAAGCTTGACTAAGGTGAGTACATGTGAACTTTCAAAACTGAGTACATAGTTAGCAATTGTTTTATGTTTTCATGTTTTATCGAGTCTATAAGTAAGTTGGTCAATTATGTGATTACTAATGAATTGCTTATGTGGTGATGAAATGATTAATTGACTAAGAAATGATGGAGCTATAAGCTCATGATGATAAATGATAAATGATGATGATGATTATGATGTCCCTAGGGCCATGATAGATTGGAGGCATTCCGGTTATTATGGTTCCTTAAGGTTAGTGGTAGATTGGAGGCATTCCGATTACCCAATACCTATGAGTCCCGGTAGGCATTTCGGTTACCGTGGATATGACGGTCTTGATAGATTGGAGGCATTCCGATTATCTTGACATTGGCCAATGATGAAAGAGATGAAGTGACCCGAATGAAATTAATAATATTATTATGATATAAATGATATTATGTGACTAGTTGTTTATCGGGTCTAAAACCCATGTATCTCACGAGGCAATTTTGTCTCACGTACTATGTTTGTGTTTTTGTTATGTACTCAGGTTCGGGATCGAAGAATTAGGAGGCTTGATTATAAGAGGCCTTGATGAGATTAGCTTAGTGTTCATAGTTAGAGCCATTATCCTATGGTTATGATATAACTTGTAACACCAATTTTTGTATACTCTGAGTATATCAAACAAGAAACCTTTTAGTTTTTGTAAAACCGGTATTTGACACCGATACATTATTACTTGATTTTGGATTAAATGTTATTTAAATGTTGTTTTGAAAATTGAGGTGTTACAGATTTAATGGAGATGATTTCACATGTTAATCTTTAATCTTTAGATGATTACATGATTAATAAGCTCAAGTATTCAAAAATAGATGAAGTTTTGAATTTTGGCGGATTTATGATGTAATGTAACTTGTTACGTTTTTTCAGTTAGCTAGAATTTGAGAGTAAAATACGAGAGAAAATAAGCCAATTAGATAGATTTCAAATACCAAAACACGAACAAATAATAAAATAAAAATACACACAAAAAACTACTCGTATTACTCAAAAATCTTCTTTTTTTAAGCACGTGATTTAGAACAAGTTTAAGCTTTCTTGGGCTTTATGCGCTTCACCTGTGAGTATAGAAATACTCCGGCAAGTGCCACTCCGGTACCTGAATTATTTATAAAAAAATTATATTTATCATTACAAATTTACAATAATTATAAAAAAATATACAAAAGGAAATATATCATAAAATGTATATAATTTTTTTACCTATGGAATTGATAGGTGAAACAGGCGTTCGGAAGAAAAGAACAGATGTCACGATCACCACCACACGTTTCACACAGTTACCAACAGAGTGTGTAACTGGAGATACCCGTTGCAAAATCATATAAGAAACCTACACAACAAATAAATGTCAGCATTATTGATTAAAAAAAAAAAAAAAAAGTCAACTCCTATAATATAAAAACTACTATAAGATTACCTGCTGATAAGCATGAAAGCAGATTGCAGCAAGGAGAGACCTAATGTACACTTGTTTCACATTCAATCCCTAAAAAAGATAAATTAAAAAATTAATTAACAAAAATAATTGTTGATAACAAATATAAGGTAGAAATACTTACAGCAGATTGGAGATATGCAGGGGTAAACTTCACTCCTTCAGTTAACAGAGTAACAGGGGCCAACAAGAAAAACGACATGATTGTTATAACTGAAAAGAGTGTAATATTGTCCAACGATTCCTGTAAAAACACAATTTTTTTATAAAATTAACAAAAAAAAATATTTGTTTGCTACAAGTGAAAATACCTCTTTCTTAACCATGAATTTCTTGCTAAGAACATTACGTGACTGATTCGACAAATTTGAAGCCATTGCACTCCAAAATCCAGCCCTGTTTACCAAATTCAATAATCAAATCATATTAAAAGGTGGAATTAGAATTAGAATTAAATAAAAAGTATTAAATATATATTTATTATCCCCACCAATTGAATGAGGCTTCAGTCATTGATGCAAGGGCTACTCCACCAGCAATTGGTAGAAGGGAAGTAACCACCCATGGTGTTGGCATCTGTAATTTAAATTTTAAAAAGGCTTTTAAATAAAATAATGAGAATTAATACTAGATTAATATATAATGTAAATAAAATATTAAATAATAAATATACCTCTCCTAAGAACATAGCAGACAATACAACTGAGAAAAAAGGCTCCATTGCTTTAATTGTGTGAGTAAATGAAACAGCTACTTTTCCAAGGCTCATGTTAGTGAAAAGATTGCCTAAAGTGTGCACCATAGCCAATGGTAGGATTGCTAGAAGCTGCAAATTAGAAATTAATTAGTGTCAAAAACTAAAATATAAAGAATAATTAACAAGGATAAGTACCTGTGCACCACTGATTTTAGGTCGTTTGTGAAGATTTAAAGTCCACATTAAGAATACAAGGGTACTCCCCACAGCAAACTGAACTGTAGTGACAGTTATTGGATTTGGGAACACTTTCAAAACCTGCAGAATTGATCACCAGGAAATTCAATTACATTTTTATTAGAAATTAAGATTTATCGCATTAATAAATTGAATTATAACTCAATGAGTCAATGCAGCTATATCTTTATGCATGTTGTTGTTTTAATTGGTCAAATCTTACAACTAGAAGTGGAACAAAAAGTTGTACCCTAATTCAACTAAGTCAAAGTCAACATAATAAGACTATAAACAATTTTCTAATCTAAATCCTTTTGAATCATTAAAGCAAACATGCGCAATGTTTACATAATTACTTCAACTTACATTTTACGAGTATCAAAACAAACCTATACTGTATATCATTATGTTATTAAAACACAAAAACAGAGATATCCAGCCAGTAATTCAGCTAAACATAAAGCATTTCACATGTACATAAACATATACATATGTATCACATATACATCCACTGAAATCGAAACCATGCCATGTATCACAGAGTAATTTGATGTAAAGCATACTAGAGAAATGGAATAGAAATCTGATGAAAAAAGTACAAACCTGCTTGTTATAGATGTTGAAGTAGATGTTAAACAGGTACCAAAGCCCAAACAGTGATCCAAGCACAATAGTCTCCGTCATCTTCGACTTCGCCACAGCCGCCGTATCACTGCTGTCGGCACTGTCAGGGACCGACGCCGCTTTAACCTCGAATCCATCGGATTCACGCTCCGGCACCGGCGAAGGAGATGAAATCCAGTCACCTAGCTTCCTAGGTGAAGAAGAACAGCAAATCGACGGCAATCCACCAGCAGATACACCATTGATGTTGCGGAAACTGATGGATGATTTCAAAGGTAAAGGAAGATAATAACTAGGGCTCAATCTGTGATTACGAGGTTTGAGATTCGAAATTGAATTGGAGAGATTGAATGAAGTGCTCTGCATTTTCGAGATCTCAGACGAGGGTTTGGGTTTGAATTTGGGGTTGGTGAGGGAGTGTTGGAGGCTCCGCCTAGCCGTGCACACCGTACCCGGTTACCCGACCCGACCCGAAAATGGAACCGAAACCTTAACCGATCATAACCGGTTTTTAGAATAACCGGTTCGGTTATTCCCTACCCGGCCGGTTAGTACCCGGTTTGGCATTATAGCCGTTGTAACCGGCAGAAACCGGTTACTAGCACCCGACCCGATTGAAGACCGTTGTAACCGGTTAGAAAAACCGGTTTGTACCCGGTTTTGAACGTTGCCAGCAGAAAAAAACGGTCTTATGACCGTTGGAGCTCGGGACTTGCTTTTTTTTGGGTTTTTTTTGACCATTTTGCCCCCATAAACATCCCTATATATATGTATGTTGTATTTGGTTGATTCACAACACTCAAACACTCTCAAAAAACAAAAAAGCTTGCTAATGGCAACTGAAAGTAGTCACGGTTTCACCGGGGTCGGTTCTACAAATGAAGCAACACAACCCACGGTTGTTGAAATTTTAGAAACGAAACGAAATCCCGAGATTTGGGGACACTTTTGGCTCGTGAAGATGAGCGATGGTTCATTAAAGGGCCAATGTAGAAAATGCAACAAATTGATTGGACATCAATCCAACACGACGTTGAGGCTACATTTTGAAAAACATTGCGAGTCACTCAAAAGCTCACAAGAAGAGGGTCAAGCTACTATGGCACGAGACGGTGGTTTGTTTTCGTACCAAGCGGAACGTTGTCGACTAGAGATGGCAAAGTTCGTGATTCAACAAGGATTGCCGTTCAACCACTTTGACAACCCTCGCTTGACGAGGGTCATTCAAGAAACTCTTCAACCACGTTATAAACATGTAAGTCGTACTACTCTTAGGCGAGATTGTTTAAAACTTTGGAAAACGGCAAAATTGGATCTAGTAACCGGTTTTTTAAATTTAAATACAAGTGTAAACCTAACAACGGACGTTTGGTCGGCTCCTCATGGTTTGCCCGGTTCGTACCTTTGTGTTACCGCACATTGGATTGATCCAAGCTCATGGCAAATGATGAAGCGTACGATCGCGTTTGAAGAATTTCCATATCCCCATACGGGTCAAAATTTATTTCATATGCTACAAAATGTAATAAATTACTTTCAATTAAATGAAAAAGTTTTTGCAATCTCGTTTGATAACGCGTCTAATAATACAAATGCGGTGGCACAACTAATACTAGCTTTCAAACCTCCCATGAATGGTGTTTTCTACCATAGTCGTTGTATCGCACACATTATAAATTTAATTGTGCGTGACAGATTAGCGGTACCGGAAGTTTATGTTGTAACTCATGGTTTTGTTAAAATGTTAGAGGATGTTTTTAGAAAAGGTAAAAGACGATATAAAAAATATATGAAATTGTGTAAGCGAACGAATTCACTTTTTTTATCACCTAATTGGGATGTTACTACTCGATGGAATTCTACATACGACATGTTCGTATGTGGTCTTCGTCAACGTGGTACTTTACAATTTTTTCACGATTCCCTTGTTGCAAAGAGGCGTGTTCGAAACAACATAAAATTTGATGACACTAAATGGGAGGTTATTCGAAAGCTAACCGATTTGCTCAAAGTTTTTAAAGACGCTACGGTTTTATTATCGGGCGTTTACTATCCAACAAGTCATTTGGTACTAAACCAACTATTTTTAATGTGTAACAAAATTGGGGCTTTTGAACTAGAAGGTGGTGTTTTTTCAACAATGGTCATTCCAATGAAAGAAAAGATCAAAAAATATTTCAAACAAATACCTTTGGCAATTACGTGTGCCGCCATGTTAAACCCATGTTTAAATAAAATTGGGGTCGAAACCCTTATTGAAAGAATTTGTCTTGATTTGGATTTGCATGTCGGAAAACCAAGATATGTTTCTAAAGCACAAACTAAGTTTTGGGATAATTTTACATATTTGTTTGGGGTTTATTTTGAAAAGTATGGTTCACCTAATGCATCTTCAAGTTCATTTGCCCCAATGTTTGGAACCTATGAGATTTCGCAAGACCCATTAGCCAATTTATATAACACTATAAGACAAGAAACGACTAAACGGGCTAGGGGTGAGAGTAGTCAACAATCCGCGAATAGCGAATTGGCGAGATATGTAGGAACAAATTTTTTAGGCAATATGACTCCTCAAGAAATCGGAAAGTTTGATATATTGGCTTGGTGGAAAGAACGGGAACCTCAATTTCCCATTCTAAGCGCCATGGCCAGAGATTTACTAAGTGTCCAAGCTTCTACGGTAGCTTCGGAATCGGCTTTTTCTCTTAGTGGCAGGATATTATCTATTCGGAGAACAAGACTCACACCGGCGTCTTTGGAGATGTGCATTTGCTTGAAGGATCACTTGGATGCAGCGGAGCGTATACAAAACGTACAAACACTAGAGAAGGAATTTGACGTTGAAGAAGAACTTCACGATATGGAAGTACAAGAAGGTCTTGCAATATCACTTTCGGATGAAGAAATCACTCAAGATGAATCCTCCCGCGCATCAAGCTCCGATGGTTATGAATATGAAGATAACGACCCACAACAAGAGGATCAAGAGGAAGAGGAAGATGACGAAGACTAATGGTTGCGAACTTTTCGGCAAAAAAACGATGATTTGTACTTTTAATCTTATTGTTTCGACTTTCGAACTTTCGTATTTCATGTTTAATGGTTTGTATTTGAATGTTTTAGTGTTTAATGAATGTTTGTGTTTTCCCTTTAACGTTAAATTGTGTTTAATCGAATTACGACAAAAAAAACCAATGAATTATAAAATAACCGGTCTAACCGGTTTTTCCGGGTATTATACCCGAACCGGTTAGGACCCGACCCTAACCGGTTATGATCGGGTGCGGTTTTCAGCCCATAAAATCGGGTACTAACCCTAACCGGTTTTTGTTGTAACCGGTTACAAATTCGTTGACCATAACCGGTTCGGTTTCTTTGACCGGTTAGGGTACGGTCAAACCCGGTTTTGTGCATCTCTGCCTCCGCCTATGCAAATGCAAATGCAATGGAGGGAGAAGTCGAGAACAGTGGAGGAAGGTTTGTGGGGTTTTAAGTGTTAGAATTACTATTATTATTTTTTTAATAAAAAATAAAAATAAATTGTCTTTTCGTTTGTTTTTTTATTGGGATACTAGGTTATAACCTGTGAAAAATCACGGGCTGTCATTAATTTTAATGAACGTAATTTTATAACATACAAAATTTTATCATTAATTGCATTATTATTAAATACACGATAAGTACGTATATAATTATTCTAAAACACAGATTATGGAATAAGTGCTTACAATATATTGCTTACAGAGTATCATATGTAATTACTTTCTAATAGACATTATGTGGTTATCTAATTTTAAGCATTGCAAGTAATTCAGGAATTAATGATTAATTAAAATTAAATGAACCCTAGAGTTGGTTATCTAATAAACAGTCTAAAAATCATGTTAATTTATGACTCTAAAGCTAGTTTAGAATGGGTGGAAAAATTAATATTATAAATGGCCAATGGAATGCATTATAAGATCACTAAGATTTGCATTGTGTGGACATTAAATTTTTTTACATATAATGCAAAAAAGTACTACAAAAAGTTATGAATAATACGATATGGAGTCCAGTTGGTATTATATATGATATCCTTCTCTGACGAATACAACTACATATTTGTAGGAAGTAAGGCAAGATAAATGAGGGAATAGCTTTTGGTGATTTAAATTGTATAATAAATAACTTAGGTTATTCCCATTAAAATATTAATAGAGTTAATATTGTATAATTAAGCATAATGAGAAACCTAGTTCTAAAAAGTACCCATCTCTTGTAGCACACATTACATGAAAATATATGGCACATTTACGACACTGATTGCAAGAACCATGAACATGTTCACAAATTACACATGCCTGCTATTTACCAAGTAGATCATAATATTTACTATTTTATCCATTTTCTTATATTTATTTCATAATGAAAATAAGTAAATCAATAACCATATATGGGTACTTATCACGAGCCTCATTTGTATGCTTGTAAACATCCAAAATAACATGTAAAGTTAACAGAAAAGTTAGTAGCTTTTACTAATTGGACCCTACTTACCCACGCATAATAAAAGTTGACTAAACAAAAAGTCAAACCTCAATTCCTGACTTGTGTAAAGCCTTTCACAATATTCTTTGAACTCATTAGTACCTTTTGACTTTTTGAAGTCAAATAGTTGATTAGAACTTCAAAATAGACACAAGTCCTTCAATAATATCAGGATTTAAAATCAAGAACCAATTTAAACCATTACAAAAACAATAGACAGAAGAAAAAAAATTGCATCCAATAAGTACCAAATTCCATTATTTCCTTTTATGCCAAAATAATCAGGTTTCCAACATCTTAGTTGTCTAAGCTTCCCATATGTAAAATAATTTGAAATTAATAATTTTAACTCCAATGAATATTGTGAATATTTAGATATTTACATAATTGCTACTTCAGATTATATTTCCTTTAAATAATTTGCAGCATCCACAATTGTATGTACAATTTTACTTGTGGAGCATCTCCTTTGCTTAACTTTACCATTATATCATTTTAAATAGCTAGTTATATTTATCTATATTTTATTTTGCACTTTCAAAAATCAACCCGACCCATTTTGTGAGTCAACTAACCTGACCCATTTTGACTCATACTAAAATTGACCAAAGTTTTAACAACATATTACCTCAGCTAAATTGACCCATTTTGTGAGTCAACACATTACCCAAGTTTTAACAATCAAACAGTATTGCAGAAAAATCTAAACTATAAGTCTATAAGAGTTAAGCAGTCAACCTTTAACAATATGTAATGTTATGTTGACTTTAAAAGTCAAAAACAAAAAAAATGGAAAAAATTGGAAATTCTGAAAAAACCCTAAACCATAAAAATGTAGTAAAAAAATTGGCTTTAAGGCAGTGTATAAATTGAAAAACAGTTAAAAAATCGATTTAAATTGACAAAATTTTAAAAATTGAAATAGTTATTTTGCAGACGTTAATGAAGAACAATCAAACATGGTGAGTCCTTGCGGGCAAAGAACTTGGTTCTCAGACTCTATATGTGAACGCTTTTCTTTAAGCCTAAATAATAAAAAACAATCCCAAATCAAAACTTTAAGAGAATAGTTTGCAATTTTTTGAAAGGGCGATATAGTTTTGCTGCCATTCTTATGAAAAGGGGAAATCAAAAGCATACATTAGTATGGTGTAGAGTTTAGCTTTCTCAAAGATATTCAATTGAGTTTTAGAAAAAAAGAAATCGTATGGTTACACCCACAAATCAAAATCCTAATTGACCAAAATCGAGTAGTTCCGAGGGGTTACGATGATGGTTGCGAGTTGCGACGGAGGTGTGGTAGTATTGATCTGCTGAACGACACATCTGCGAAAGAGAATGATAGGTGGTGGCGGCTGGACAATACCTGGAGAGAGAAGGAGAGGTGGTAGTAGCAGAAGCAGAAATAGCAGCTCCGTAAATGGCGGTCATCTCCATAGCAGCTTCAAAAATGAAGGAGGCGAGAGAATTTTCTTTAATTGAGTTTTTGGGAATAAAATATGTACTTCCTCCGTATCACAATAAGTGATACATTTGGAAGATCACGGAGTTTGAGGCAAAATATTAAAGTGAGATTAAAATATATTAAAGTATGATTAATATATATTAAAGTAGATAGTTAGTGGATGATGGGTCCTACTTTTCTTGAATAAAGTGATATTAATTAGTTTTATAAGTAAAAGTAAGGGTATAAGAGTAATTTCACTTTATTAAAGTAGATAGTTAGTGGAGGTTGGGTCCCACATTTTTGCCAAATAAGATAACTTTTTAAGTGTATCACTTATTGTGAAACACCCATAAATGGAAAGTGTATCACTTATTGTGATACGGAGGAAGTATAAGAAAATAGAGAAAGTAAAATATGGTAATTGGTGAGCGGGAAAACGAAATTGAGGGGTATTTAGAAGCTGCCACGTGTATATTTGATGGCTTAAAAAAACTTGTTTTATTATATTTATAGATTCTTGGGATATCAGATTTGCCACTTGTGCACCACTATGTATTATAGGAGGTTATTTTTACACTACAACTTTTATGATATGTACCACAATTATTGTTTAACTTGATTGTACAGTTAGCTGTCAAACTTGTACAGTGTGGTATAGACATTAAAACTTGTAATGTAGAAATGAATTCCTATGTATTATTGATTTATGTGTCGTCTTTTTCAAACTTTTCAGTTGTCATCCGGTAAATATTACATAGGTATAATTGTATAAACACGACTCATGGTGTTTAAGAGTGTCAATACATTTATTTCAATCTTAAAAGAAAAATATGTGTGTTTTCCTAAAAAGAAGTCTCTAACCTCCTCACCAATTCACCAAACCTTTACCAACCCCCTCTTCTTGAAACCTCTCTTTCTCAGTTTCTCATCACCATTGAGTGTTTGTTTAGTCTTGAAAATAACGGATGTTTGTGTCATTGTGTGGTCTTCAATCAACAATGGATGTTTGTGCGTCTAATCCATTTGGAGTAGGCCCAATTCTTTAAATCCACCAACTTTTAGGCCCCGGGCCATTTAGTTGAAATTATTTAAGTCGCTTCATTCTTTCATGTTTGTAGTTGTTTTATATTAAATTCTTACTTAGTCGCTTAATTGCTCGTTAAAATCATTTGAACCTCAATTTAATGAAGTGTTTACTTTTTAAAATATCTCGAATAATATTAATGAATATAAAATTTTACTCTATAAGATGCATTAAACACAATTTTCAGTTTCAATGAAAATTTTATGTTCATTAATTGTACGTTAACATGTACTCTTATGGCATACATTATACTAGCCGTGCACATAAAACCCGAAACCGAACCGGTCAAACCCGGTTTTGACCAAAACCGGTTCGGTTTTTTTCAAACCGGTCGGTTCCCAACCGGTTTGGGGTTCTTAGCTTAGTAAACGGTTTTTAAAACCGGTTTTGACCAAAACCGACCGAAATTTTGGTCAACAAACTGGTTTTGGCCGGTTAACCAGTTTGTAACCGAACCGAACCGGTTACAATAACCATAACACCGGTTTGGGTTTTATAACCCTAAAACCGGTTAGAACCCGAATCGGTTATTGGGGAAACCGGTTTCAACGGTGTTGACCAAAATAGGTTTCGGTTTCAAACCCGAACCGGTTTGGTCAACAAACCGGTTTTGTGCATCCCTAGTCGTAAGGGTAACCAAATCCCAGTTTGGTCACGCTCATCATCTCACCGACACGTCAGTGTTTTCTCTTGCGACGAAACACATGAATAACCCCGACCAAACCCACGTAGCAGACGATCAAACACATTCCCTTAAAACAAACCCATCGCGTTTGAAAAATGGCAACCAACAATGGTCGCCTGGATGACCAAAAACACTCGAGGCCGCGTCGAGCTCGAGTTAGCGTAAGCGGGAGAAAGCGTCATGAGGTGGGACGCATGAGCGACCCTCCCTTTTACATACAGTCTTAACTCTTATTAATAAATTACTTTTTTTAATAAAATTCAACATTTATTTATATTACTTGTGATCAAAATAACGCATTACCTCTTTTTCGTAACAAAATCTAATATGTACAAATAATATTTAGTTCTCCATTTTGAGCTTTTACGGTTATGTTTCCATTTTCTGGATATTGCCTGTTTTAGGGCATGTTTGGCTAAGTTTTTCAAAAAGACTTATTGACTTATTAGTTTTTAAAAAGTCAAAATCAAAAAGTAAGGAACCCCTTACTTCTTGATTTTAACTTTTCAAAAAGTCAATAAGCCCTTTCAAAACGCTTTGCCAAACATGCCCTTAAAAAGCTTTTTTATACTTATAAATTGTAGTAACAATTATCAGTATTCATGAAGTCATGAGCTATGTGGCACCCGTTTTAAATGCATCTGAGATTTTTTACTTAAGAGTTTTGGGTACGGTGGTTTAAGTTAAATACTCACCTCAACGTCATCTCAGCACCACATCACCTTTCATATTTCACATTAAAAACCCAAATAACTCTCTACCATAACTAACCAATAATACTCCTTTGGAACCCACTAAAATACCCTTCACCAACAAAGTACCTTTTAAAAAAATTAATTAATCTTTTTTCTCTCATCCGTTACTCCTCCGACGTGCACCCTCACTCACCTAACGCACGTTGTGGTGGCGAGGGTGAAATGGGTGCCAGTGTGCCACATAGGCAAAATCGTTTGGCGAGAGATGGGGTGCGCCACTACACCCATCCCTCTAATATTGTGCAATGTTGAGTGACAACAATACACATTGGTGCTACCAATGCCAGCAACCGGTCCATCTTCGGGCCTATAACCCGGTCTGCTCGTATTGTTCTGTTGAGCTCGTGCAAGAACTAATAGCTACTAAACCACAATAATTAACTAAAGATACCATATAAGTGAAAGGTGGTTTAAAAGCACTATAGAAAAAAAGATATATTATATATGCAAAAAACTCATTTTTTATTAGGTCGGGTTCCGGGTTAGGATTTTTTTTACCTCATACCTGATGGTCTGACCCGATAAGAGTCATAACCCGACCCGCTAACCCTATAAAGACTCCTGGTTGAAAAAGTTTTCTTTTGATTCACATGTTTGCTTCTTTTAGGATGTCAATTCTTTTGAACAAATCACCTCACTTACGAAGATCGATAAAATTCTGGACCTTCGACCTTTTTCTACAAAAGAATTATTGTCTATCCAAAACCTTATTGGTGACAAATTTGTTCATTCAGGTGCAGAAGCCTTATTATTTAAGTTTCAAATTAATTTGTTCATTCCGGCAAAGAGTGTACATATTTTGGGAAACAAGAGCAACTTTTTTTTTTTTTTAGTTTAAATTAATGATTATGATTGTTGGGGAAAGTTTGAACGACATATTTTCACTGCAAAAATTTATTCATACACTACTACATGGGTTTTGATATATCTGTATAGTGTTATAATTTTAATAGCTATTAGCTCAATATTAATAAGATCAATTTAGATCAATGAGAGAATGAGAAGTAGAAGAAGTAGAATGTATATCTTATGGAAAATATACAAATTGTGTACTTTGCTTCTTTACATGATGGGGTATTTATGATAGATTTGGAAATATTGAAAAATGGTTTACCCTAAGGTTGAATTGTGTTCATGCTAGGATTGAAAATGTGTCCATCCACATATATAGATTTTATAACACCCCCCCTTGGATGACACTTTTTCAAAACTGAGTTCAACTTTGAAGTACTGCCTCATTAAAAACCTTGCTAAAGAAAAACCCAGTGGGATAAAAACTTTAGCGAAGGGAAAAAGAGTGCAGTGTATAGTTGACTCCCCCTCATGTAGACATCTATCACATCTGATGAACATGTCGCATTCCAATACTGTGAACATGTTTTCTGAACATTGCAGTAGGGAGTGACTTTGTGAAAAGATCTGCTGAATTATTACTAGATTGGACGTATTTCATTTCGATCTGATTATCCTTTATCAGGTCTTGAGTGTATGAGAAAAATCTTGGGGGTATATGCTTGGTTCTATCAGTCTTTATATATCCTTCTTTCATCTGTGTAACACAAGCTGCATTGTCTTCATGAATCACAGTTGGATTTTTCCCCCCTTCTAGTCCACACGAAGTCAAAATGAGTTTTGTCATCGATCTTAGCCACACACACTCTCTGCTGGCTTCATGAAGTGTGATGACTTAGGCATGATTTGATGATGTCGCAACAAGTGTTTGCTTATGGGAGCGCCATGAAATAGCAGTGCCTCCGCTCATGAAAACATATCCTGTTTGAGACCTAGCTTTATGAGGATCAGATAGATAACCTGCATCTGTATAACTGACTAGCCCTTGTTTTGAATCATTAGAATAAAATAGACCTAAATCAATAGTTCCTCGAAGGTATCGAAAAATATGTTTGATACCATTCCAATGTCGTTTTGTAGGAGTTGAACTAAATCTTGCTAACAAATTAGCTGCAAAAGAAATATCGGGTCTAGTACAGTTAGTAAGGTACATTAAAGCTCCAATTGCACTGAGATATGGTACTTCTTGACCAAGAATCTCTTCATTTTCTTCACGAGGTCTAAAGGGATCGTTGTCAACGTTAAGTGATCGAACGACCATTGGAGTGCTTAACGGATTCGCTTTATCCATATTGAAACGTTTCAAAATCTTTTCTGTATAATTTGATTGATGGACAAGTATTCCATTATTCATATGTTCAATTTGTAAACCAAGACAATATTTGGTTTTACCAAGGTCTGTCATTTCAAATTCTTTCTTTAAAAGTACACTTGTTTCATGGATTTCCTTATGTGTCCCGATAAGGTTCAAGTCATCAACATAGACGGCTATGATTACAAACCCGGATGTTGTTTTCTTAATAAAAACACATGGGCAAATACTATTATTGGTATAACCTTTACTTATTAAGTAATCACTTAAACGTTTATACCACATGCGTCCAGATTGCTTCAACCCATACAAGGATCGTTGTAACTTAATTGAATACATTTCCTTGGGTTTTTCACTTAGTGCTTTTGGCATTTTAAATCCTTCAGGAACTTTCATGTAAATATCACTATCAAGTGACCCATACAAATAAGCTGTGACAACATCCATTAGACGCATTTCTAAATTTTTGGAAACCACCAGGCTGATTAGATATCTAAATGTTATTGCATCCATAACCGGGGAATATGTTTCTTCATAATCAATTCCTGGTCTTTGAGAAAAACCTTGGGCTACAAGTCTAGCTTTATATCTTATAATTTCATATTTCTCATTTCGTTTTCGTATAAAAACTCATTTATAACCAACAGGTTTCACACTTTCTGGTGTGAGGGCAATGCGTCCAAAAACATTACGTTTATTCAACGAATTTAATTCAGCTTGCATGGCTTCTTTCCATTTATCCCAGTCATGATCTATTTTGACATTCAATGACATACTTTGGTTCAGGATCATCATTCATAATTTCACATGCAACGACATAAGAAAATATTTCATCAATTTTTCCTATTTCATCCCGGTTCCATAATATATTTGTTTGACCATAATTGATGGAAATCTTATTGTTAACATAATTCATTTCCTCTTGTGGAGGAGTTTCAATATTTTATATTTCTTCAGAAATACTTTCCTTATAATCATTTGCATTTTCTGCATTCTTTCTTTTTCTAGGATTTTTATCCTTGGAACCAATTGGCCTTCCACACTTTAAGCGTGCTTTAGATTCTTGAGTGACTTTATCACTAGATTTTAAATTTGGTATTTCAATTCGGGCTGGAGCATTAACAGCCGGTATATGTGATTTTGTCACTCTTTTGGTATCAGTAAATGCATCAGGCAATTTATTTGCAATATCCTGCAAGTGCATTATTTTTTGAACTTCTTTTTCAGATTGATTAGTTCGAGGATCAAGATATAATATTGATGGTTCACACCACGTTACATCTTTTTCTTTTTTTTTTTCTTTTCTCCTCCCAATGTTGGAAAATTTGCCTCATCAAAGTGGCAATCTGCAAAACGTGCTGTAAAAACATCACCTGTTAAAGGTTCAAGATATCTCATGATTGAACTTGTTTCATACCCAACATATATTCCCAACCTTCTTTGAGGTCCCATTTTTGTACGCTGTGGTGGAGCAATAGGAACATATACAGCACAACTAAAAACTCTAAGGTGGGAGATGTTTGGCTCTTGGCCAAAAGCAAGTTGTAAAGGAGAGTATTTATGATATGCACTTGGTCTTATACGAATTAATGATGCAGCGTGTAAAATAGCATGACCCCATATAGACACAAGAAGTTTTGTTCTCATTATTAATGGTCTAGAAATTAACTGAAGACGTTTAATCAAAGATTCAGCTAAACCATTTTGCGTGTGTACATGAGCAACTGGGTGTTCAACAACAATTCCTACAGACATACAATAATCATTAAATGCCTGAGACGTAAATTCGCCAGCATTATCCAATCTTACTCTTTTTATAGTATGATCAGGAAAATGTGCTCTTAGTTTAATGATTTTTGCAGGAAATTTTGCAAATGCAACATTACGTGTTGATAATAGACAAACATGAGACCATCTACTTGATGCATCTATTAAGACCATAAAGTATCTAAATGGTCCACATGGTGGATGAATCGGTCCACAAATATCTCCATGGATTCTTTCAAGAAACGCAGGGGTTTTCATTCCAATTTTAATAGGTGAGGGTCTTATAATCAACTTACCAAGGGAGCATGATGCACATTGAGTCATTTTATCTTTATAAGGGGCCTTATGATGTTTTAATGGATGCCCATGAGTGTTTTCAATTATCCTCCTCATCATTGTTGAGCCTGGATGCCCTAACATGTCATGCCATAAACTAAATATACTAGGATCATGACTATTTACTTTGACTACCATGTGTGACTCTGCCATGTTTATATGTGTGTAGTGTAGACCACATTGAAGCAATGGTAGTTCTTCCAACACATGACTTTTATTAATAATGTGTAATATTTTCTTATTATCTGTAGTCACACTCTGAGTGTCATATCCATTATGATATATGTCTTTAAAACTTAATAAATTTCTCTTTGATTTAGGAGAAAATAAAGCATTATCTACCAAAACTTGTGTACCATTAGGTAGTATAAAATTAGCCTTTCCTACACCTTCTATCAAGTCCGCTGGACCTGATATGGTGTTTATGCTTGCCTTTGTTGGTTTTAGTTTAGAAAAATATTTCTTAGATTTAAGGATGCTGTGCGTGGAACCACTATCCAGAATACACAGATCTCCAACCATCAATTGTTGTTTTGCTCCAGTAGAGTTCATATCAAACTTGAAAAATGGAAAAACATAAGTTATTATAAAGATGATTAGAAATTCATTTCATGAAAAAGGGAAATCCTAGTTTAACGAACGACATGCATAGACGAATTACAAAGATGAAAACATAAACATAATTATGGGTTAGACATGAGTGATTAAGCTTCATATTACTCCATGTCATTCAAGAAATCGGAAGCATTTAGATCAGTGTTTTCAGATTGATCCACAAAGTTTACTTCTTTCTCCTTTTGCTTAAGTGAAGCTTGATATAGCTTGCAAAAGTGAGAATGTGTGCGACAAGTACTTTGCCAGTGACTCGTGCTACCACATCTATAACACACACTTTGATTGTTCTGAGAAGCACTTGCTTCAGCATCATGTTTGGTGGTCTTGTTTTGTGAATGGACTTTGTTAACTTGTGGGGTATGATAAGTATTGTTTCTTGGACCACATCCATATCCACGTCCACGTCCACGACCATAACCACGACCATGACCATAAGGGTGACTTCGACCAAAGTTTTGGTTTCGGCCATTATTATAGTTTTGGCCAAAAGAATGGTTTTGATTAAAACGACCTCGTCCACGGCCACGACCACGTCCCCTTGTATTATTTCGAGGACCAACATTTTCTGCAGCATTGACTTCGGGGAGTGTTGCTGATCCTGTGGGACGGGACTCATGATTTCTCATTAAGAGCATATTGTGTTGCTCAGCAGTCAGAAGATATTCTTGCAAATCAGAATATTTTGAGAATTTTTGCAATCGTAAATTCTCTTGCAAGGTAACATTTGATGCATGGAATGTGGAGTAAGTTTTCTCCAACTTTTCTGCATCTGTCACAGGATCTCCACAAAATTCAAGTTGTGAACATATCCTGAACAACGCTGAGCTATAATCAGACACTTGTTTAAAATCTTGAAATCTTAATGATCTCCATTCTTCTCTGGCAAAAGGAAGTAAGACCCTTTTCTTATTATCAAATCTTTCTTTAAGAGACTTCCAGAAAATATATGGGTCTTCAATGTTTAAATATTCATTTTTTAAACTAGCATCAACGTGTTTACGAAGATTGAAAACTGCTTTCCATTTTTCTTGAGATGAACATTAATTATTATTTTCATTTAAGGCATCTAAGATACCCATTGATGCTAAATATGCTCTCATATCAGTGATCCATGAGTTGTAATTTTTACCAGATGCTTCTAACGCATCAAATTCAATCTTCGCAACGTTTGACATTTTATAACTATATATATTTAAAACAAAAACAAGTTAAAAATCAGAATCCATATATATCAATATGTATTGCACAAAACAGAAGTGGGAGAACAATCATCCCATACGTGAACAAGAAAGGATAAAATACATCAGGCGTGAGACTAATTATGATGCCAAGTACAATAACCATTACAATCATGAAAATTAAAAACGGGTGAACCATTCTTGATCTTGATTTTGAAGATGAGAGAAATTATTTTGTAGTATAAAGAAGTGTGGATGATGTGTTTATTTATAGTGTAAAAATATAGTCGTTGTATATTTTATATAATTTTTTTTACCGTTTTATAACCGTTACATATATAGCCGTTATATATATATATATATATATATATATATATATATATATATATATATATATATATATATATATATATATATATATATATATATATATATATATATATATATATATATATATATATATATATATATAAGTGAGTTCCATTGAGAATTAATATATTAGGTGAGAATGTGAGAATAGATCTCAGCCACTCATCTCCTTCCAGCCCTCACGCGCGCGGTGGCATTTTTGTAATTAAGTCCAACTTTCTTTCACGCGCGCGGTGGCATTTTTTGTAATTAAGTCCAATTTTCTCTGTCCCACACGCGGTGGCATTTTTGTAATTAAGTCCAACTTTTCTTTAATCATCGATGATTAAACTTGGTTTTATTAAACTTTTGAGATTGTTTTAATCATCGATGATTTAAACTGGGTGTAGTGTTCAATCATCAATGATTAATAGAACAATTTTGTCTTTAAAATCAAAGATGCTGTTTAATCATCGATGATTAAACTTGTCTCCGTTTTTTAGATTCTTAATTCTTTATAAGATGTTGTTTAATCATCGATGATTAGCGTGTTTGCTTTCTTTATTATTTGATTAAACTTTTCTTTAATCATCGATGATTAAACTTTAATCATCGATGATTAAACTTTATCTGTGTAATAATCATAAGATGCTCTTTAATCATCGATGATTAAACGTTTTAATCATCGATGATTAAACGTTAATTATCGATGATTAAACTTTAATCATCGATGATTAAACTTTATCTGTGTAATAATCATAAGATGCTCCTTTAATCATCGATGATTAAACGTTTTAATCATCGATGATTAAACGTTAATCATCGATGATTAAACTTTAATCATCGATGATTAAACTTTATCTGTGCAATAATCATAAGATGCTCTTTTAATCATCGATGATTAAACTTGATAATGTGTTTAATCATTAACGATTAAACCTGGGGTTGGGTTTAATCATCGATGATTAAAAACAATCTCAAAAGTTTAATAATTGATGATTAAACACTACACCCAGTTTAATCATCGATGATTAAAGAAAAGTTGGTTTTAATTACAAAAATACCACCGCGTCTGGGACAGAGAAAGTTGGACTTAATTACAAAAATGCCACCGCGTCTGGGACAGAGAAAGTTGGACTTAATTACAAAAATGCCACCGCGCGTCTTTTTGCCTAATTCTCACATTCTCACCTAATATATCAATTCTCAATGGAACCCTCCCCTATATATATATATATATATATATATATATATATATATATATATATATATATATATATATATATATATATATAATTTTTTTAATAAAAGAATAATTAAAGAAATAAATTACATAGACATATTTGTAAAAATATTAGTGAATCTTAAATAAATTAGTAAATAAAAGAAAGAGAAAAAGAATATGCATAAGTATTAGTATACATAAAGGAAATTTAGTATATATAAATAAATGTTAGTAACATAAATAAAGGTTAGATGCAATAAAATTAAATGTTAGTGTGCATAAGTAAAAGTTAGTAAGCATAAGTAAAAGTTAGAATACATAAATGTAAATGTTAGCATAAGAATAAGTAAAAGTTAGAATACATAAATGTGAATGTTGGTTTTCATAAATTAAAAGGGTTAGTAAACATAAGAATAAAATTAGTACAATAATAAATGTAAGTATGTTAGTAGTCCCAAAATTAGTAGTCCAAATGTCATCATAATGTCCTTGATTAAATGTGTTTGGTTTCATTTTTTATTTATTTATTATTATATTATAACTTATTGTTATAAGAAATGTTTACCTTAAGTAATTAACTTGATTAAGTAAATGTACCTTGTGATTGAGTTGATCTTCCTTGATTAAGAACTTTCGTGCTGATAACGTGTTATAATTTTAATAGCTATTAGCTCAATATTAATAAGATCAATTTAGATCAATGAGAGAATGAGAAGTAGAAGAAGTAGAATGTATATCTTATGGAAAATATACAAATTGTGCACTTTGCTTCTTTACATGATGGGGTATTTATACTACAAAGTTTACTATTGATTTACCATGCCACATTAATTAGTAGACAAGAACATTTATGATAGATTTGGAAATATTGAAAATGGTTTACCCTAAGGTTGAATTGCTAGGATTGAAAATGTGTCCATCCACATATATAGATTTTATAACATATAGTTTATTTTAAGACTTTTATAATGTAGGAGCTTTTTGCAAGAATAATATAGTTTCTATACATACTGCGCAAATAATGCTCTTTTTTGAGGGTTTGTAATAATAATGCTAACTTATTTGGCCATATCCGGATCCCTTAGTATCCCACTCGACCATACCCGAATCCCCTAAAACTGAGATACCGTGTACATTTTTGTACCTTTTGTACTTTCTGTGTCAAATGGGGTAGTCCATGACTGTACCCGGATCCCCATTTGATACCCTGTCGCTATGCCCGGATTTACCCATAAAAATGATGCAAGAAACATAAGATTATGCGTAATGGGTGGCCGATATATATAGATATATATTTTTAAATTTCATTAATAATTAAAACATTACCGTTGAGGTAAAAAGATTGAGTATTTATAAGGTTAAAAAGGGGATAAAAAATGGGTTAGAAAGGGGTGTGATATAGCGCTGTTGGGGGGTATTTTGAAAATTAATGGAGCAATGCAAGCCTCGACATTTATCAGTCGACCATTCAACAGGGGGACGCGTCGAGTGGATTTGGTTGTAACGGGGAGGGGACGCGTTAGAGTGAGGAGGTGGCGGGTCGCGACCGGTAGGGGGTCACCGGTTACGGGCAGTCTAATGTAGTGGTACTTTATTCCTTTTTAATATTATATGGTTTTCATTAGATATACTTCTATTAGAAAAGAACAAATAAAAAACAATTACAGCTCAGTTTAAAGTTTCCGATCACCCACCGACACATTCCCAGGTTTCAGGTCATCGGCTACAACCCCGGTCAACGACTACCCGTAATCTTCAGATCTGCCCGAACCCACATTCCCCCTACTTCATTTTCTCATCTTTAAAGAATTAAACAAAAATTTGAAGAAATAAATAAAACTATAATTTACCCTCCTTCACGCGTGGGGTGTGTGATGGTGTGGCGGGTATTTCATGTAAGGTGATGCAGTGTGGTTGCTTAGGTGATATCTTATATGACAAAAAAAAATTAGTGTAAATGGTTGTATCTATACCCACATACCTTAAATATCATCTATGTTCACAATAGTACCTAAACCTCTATCCACAGGGATAAAAGACAACACATCATACCGCTAAACCAAAAGCCACTCGAAAGAATTATTGTCTATCCAAAGCCTTATTATTGAAGTGACAAATTTGTTGCCGAAGCTTTATTATTTTTAAGTTTCAAATTAATTTGTTCATTCCGGTGAAGAGTGCACATCATATTGTGGGAATTAAACAAGATCAACTTTATAAATTTTTTCGTGGAGTTAAAATTCATGGTTATGATTTTAGTTCGGGAAATTTTGAACATTCAATATAAAAGAATCAAAAGTAGTGCGGTATTTGACTTTATCCTCTTTTTTTTTTGTTTATAGACTTATATCTAATTATCTATTAGACCACTGTCAATGCTCACGTTGGTAGAATGACGTGGGTTTAGGGATGGTGTCCCATCGTTGGCACGGTTGGTTCAATTGTTGCCGTCGGTTGGTTTGCGTGGGTTTGGGGATGGGAAGAGAGGAGGGATCGGTTGGTGGCTGGTGGGGCCCAAAGGTATATTTTGTGTGTGTATTTTATAATGGTGGGATACCAAAAATTGAAGGGAAGATGTATTATTGGCATGAGTATGTCAGTTTAATGTCGGTTGGAGAGTGAGTTGTCGGTTGGAGAGTGAGCTGACATGGTGCTGATTTGAAAATAACTGACGGTGTCAGTTTGTGTCACTATTGGAAGTGGTCTTAGGGGTAATTCAGTTTGTATTCACGGGTACGGTTCATGAGTTGATGGATTAGAATACATTCAACCTAAAACCGACATTTTATATAAATATGTCAGATATCTCAAACTTAACATATTTACATTCAACCCGAGTATGACCTATATAACTCATTTATTTAAACATGTTAACGGTTTGAATTGGTCAAACGAGTCGACTTTTTAAATGTAAATATATCTATTTTTAAACATATTTTAATAATTAATGGGGTTAGATGAGATTTGATGTCAAAAATCGCCTCTCCTAAATATTATAACACATTATTTAATTTGTTAATTCATAAAATGGGGTAGGTGATTATAACAGATTACTGGCCGGTTAATAATTTATATGGCCGCTCGGAGAGCTAATGGCAAGATGAACTTAAATTATATGTATATTAAATCCGTAAAAATCCACATTTTGTTGTTATCAAATTAAAAAATTATATGTTACCGACTCTTGACTCTTGATTATGAAGTATCGTCAGTACGCAGACTTTCTCTAAAAGTTCTAAATTTTACATTTATCAACCTACAAAAATAAGATTTTATATTTGAGTCACTAAAACCAACAATTGTTAATTAAGTAATGCATCACGATTCACGCCAACAGGTTTTCTTCTCTTTTGACAGTTTAGTCATTAATACTATTAGTTACGGGTGGTTTATTTTAGCGGGTTTATTAGTTTATTAAGGTTAAATAAGTTTGAAATGAGATTTATATTAGCTTATTTAGTTTAATTAATTTGAGAATATTTTTATGCGTTAGAATTTTTGGCTTATTAACTTACATAAAAATGGTAAAAGATCATTATTCCCTTCAATTAACCATACGTACGTTCCCTTTCATAATCCTTTTTGTGGTCATTTACAATTTTATAAGCTATAAGCTAAAATATATACAATCAATAAGAGCTTACGAGCTTATATTTTATAAGTTATAATCACTTATAAATATCTGATAAGTTATAATCACTTATAAATTACAAAAGAATAAGCCCATTTAATATGTTAAAACAAACACCCCTTAATTCCTTATAACTTCATACTTTGTAAATTTTCCTCAGTTTTTTCAACTAGTTGTAAATTAAAGTTAAAAAGTGTGAACGGTGGTTGTTCTAGAAATTAATTACCTTTTGTATAACGATACATTTTAATTTACTTAAATTCAATGTAAGATTTGAACCCTCAACTAGGAGGATAGAAGTAATTACATTACTGCTAGGCCAAAAACTCTTTTGTAATACAAAAAAATATGTGTTAGATGACTTTAATCTTGTTCCATATTTTTCAGTTGTTTTAATCATTACAGGAAATAAGTCTAACTATTTGATTGATTAATATGATTACTTTAAGTCTGCATTCTTTTTAAGAAAGTAAGAGCAAAATAAGTTGGAGGGGCACTTTTGTAGTAAAAGCAAATGGAGGATGTAAAATCAAATTATTTGCTCCATAGTCTCATTATTTAATCTACAAGTGGAGTCAAATAAAAGAAAGCAAACTATCAATGGCTTCCCTTCCCATTTTAACTGTTCTTGAGCAATCTCAAGTATCACCATCTCCGGCCACCGTAGCCGACACATCATTGCCACTTACTTTTTGTGACATATTCTACCTTCGCCGGCCTCCGATTCACTTTCTTTTCTTCTATGAACTACCACTCACTAAAACTGAATTTATTGAAACTATTGTACCCAATCTTAAACACTCGTTATCAATCACTCTTCAACATTTTTACCCTTATGCTGGTAATTTGTTTCTATTTCCTACTTCAAAAAAACTACCCGAGATTCGTTACGTCAAAGGTGACTCTATTAACGTTACATTTGCAGAATGTAATCTTGACTTTAATGATCTTACAGGATTTCATCCTCGAAAATGTGACAAGTTTTACCATCTTATACCTCTATCTGGACCACATTCTAAAGCTTATGATTTTGTAAAAATCCCGGTTTTCTCACTTCAAGTTACGTTTTTTCCAAACCGTGGTATTTCTATTGGCATGACAATTCACCATAGTCTTGTTGATGCTAGCTCTCAATTTCTTTTCTTGAAGGCATGGACATCTATAAATCGATGTGGTACGGATGAGTCGTTTTTAGCTAATGGAACTTTACCAATTTATGAACGACTAATCAAATACCCTAAACTAGATGAATCTGCTCTAAAGCATGCTAACATTGAAACTCTTGATGAACCTCAAAATCTTTCTGGTCCAACCGACAAAGTTCGTGCAACTTTTGTTCTGAAACGAACCTTCATCGATCGGTTGAAAAAGCACGTTTTAACCCAACTGCCAGAACTACCACACGTGTCATCTTTTACGGTAGCATGTGCTTATACATGGTGTTGTATTGCAAAAGCACGTGAAGATGAGCTAGAAGTATTTATTATTCCCTTGGATTGTAGGCCACGTTTGGATCCACCCATTCCAGCCGCTTATTTCGGTAACTGTCTTGGTGCGTCTATATCGGTTGCAAAAACAACTATTTTAACCGGAAAAGAAGGGTTCATAACTGCTGCTAAATTAATTGGAGAGAATCTCCACAAAACGTTGACCGATAAAGATGGTATCTTTAAAGACATAAATCCAAAAAATGATTTGTTTGCTCCAGGTGTGCCAACAACAATGATTGCAATTGGCGGAACACCAAAGATCAAACTTTATGACATAGATTTTGGATGGGGGAAACCTAAAAAACTTGAAAGAGTTTCGCTTGATTATGGTGCATCAATATCTATAGATGCCGGCAAAGAATCTGAGCAAGATCTGGAGATTGGCGTTTGCCTTACGGCTAACCAGATGCAAGTTTTTGTTCGTGTCTGTAACCAAGGGCTAGAACCCTACATTTAGTTTTAATAATTATATCTGCTTAAATTCTTGTTTTTTAATAATACTTGCGTTTTCTTGCATTTAATTGTGAGATATGTATCGATTGGTATTGTCAAGTTGGCCAAAAATATTAAGGGCTACTTCAGATTATAGAAATGATTCGAAAGGTAGCTTACAAGCAATTATAACCTAGTACGTTATTGTTAATCTAGTGTTTCATGTATCCCAATAAGAACTTCTACAATTGAAGTGATTATTTAACCTTGACATCCTAAGTAGCAACTTGATTATAAAGAGAAAATAAAAAATATTCATCTTAAGAAGAAAATTGCATTCGTTGACCGAATAAGGGTGTAATTATGAGTGTAATTATGAGGAGGTCCGAGGTTCAATTTTAGGAGGAAAAAAAGTCTCCTTTAGGCCACGAAGATTCAACACGTACTCTGAGATGTCTATAAAACGGTTAGATTAGTCGACTAGCAAGTCGAGTCAGAATCCAGTTGCCAAAAAAAATTACTCGTATTATTATTAAGCTTGTGTAATTAGTAAGCTCTTAAACAAAGAAATCATTAGGTTTTAAGACATGTTTGGAAAAGTTTATTTAAGAGGTTTTTAAGTTTATTAGTTTAATAAGTGTTAAAAAATTTGACACAACAAGAGATAATTGAAAAAATATGATAATGCTTGCTTTGTTATTGATAAACATAAGTGCCTTTAAATAGGCATACAATGCAACGAATAAGTAAAGATATAGAAAAGATTCTTAGGCTAAAATATCTCAACTAATTGACTACTTCTACTTTTACTCAACGTACTTAATTTGAGACTTATTCAAATACTAAATTAAATAACTTTCAACACACCCCCATCATTCGAACTTCCGCATTCCTAGCTGAGCACTAAATTCTTCATGCTTCAATTTTGGCAAACTCTTTGTCAATAAATCTGCAGCTTGTTCATTGGTTCGACAACTATCGAGTTGAACCTCGTCTGTAATAATTAGATCTCGTAATGAAGTGATGCTTAATAGCGATGTGTTTTGTTCGACTATGATGTACCGGATTCTTTGGTAACATTATTGCTGATAAATTATCACACTTAATGCTTGTAGCTTTTGATTGCACTTGCCCAAGGTCACTAAGAATTCCTCGCAACCATACTGCTTGAGAAGATGATGCAGAGGCTGCCACGTACTCTGCTTCTCTTGAAGATAAAGCAACCGTTTCTTGCTTCTTTGAACTCCAAGATGTGGCAGCAGTGCCAAGAATAAATCAACTACCAGATGTGCTTTTCATGTCATCAACTGAACCGGCCCATTCACTATCAGTAAAACCTTTTAGAGTAAAATCATTAGTTTTGTGAAACAAAAACCCGTAACTTTTAGTTTCTGTCAAGTAACGTAGAACTCGCTTTGCTGCTCCAAAATGATGCATTGTTGGACAATGCATAAAACGAGATAATACACCAGCTGAATAAGCCACATCGAATGAGTAAGATAAATCAATCTCCCAACTTAGCTTCTATTAACTCTTGCATCTGTCAATCTCGTCTGTTTTTTTAATTTTTCTTTCATATTCATTGGTGTTTCAACAGTGTTGCAACCCCGCATATTAAATTTTTTCAAAGTGTCCTCGACATATTTTCTTTGTGACATGAAAATTCCTTCCCGAGTTTAAACAATTTCTAAACCGCGAAAGTATTGCAACTCTCCCAAATCAGTCATATCAGATATACTTTTCATAGACATTTGAAACTCTTGTATAAGTTGCGGAGATGAGCTAGTACAGATCATATCATCAACGTAAAGACTAACAATTAATAAATCATTCGTACCTTGCCTTTTTACATAAAGAGTTGGTTCATGTGGGCTCCTTTCAAACCCATTCTTGTGAAAGAATTCATTTATTTTACTATACCAAGCACGCGGTGCTTGTTTGAGCCCGAAGAGAGCTCTGTTAAGGCGGAACACATTGTCGTTATCGATCTTGCTTTCAAAACCTGGTGTTTGATAAATATATAAATTGAGTTTATTGTATTTCTTGTTGATTTCATATTACAGGGATTGGTTCAATTTATACACAAAGATTAACAAACATAAAAGGAATGTGGTAATGAGGATCACATGAATCATGGAGATAGCCGTTGGGATGAGCTGTATGTGGAGAGGACACAATCATTTCCTTAAAGGTATATTTCTATGTTTAACACTCCCCCTCAAGTTGAATAGTGGGATCACCAAAATTCAACTTGCCTAGTACTTCTTGTAACGAGTTTCCGCTGACGGCTTTGGTTAGGATATCAGCAAGTTGATCTTCAGACCACACAAATGGAAGAGTGATGATTTTTGCTTCTAATTTTTCTTTGATGAAGTGTCGATCCACTTCTACATGCTTTGTTCGATCATGTTGGACTGGATTTTCAGATATTTGTATTGCAGATTCGTTGTCGCTAAAGACTTCACTAGGTTTCTTTGGAGAATACCCTAACTCAGTAAGGAGCCGTCTCACCCATAATACTTCAGTTATTCCTCTTGCAATTCCTCTGAATTCTGCCTCTGCACTAGATAAGGCAACCACCTTTTGCTTCTTGCTACGCCATGTTACAAGATTTCCACCGACAAGGGTAAAATACCCTGCGGTTGATCTTCTATCGTTTTTGTCTCCTGCCCAATCTGCATCTGTATATAGCTGAGTTTCAAGATGACCATTTGATCCAAACATGATCCCATGTCCTACTGTCCCTTTGAGATACCTTACTATCCTTAGGACTGCGTCCATGTGGGGTTTTTGTGGTATGTGCATGTATTGACTCACTACCCCTACGGCGTATGCTATATCTGGTCGAGTGTGTGATAGGTATATCAATTTTCCCACCATGCGTTGATATCTTAATTTGTCAGCTAGATCATGTTTTTCGTTGATGAGGAGTTTCTGGTTCATGATCATTGGTGTCTCTACCGGTTTGCAATCAATCATACCAGTCTCTGCCAATAAGTCGAGAATGTATTTTTTCTGGTGCATGAAGATTCCTTGCTTTGACCTTAGGACTTCGATTCCGAGGAAGTATTTGAGGTTTCCTAAATCTTTCATTTCGAATTCTGAGAATAGTCTTCCTTTTAACCTTGCGATTTCTTCCTTGTCATTCCCTGTAATTATCATATCATCAACATAAATAATTAGACATGTTATTAATTTTCCTCTTCTTTTAAGGAATAAGGTGTGGTCTGAGTTGCTTTGTTTAAACCCATAGCTTTTCATAGCTATGGTGAATCTCCCAAACCAAGCTCTAGGTGATTGTTTTAAACCATAAAGAGATTTTTTAAGGCGACACACTTCCCTTTTTTTGAAGTTATCTCTGAAGCCATGTGGTGCTTCCATGTACACTTCTTCCTGGAGTTCTCCGTGTAGGAAAGCATTTTTTACGTCGAACTGGTGCAAAGGCCATTCTTGGTTTGCAGCTATAGAGCAAAGAACTCTGATAGTGTTGATTTTTGCTACAGGTGAGAAGGTTTCTGAGTAGTCGATGCCATATGTCTGTGTATACCCTTTTGCTACTAGTCTTGCTTTGTGTCTTTCAATTGTTCCATCTGGTTTGTATTTGATTGTGAATACCCATCGACACCCAACAGTTTTCTTTCCTGGTGGTAGGGTACATTTGATCCAAGTATTGTTCTTTTCTAGGGCTTTTATTTCTTCTTCCATTGCATTCTTCCATTGTTTGGATTTAAGAGCTTGATCGACGTTTGTAGGAATTTCTTCTGAACATAGAGCTACAGTGAAGGCTTTGGCTTGTTTAGATAAGTTTCTGTTGGCTATGTTGGCCATTGGATACCTACCCTTCTTGGTTTCCCTTTCTGGTGAGTATCTATTGGGAGGAATGCCTCGGTTTGATCTTGGAGGTAAAGTATATTTTACCGGTTCATCTTCTTGGATTGTGGTGAATTCTTCATCTTCTCGATCTGTTTCCTGCATAATTTCTTGGTCACCTAGATTGTTAGTAGGGGATGGGTCACTTACCTCGGGTACCAGGGTAGGAGTCGATTCTTGGGGGGCACTGTCTTCAGTATGTGGAGGTTGAGTTTCTGTTGAAGTATCTTCAGCATGTGGAGTATCTGTGGAAAGATTGTTTTGGTTGGTGGGGGCACTGTCTTCAGTATGTGGAGGTTGAGTTTCTGTTGAAGTATCTTCAGCATGTGGAGTATCTGTGGAAAGATTGTTTTGGTTGGTTGTTGTGTCTACTGTTTCAAGCCAACTCAGTGTGTCGTTTATATTATTCGTTTTCTCCCCCTGACCACTGATGTTGGGGTAGTAATATTCGGTTTCTAAGAAATCACAGTTCATTGTAGTAAACATACGTCGAGTTATAGGGTTGTAGCATCGGTAACCTTTTTGGTTTACCCCGTATCCAACAAACACACATTTTTCCGCACATGGATCAAGTTTAGATCTAGTAGTTTTGGGTATGTGGACAAATACGGTACAACCAAAGATACGTGGCTCTAGAGTGAGAATATGAGGAGGTTTAGTGTATTCGGTGAGAACTTGTAACGGAGTTTTGAATTTTAGAATGTGTGTGGGAAGACGGTTGATGAGATAGGCTGCTGTAGCAAGAGCTTCAGGCCAGAAGTATTTTGGGGTTTGAGATTCTATTAATAGAGCTCGAGTAATTTCTAGCAGAATACGATTTTTTCGCTCAGCGACACCGTTTTGTTCCGGTGTATAAGGACACGAGGTTTGATGATTTATACCTTTTTCTTCGCAAAAAAGTTTCATATTCGAGTTAACAAATTCGCCACCGTTATCAGACCTAAGGACTTGGATATTTTCTTTAAATTGAGTTTGGACCATTGCATAAAAGATTTTAAATTTTTCAAAAACTTCATTTTTGTTTTTTAATAAATAAACCCAAGTCATTCGAGTGCAGTCATCTACAAACATAACAAAAAAACGAAAGTTTTGGCCCCCAAAAACCGGAGCGGGGCCCCACACATCAGAATGAATTAATGAAAACGGGCGGTCAACTCTTGTAAAATTTGGTTTAAACGTTTTTCGATGGTTTTTAGCAAACACACATGTCTCACAATGTGACTTACAATTTAAAGGAAAAAGTGTAACGCCCCGAAATTTTAAATAATTAAATATTACTTTTAATAAATTTAATTACGTTTTATTAATTAATAAACTTTCTTGTATTTTATTTGATAAAATAAATATGTGACATGTTATTTATATGTTTATGAGATCTCTATTATGTGACATTTATTATTTAATTAAGTACGACGTTTCGTTGGTAAGAGCTATTTAATTACGAGACTTTTATTTTCGCGACGTTTAAGTCTAAACGTCAGGGTCAAGGCCGGCCGGAGGCCAAGGCCGAGCCCCGCACCTACCACTTGGAAACTCTGAGCTCGACTAGATAGTTTTAGGGGCTGGACTTAATCAATCTTTGTGCTTATACGGTGCAAGAAAGGAGGTCCAAGCAGCTAGAGTGAACCGACCACACTTTTATCTCCTCTCTTTGTGTGGTCCAGCCCAAGGAAGCAATTAAAACCCAAAGTGTAAGGCCCGGTCAATAATAAAAACGTTGATCCCCATTGGCCATGGCATTTAAATAACATTTACCCTAATTCTCCCCATGGCGCAGCAACTCCTTTCCCATCTTCTTCCTCATCGCTGGCAACAAGCGAAGCATCTTTTTCCTCCCTCGTTCTCTCTGCAATCGTAGAGCTCTCCCAAATTGTTCCATTCCTTTGTCGGCGATTAACCAAGTAAGAGACCAGGGAAGGTTCGAGTTCTAGGGAATAGTGTATCGGTAAGTTTTCCCGTTTCTGATTTCCCGATTTCCTTTCTGTTTCATTCGTTTATATGATTCTGATCTGCGAGATTTCTGTGTTTCTTGTTTAACTCCACCAATCTAGTAGCGAGTTTTGGGGGTGCGATCATACCAGGACAAAACCGAGAAGCCGGAGACCGTAGTTCCATTCGGTAGAGTTTTATTCTTTTCTGTTCGGTTTCTTTTTCTGATCGTGATTATACAACCTGATTTTTATCAAATTCCATATGGTGGGCTGTGTGGATACGAACAGAAGCAGAAGAAGGTTCGAGTGGTGATTATTGCTCTCTAGTATTAGCCGACACAAGGAGTATTTTTCGGTAGTCTTCTTGCCTTTTGCCATTCCAATATTTATATTATAGTTTCCGTAATCCATAGTTGTAATCTGATTCTTTCGAGTTTGTATAGTCGGCTGCAGTCTTGATAGTTGATCATTGTTTAGACGTTTTTATAAATCAAGAATTTGTTAACCGAAGTGAAAACCGAACCCTTAGGGTTCTTGGGTTCCAACCGGGAAACTTTTGACCGTCTAGGTTTTATGCAAATCTTTTTCTAATCAAGGGAACTGGGTTGGGGGTAATCTGTCATGCTTGTCAATGAGTAGTCGGGTCTCGCGGCATTAAAGTCGGTTTTGTTAAAATAGGGTGTACACAAATATATTTTGGACAGAATTCTGTCATCTGTTCTCGACTGATTTTGACCTGTTTAAATTAAGCTTTTGGACTTTTGGTCCGTGCTGGGACCTTGATTTTTGAGTTAGCTTTTCAATGCCGCAACCCTCTCGTCAATCCGAATTACGGTTTAAAAGTTATAGTCAAGTTAGTATGCTGCTGTTAGGAAGATGACCTGTGCAGCATGTCTGTCTTTCAACACTGTTTTGAGATACTTAGAGTCTGTTTTGGCCAGTGCCCGTCTCACAGAGATTTGTAGTTCTGGTTGTCTACTTTTCATGGTAAAAATATGGGATAAATCTACTGCACAGTTTAAGAGTTATAGCAGTTTCCGTGAGACCGACGGGTGCTGCCAGTTTTCTAAATTGAGTCCTTAGAACGGATTGTAATTCGGGTTTCATTTTTATGCTTTTAGGATCATCTAGGAATAACCGAGCAGCGCTTTAGAGTATTGAGGATCCTTTGGAGCTTACGTTTATCGAGGTGAGTATTCTCACCGTGTATTCAGTTTTAACGTTGTACATGCATGACTTATGTGTTACATTTCTTGCATCATAATTGTTATCTGAGCTTGAGCTGTTATCTGAGTTTGATCCGCTATCTGAGTTTGATTTGTTATCTGAGTTTGACATGCTATCTGAGTATCTGAGCAGCTGTTGATTTATTTTAATCTGAGACATTGTGCCTGGGTAACCGAGCTCGGCACAGGGTCATTCTGTGCTACTACTTGCTAGGGCATCTGAGATAATTATGTTAAAGAGATAATAAAACATAATAATACACATCTGAGTTTTTGGCTATATGTCTGGGATCACCTCCCGTCTGAGTTTTTGGAATTATTCCCGTCTGAGTTTTTGGGATCATTCCCGTCTGAGTTTTTGGGAATATTCCAGTCTGAGTTTTGGGATCACTCCCGTCTGAGTTTTTGGCTTATGCCTATCTGAGGTGTGAGGAGGGTCGAGGTTGATCTCTCGTCCCAAGTCACACAAGCGCGCTATATAAATTAAAATCTGAGCAATAAAATCTGAGAAATAAATCTGAGTAATTAATCGAGTAGATTCTGAGTAGGAGTACACCGATGTGCCCTCATGTGTTGTATGTTATGATTGTATGCATTTTGAGACTATTCACTCAGCTTCTCCAGCTGACCCCTATTTTCCCCCACATTGTTTCAGGTACCAGCAAAGGAAAGGAGAAGGTGGACGGTTGACCGCCGTATCGTTTCGTTACTGATGTGGACAGCAATTAATATTTTAAAACACTTCATTTTATTTTTAACTATTTCCGCAATAAATACATTTTTAAATGTTAAATATTTATACCGGAGCTTTATTTATGGGACCTTTGATTTTAAATTTTGTATTTAAAAGTTTTAAAAATCTTGTAAATTTTAGGGTGTTACAAGTTGGTATCAGAGCTCTGACTTGAGGGATTTGGGTTCGCAAGGGGCGAATTCAAACTCAAGTTTGAGTATCGAGTTTTTAAAAAACGAGAAAAGAGTAAAATATTTTTTCTGAGAAAAGTTTCCACATCAAACATACGGCATGTCACGTCGACCTCTCGCTTCCTACTGCCGGTAATATTTAAGAGTATTATTTAATTGAGATTTTGCTATATTCTGAGTATAGACGAGTAGCATATCCTGAGAATTTTCGGTTTATTTCCTGAGAGAATTACTTGTTGATTGTATGGCTAAACATATATGTATATAGACATACTATTATGAGATTCTATAATTTTGAGTATAATTTGAGCATAATTTAGATTTTAATTCTTAGAGTTCTATATATTTATATATATGGAAAAAATATATACTGGAGAAATGTGAAATTATAAAAACTAAAGAGAGAATAATAAAAGTTTCCAATTTAGAGGAACACCTAATAGAGTTGAGATGAGATTTATAAATTCTGAGAAATTTTAACCAAAAGTGTAATAACGGGATACTAATTGATGATATAAAATTCATAAGCTATGTAATGAGAAGCATGCTTTGAGTAAATGAGAAAAGAGAAAATTATTAATATTAAAGGGGAGTATTAAATTTTCGTATTGGGAAAATATTAAAATCTTTCATATGGGAGAAAACACTTAATAGACCGAGTCATTTAAGCGAGTAAATCAGAGATTAGTAAATCAAATTGATTAGGAATATTTTTATGAGGATTTTCCAAGTTGAGTAAAAGAAAGAATTATTAAGTCAATAAAATGGGAAATAATTACATGTAGCTGAACGAGAATTATTAACAGGATCTAAAAGAGAATTATTGATCAGGGTTAAAAGAGGAGTTATCTAGATAAGAAATTAAAATTTTCGTGAATACAACGAATCACGAGATATAATAGTTAAGCAGATTCCATATTAAGGTCAACAAGTTAGTATTTATTTAAGAATCATTAAATTGAGATAAAATGGGAAACACATTTCGAGTAAGTAGGTTAAATTGCCGAGTGCAAAAACTAAATGTGGATAACAAGTTAAGTGACAGATTAATGAGTTCACACTGATAGCTTAAAATAAACTATGTAAGTTTAATAGACTAATTAATTGAGAAATTGCTGAGTCAAATTAATCAGATATTATTGAAGCTCATCTTAAAGAGTAATTATATAAGAGGATTAAGAGGAAGCTAACGTCGTCAATTTGATGATGATTTATTTAAAAACAAGTTAAAAGAGCGATAAATTGAATCAAATTAAACGAGGAGCGCAATAACTGAGAACTCTGATCAAAAAGATATTAAGCGACATGCTCATAAGTTACAATAAATTTAATATAACTGTGAAGAGGATATAAGTTATATTTATGAGGAATGATAAATGGCTTATCCAAATGAAAAGTTTAAAAGGAGATTTGTATTGTGAAAATAACTAAGTGGAAATATTTCTATGAATCTGAGTTATCTGAGTATCGCGTACGAGACTAAATGTACGCATGATTTTCTGAGTAATGGTTATGAGATTTTGAGTATGCACTTTGAGTGCATATCTGTATTTATCAGATATTGAAAATAAAATTCCTTTCTTCTGAGTGTGATTTGTTGGTGGGCTTATATGTGGGAAGTTGTAAACTTTGGGATTTACTCGTGACCAAACAGAAGTAGGTGTCGAAAGTAATAGAGGGCCCCTATTATCGTACACACCGAACTTTTGGTTGGTTAGGGGGAAATTTTGAAGGGAATAATGGACCAATGCTTGTTATTGTGAATTTAGTATGTGTATCCTAATTGTTTGTGTGACTACATACTTGCTTGTTTATTTTAGTAGACAATACTAGTTCCAAACTCGAGGACGAGTTTTTCTCCAAGTGGAGTTGAGTAGGGGTAAAATGGAAAATTGTTAAGAAATAATTATCATTATGTATTATTTATAATTATTATGAGCATGATGCTCATGCAGAGAGATTTTCTAGATGAGGATTTTAAATGTATGAAATCTATATACATATACTTGATTTGAAAATTTATAAGAGTAACCACCGAATAGAACAAATTGAGAATATTTGAATTAATTTTATGGTGTAAGTACCGAGTTTATAAAATGGATAATCGGGATTAATGGAGAAATTAATGAACCAAGATTTATGGGGGTAAATGTAATTGTGCAAAAGAGAAATGGTAAGTACTACAATTATATACAAAATAAGACAGTATACTTATTCTTGGGTAGTTATAAATGTGATGATGTGAAATCATTAAATTAAAGTGATGAGAACTTATTAATGAGTCGAATATGAGAAAACTGCTACAATGAAATTTTGAGGAAAAGGAGTTAAAATGAGATCGGTAATTTGCTGGTAATGAGTTATTATTAAAACGAGCTAAATGATAAAATTTTATTTTGATTAATTATGGAGTAATTTCGAGTTATAAGAAATTTACAAATCGAGTTACATAAGCAAATTAATAAAATGAGTAAGAGAGAAAAGTATTAAATTAACGGGAAGTTTTATTCAAATTTTTGAAGTATTATAAAGTGTTACGAGTTTTGAGGTATTATAAAATTATATGAGAAAACTCTATTTATGAATAATTATTATACTTGAGGTGAGAACAACTATTCAATAAATTTATTATACTGAGTTGATGAACCATGAGTAAACCGTAAGATTTAGAATAAAAGTGTAACTGCGAATGGAGTAAATGAGAACTAAAGAATTAATTTGTAATTTGAGTAACGAGAAATCATTATAAAAAAAAAATTAATTGGAATTTTCAGTGGGTAACATGAAATCAATGAGTAGATATGGTCAAAATAATTAAGAGACATTTTAAATTGTGTAAAATCAGTGAAACGGTCTATTAAAGGATCGTTAATCTAGATGAATGAGAAAACATCTATTAAAATATTATCGAAAAACCATTAAATGTAATAGAATGAGAACCTATTAAAGGGAATTAAATGGCAAGATCGTTAATTTGAGCTATTTAAAGGGTTATCAACATCGGTAATATGCAAACCTAATAGAGTAAGGTAACAATATAATGTTAAAGAATAAGTTATTTTGAGAACCAATAACGCGGTTGAGAGAGAATATATCATTCCAAGTATTATAAGCTGGTAAATTGGAACACGCGAGTAGTAATAAGAATGAGTAGAAATGTGATTTATACCTAATGCTATTACTTGTAAATATTATTACCTTATGAGTTGTTACTGAGTTAGAGTTTTGGGTTACTTCTGAGTTAAGATTTATAAGTTTGCTCCTGAGTTATACAATTTTGAGTATTACTCCTGAGATATGTTTTGAGTTTATTTCTGAGTGGGACTTCTGAGTTATATTTCCAGATCATATTTTGGAGTTATATACCTGAGTATATGAGAATTCTGTGTGATATGTATATTCCTTGCGATTTATTTGCACGGTTTTTATATTAATTGGTAATGGTGTAAACCGCTAAATTATTTATTACGCTGTTAACAACTGTTGACCCATAGAGTAGAAGACCTTCCAAGTCATTTTGGTGGAAAATTGTCAATGATGAATTTTTTCTCTGTTGCTAAAATGTGTAAGTGGTCATGTGATGGAGTTGTGCGGGAAGAAAATTTTCCATAAGAACTTGTTATCGTCATGAGAGATCCGAGTGTGATTGTGCAAATGGTTTGGATGACCTGGTACTGCGCTGAGCATCTGGTATCGTCAACAAATCAATAGTAAATTTCCAAGTGGAGTTGAATCGGTAATTCAACGCGACGTTAATCGCTGAGTGCAACAACTGTATCCGAATGCGAGAGCAAGAAGACGCCTTCAGCAGAGTATCGTGGGTTCTTTCGGTCATGTTATCGACACCATTTTCGACGATAAACCGAGATTCTTAGAGAGCGTTCTAATTTTTAGCCTTACAGTCTCGCGCCACCGGAGATGTAACATTTTAAGGAACAGTTGCGAGAGCCAGAGTTCATCTCGGTCGAGTACGTCACCGTGAAGAGCTTCTTTTGAGTCATAACTTTTTCATGTATCCCATTTGCGGATGCGTGTCGTTGGCAAGCCAAAGTCTGAGATGCGGGATCACTACCCTAAGCTTCTTCCGAGCGACGACTTCGAGGACGAAGTCTATTTCAAGTGGAGTTGAGTTGTAACGCCCCGAAATTTTAAATAATTAAATATTACTTTTAATAAATTTAATTACGTTTTATTAATTAATAAACTTTCTTGTATTTTATTTGATAAAATAAATATGTGACATGTTATTTATATGTTTATGAGATCTCTATTATGTGACATTTATTATTTAATTAAGTACGACGTTTCGTTGGTAAGAGCTATTTAATTACGAGACTTTTATTTTCGCGACGTTTAAGTCTAAACGTCAGGGTCAAGGCCGGCCGGAGGCCAAGGCCGAGCCCCGCACCTACCACTTGGAAACTCTGAGCTCGACTAGATAGTTTTAGGGGCTGGACTTAATCAATCTTTGTGCTTATACGGTGCAAGAAAGGAGGTCCAAGCAGCTAGAGTGAACCGACCACACTTTTATCTCCTCTCTTTGTGTGGTCCAGCCCAAGGAAGCAATTAAAACCCAAAGTGTAAGGCCCGGTCAATAATAAAAACGTTGATCCCCATTGGCCATGGCATTTAAATAACATTTACCCTAATTCTCCCCATGGCGCAGCAACTCCTTTCCCATCTTCTTCCTCATCGCTGGCAACAAGCGAAGCATCTTTTTCCTCCCTCGTTCTCTCTGCAATCGTAGAGCTCTCCCAAATTGTTCCATTCCTTTGTCGGCGATTAACCAAGTAAGAGACCAGGGAAGGTTCGAGTTCTAGGGAATAGTGTATCGGTAAGTTTTCCCGTTTCTGATTTCCCGATTTCCTTTCTGTTTCATTCGTTTATATGATTCTGATCTGCGAGATTTCTGTGTTTCTTGTTTAACTCCACCAATCTAGTAGCGAGTTTTGGGGGTGCGATCATACCAGGACAAAACCGAGAAGCCGGAGACCGTAGTTCCATTCGGTAGAGTTTTATTCTTTTCTGTTCGGTTTCTTTTTCTGATCGTGATTATACAACCTGATTTTTATCAAATTCCATATGGTGGGCTGTGTGGATACGAACAGAAGCAGAAGAAGGTTCGAGTGGTGATTATTGCTCTCTAGTATTAGCCGACACAAGGAGTATTTTTCGGTAGTCTTCTTGCCTTTTGCCATTCCAATATTTATATTATAGTTTCCGTAATCCATAGTTGTAATCTGATTCTTTCGAGTTTGTATAGTCGGCTGCAGTCTTGATAGTTGATCATTGTTTAGACGTTTTTATAAATCAAGAATTTGTTAACCGAAGTGAAAACCGAACCCTTAGGGTTCTTGGGTTCCAACCGGGAAACTTTTGACCGTCTAGGTTTTATGCAAATCTTTTTCTAATCAAGGGAACTGGGTTGGGGGTAATCTGTCATGCTTGTCAATGAGTAGTCGGGTCTCGCGGCATTAAAGTCGGTTTTGTTAAAATAGGGTGTACACAAATATATTTTGGACAGAATTCTGTCATCTGTTCTCGACTGATTTTGACCTGTTTAAATTAAGCTTTTGGACTTTTGGTCCGTGCTGGGACCTTGATTTTTGAGTTAGCTTTTCAATGCCGCAACCCTCTCGTCAATCCGAATTACGGTTTAAAAGTTATAGTCAAGTTAGTATGCTGCTGTTAGGAAGATGACCTGTGCAGCATGTCTGTCTTTCAACACTGTTTTGAGATACTTAGAGTCTGTTTTGGCCAGTGCCCGTCTCACAGAGATTTGTAGTTCTGGTTGTCTACTTTTCATGGTAAAAATATGGGATAAATCTACTGCACAGTTTAAGAGTTATAGCAGTTTCCGTGAGACCGACGGGTGCTGCCAGTTTTCTAAATTGAGTCCTTAGAACGGATTGTAATTCGGGTTTCATTTTTATGCTTTTAGGATCATCTAGGAATAACCGAGCAGCGCTTTAGAGTATTGAGGATCCTTTGGAGCTTACGTTTATCGAGGTGAGTATTCTCACCGTGTATTCAGTTTTAACGTTGTACATGCATGACTTATGTGTTACATTTCTTGCATCATAATTGTTATCTGAGCTTGAGCTGTTATCTGAGTTTGATCCGCTATCTGAGTTTGATTTGTTATCTGAGTTTGACATGCTATCTGAGTATCTGAGCAGCTGTTGATTTATTTTAATCTGAGACATTGTGCCTGGGTAACCGAGCTCGGCACAGGGTCATTCTGTGCTACTACTTGCTAGGGCATCTGAGATAATTATGTTAAAGAGATAATAAAACATAATAATACACATCTGAGTTTTTGGCTATATGTCTGGGATCACCTCCCGTCTGAGTTTTTGGAATTATTCCCGTCTGAGTTTTTGGGATCATTCCCGTCTGAGTTTTTGGGAATATTCCAGTCTGAGTTTTGGGATCACTCCCGTCTGAGTTTTTGGCTTATGCCTATCTGAGGTGTGAGGAGGGTCGAGGTTGATCTCTCGTCCCAAGTCACACAAGCGCGCTATATAAATTAAAATCTGAGCAATAAAATCTGAGAAATAAATCTGAGTAATTAATCGAGTAGATTCTGAGTAGGAGTACACCGATGTGCCCTCATGTGTTGTATGTTATGATTGTATGCATTTTGAGACTATTCACTCAGCTTCTCCAGCTGACCCCTATTTTCCCCCACATTGTTTCAGGTACCAGCAAAGGAAAGGAGAAGGTGGACGGTTGACCGCCGTATCGTTTCGTTACTGATGTGGACAGCAATTAATATTTTAAAACACTTCATTTTATTTTTAACTATTTCCGCAATAAATACATTTTTAAATGTTAAATATTTATACCGGAGCTTTATTTATGGGACCTTTGATTTTAAATTTTGTATTTAAAAGTTTTAAAAATCTTGTAAATTTTAGGGTGTTACAAAAAGTTTAGGAAATAAAGTATGTAAATAAGTGATAGATGGATGACCTAGTCTTCTGTGCCACAACCAAGCCTCTCGTTCTGTTGTGCCATGAGATAACATTGCACTCCCATGTTGGGTTACCTCATCCACATAATATAGCCCGTTCTTCTCAGTGCCACGCCCAATTATCGCTCCCGTCCTGATATTTTGTAAGATACAAAATGTTGGATGCATGAGAACAGAGCAATTCAATTTTTTTGTGACATGACTAAGGATAAAAGTTTATGCGATAAGTCAGGAATATATAGGCATTTTGAGAGCTTGAGTGTAGGTGAAATCTCAATACTCCCTCCTGATTTTACATGTATGTTTTCCCCATTCGCGGTTTTTATAAAAAAAATTGTTGGTTTATTGACTGTTGTAAAATCGGACAAGTCGTAGGTCATGGTGTCCGTGGCCCCACAATCAAAGATCCATGATTGTTCACGGTATTTAGAGTGTTGGGCCATATTGACAATCCCGCCCATACTACTTTCCTTTTCAAATATTTATAGTATTTTGACAATTTAAAAAACTTTTATTTAAAAAAGAATTAAAGTCATTTTGATAAAAAATTCCGTGTAAGTTTGTTTTGGAATTATCGTCATTAAAAAAACTTTTATTTTGACAATTAAAGTCATTAAAGGTATTTAAGTTTGTTTTGGAAACATTATAAAAATCAGTAAGGTAATTAAAGTCCATTTCCTTTTCATCGGGCAAGCATTTAAACTCGGCATCATTCTTTATTTTATTCAAAGGGTTGGTTGTGTAGCATTCTGAAACAACAGGGAAAGATTTAAAAGAATTGGAAACATAAGAGGGCTGACTTGAGTTAATCTCATTCTCGCCCCCTGTACCTTCGTGACCTATTGTCGACGACGATGGCAGCGTCCCTTCTTCTCCAAAATTGGGGTTTGCAGATGCAACTCCTCCGAACCCTGTTCCTTTCCCGTTTTTCTGATCAGTATTGTTCCCTTCATTCGTTGATTTCTGATCGGTATTGTTCCGATCAGTATTGTTATGATTGGTATTTTTCTTGTGGCCGATCGTCCACCAGGCAGGATAACCGACTGATTGAAAACATTGCTCAGCAGTGTGCCTTTTCATGCCACAAATATCACATTCCAGGTGAGATTTATCTTCTTTAAACACATTTGTTCTTCTCCCTTCCGGCAGCCGGCGTTGGCCTCGAGTTGCAAGCCCTGCCCCTTCAGTTTCAGTGGCGGCGACGGTGAGACCAGACGCTAGTCCCTGTGTTTCAGAATTTTGCGGGTTGATGCTATTTCTGAGTAGGTTAGCCAATTGTAATGACATATTCTGATCCGAGTTACCGTCTGCGGAAGTAGGCATGGCAGCTCGGAGAATTTGTCTACAAGAAGCTAGTTGAAAAAAATGGTAGATGATGAGCTAGCCTGCTCTGATACCATGATAAATATATAAATTGAGTTTATTGTATTTCTTGTTGATTTCATATTACAGGGATTGGTTCAATTTATACACAAAGATTAACAAACATAAAATGAATGTGGTAATGAGGATCACATGAATCATGGAGATAGCCGTTGGGATGAGCTGTATGTGGAGAGGACACAATCATTTCCTTAAAGGTATATTTCTATGTTTAACAGTGTTGGCTTACATACACCTCCTCTTTTAGTTCACCATTCAAAAACGCAGATTTCACATCAAATCGGTACAATTTCCATTGATTTTGAGCTGCTATAGCTAGAATAATCTACACGGCTTCAAATCGTGCCACCGGAACGAACGTCTCTTCGTAGTCGATACCTTGTAGTTGTGTAAAACCTCGCACCACCAACCTAGCTTTATATTTTTGTACACTTCCATCTGCCAAATATTTAGTTTTAAAAATTCATTTTAAACTAATGACAGTTTTACCTTCTGGAAGATCAACAAGTTCCCACGTTTTATTTTTTTGTATTGCTGATATATAGTTCTTCTTTCATTGCAATTCTCCATTCTTCTACTTTCATGGCTTCTTCCACGATGACCAGATCACCAGCAAATAAAGCCAAAGATGGTGTTGTATCTTCCCCTTCAATCGGAAACCGGCGTTTTGGAACTTGACCACGTTCACTTCTACGTAGTTGAGTTAAATTCTCGGGAGAAGACTCTTCGGATGAATGTGTGGAACTTGATTTTTCTGGTGTAGAAATATTCCATGAAGAGGCTGAATTTGATTCTTGAATATCATTGTTTGGACCTTCTTCATTTTCTACTTGAGAAATTTGATTTATGTTGTTGTCATTCCAATTCCAACCTGCATTCTCATCAAATACGACATCGCGACTAACAATAATCTTCCCACTTAAAGCGTCATATAGACGATAAGCTTTTGAACTTGTGCAATAACCAATATAAACATGCTTTTGTGACTTTCGATCTAGTTTGTGTCTTGTGGTTGTAATATAGTGCGTAACAAATGCAAACGAAAACTCGTAAATGACTTACAAAGGGCTTGTTACCATTCCATGCTTCATAAGGAGTTTGATACCCTAGCGCCTTAGTCGGTGAGATATTAAGTATATAAACGGCTGCAGCAACTCCCTCAGCCCAAAAAGAGTCTGGCATTCCTTTTTGCGTAAGCATAGATCGAGCCATTTCCACAACTGTTCGGTTTTTGCGCTCGGCTACACCGTTTTGCTCCGGAGTGTATGGAGCTGTGAGTTGCTTCTTTATTCCATGGTCATCACAAAATACTTGAAACTCTGTTCAAGTGAATTCACCTCCACGGGAGAATTTTCACATCTTTCCCGCTTTGCTTTTCAACAAGAGTTTTAAATTTCTTAAAGCACTCAAAACTTTCTGATTTGTGCTTCAAGAAATATACCCAGCTCATCCTACTAAAATCATCTGTAAATAGCAGAAAATATTTGTTACCAGCTAATGATTCAGTCCTCATTGGACCACATAAATCTGCTCTTTTGGATTTCCCTACTGGAAAGGACTGTTTCTTTTGCTTTCCGGTCACACAACCTTCACAAACGTTCTCTAGTGGCTCAATAGTAGGAAGACCGCTCACCATGTGTTTGTTCTTTAGCAATTGTAGTCCGTTGATGTTGAGATGACCGTACCGTTGATGCCATAACTCGGTGTCTGCCAGACCTTTACTCACCATATGTGTTTCTGTATACTTAGTGAAATCAAGTGGAAACACGCGATTTGAGGACATGTGAGCACAAGCAATTATTTTACTAGTAGGTCTGTGTGTCACGGTACATTTACCATCATCAAAAAGTAGCTTGTGACCAGATTCCATTAATTGGCCCACACTCAGTAAATTATGTGCCAAACATGGAGCAAAATGAACATCTCTAATGCATTTCTTTTGGTTACCTGTTGAGATCTCGGTTGCGCCTTTACCTTCGATTTTCAGTTGATTATTATCTCCGAGCCACACCTGTGATTTAATAGTTTCGTCCAAATCTTTGAACTTGGAACGATCACCGGTCATATGATTTGAGCAACCGCTATCGAGGTACCATGTCTCGTTCTTCTCTGCGTTTGAGGTATCTATGGCCATGAATAAGAAATTGTCTTCTTCTTCTTGTTCAACAAAATTTGTCTCTTCTGGTTTATACCAGCAATACTTATCAGAATGCCCGAATTTGTTACAAATTGAGCATTTCAAATTAGTATTTCGTCCACGGCCCCTTCCTCGGCCCCTTCCTCTCATATGCTGGTTTGAGGATTCAAACTCTCCTCTAGTCTGAAAGGCCCTTTCTTCTTCGTTCACATTCGAGCGGTTAATTTTTATTTCATGAGACTCAAGTGAACCCATTAATTCATCAAATGAGAACACAGACAAATCTTTAGATTCTTCGATTGCCGCCACCACATTATCGAATTTGGATGGTAGACTGCGTAACACTTTGGCCACCACTATTTCGTCTGATATACGCTCTCCATATGATCTCATTTGCCATTAGTGTTGGTAGCCATTACTTGCTCGTGAAAGAAATTTTGAACACTTAAATCCCAAAGGATACAAGGCTCTAATACCAATTTTGTTAGAGAATTTGACACAGCAAGAGATAATTAAAGAAATATAATAATGCTTGCTTTGTTATTGATAAACATAAGTGCCTTAAAATAGGCATACAATGCAACTAATAAGTAAAGATATTGGAAAAGATTCTTAGGCTAAAATATCTCAACTAATTGACTACTTCTACTTCTACTCAACGTACATAATTTGAGACTTATTCAAATACTAAATTAAATATTGAGAATTAAATAACTTTTAATAATAAGTTTGAAAATTTAAATCTATTTAAACTAATAAGTTTAAAAGTCTTTCAAATAAATTTTCCTAAATATGCCCTTCAAACAAGTTTGAACTTGTAATAAACAAAATTTAAAGGGTTTTGTTAATGACAATCATAAGAGCTGTCATTAAGAGATGGTTACGTGCATAAATCGTTTGTACTTTCAGTGGTAGCGGTTGATTCCTAAAATGCAGTGGACGGTTATTAATTATTGTACAAGTTTTTGATGCTTGTCTTGACGTCTTAGTATTTTCCAAATTTAAAATATTCTTTGAACTTTAAACCTCTAATTAGGGTCTTATTTGGATATCCATTGATCGAATGGATACGAGAATTTGGGTGTGATTTGGGCCATAAATCTATTATCCATACATCGCCCGCTTATAATATCATCAAATTCTTCCACCACGTCTTTCCCATTTTCGAATTTCCTCTGATTTCTTCACGGATCCTTTACCCTAATTCACAAAACTATCTCTCAATTTCCAGAAAAAACCAATCGAATCAAACAATAACTCACACTGATTTCAGCTGAAATTATGCATTCAGTGAGCTTAAAGCTGTGTGTGGATTTTAACGACGTTGAATCCAGGCATACGGCAACAGGTCGCGTCAATTTTGGTGCCGGAGATTTCCCGTTTAGGTTGAATTGTGTAGATCAGGGGAGGAGGAATTGTAGAATAATTGCGCGTGCTTCGGAGAGAGATGCCGGTGCCGGAGCTGAGGCCGGTGGAGCACAGAGTCAGAGTCAGGAGAATACGAGCTCGTTATTTGCACGGAGTCAAACTTATGCTTTGATGAAACAGCAAATGGAACTTGCCGCCAAGTCTGAGGTTAGGTTTTTATTTAAATTACGATATATATGCTCGCATGTGCTTATATCTACAATCAATTGATCTAGGTTTATGAAATTGTCAGTCTGATTAATGCAAATTTGTGATTAATGCTTCCTGAATCTAATTGTAAAAGCTTAATTTCGACTGGAGAGTGATCAATGATGGAAAATGTTATTTTGCTTATAATCATTTCGTATTTTGGGGGCTGCAAATGACTGATAATGTTATTGATAAAACTATACTTGTGTAGAATTATGAAGAAGCTGCTAGGCTTCGTGATTCTTTAAAATCATTTGAAGAAGAGGAACCTGTTCTACGTCTACGTGGATTATTGAGGGAAGCCATTGCAAATGAGAAGTTTGAGGTACTATTTTACTGTTTGATTTACTCTGGACTATGATAATATTATTATTTAAATTTAATCATCTACTTGAAATTTTAATAAACTTTTTATTTGTTCTTTGTTATTATACTTATTTAGGATGCAGCAAGGTACCGTGATCAGATAAAAGAAATTGCTCCTCATTATCTATTGAAATGTTCAAGTGATGCAACAACCTTGGTATTATAACTGTCTCACTGTGTTCTTCTTTCTTTATATGCTACTAAAGTTTATATCTTTATATTTAACAAATTAAAATTGTTATTAATATTTTCAGGGGATTAGGGTTCAAGTTAGGAGTGTGTACATTGAAGGGCGAAGTCAACCATTAAGAGGTCAATATTTCTTTGCTTACCGAATAAGAATTGCTAATAATTCAGACCGCCCTGTTCAACTTCTCAAAAGGCACTGGATTATTACAAATGCTAATGAGAAATCTGAAGATGTTTGGTATGTTTTCTGATTTTCATGACCAATTTGTTATGTTTTTTTTGTATGTAAAATGTATTTTTTTTATATATAATAATAATAATATTGTAGGGGTATTGGAGTTATTGGTGAACAACCAGTTATACTTCCGAATAACAGTTTTGAATATTCATCAGCATGCCCATTAACCACTCCTAGTGGAAGAATGGTGAGTTTAACATTTGCATCCTTCTTTCAATTTTTATTATAGTAATTACTGTATTAAGTATTATTTATGGAATGTGATGACGTGGCAGGAGGGTGCTTTTGAAATGAAGCATATTGATAAAGTAGAGTCAAAGACATTTAACGTGAGTGTTGCCCCTTTTTCTCTTTCAACATTTGGGGATGCTACTGATAACATTTGAGATCTGGTATTTTTTTTATTTTTAAACTATTATTTCTCGAGTTATAAATTATAATCAATCAATAGAACTGAAGGTAGTAAAGTACGTTTTGGTGTTTGGTAGATCATAAATGTAAAAGAATATTGTTGTATTTTCTTGGAAGAACTCAAAATGTATAGATTTTTGAATTCTGGGGTTATTGAATTGTCAAGTTTGGAATATGGTGTTTAGGTTTGATCAAGATTATTGTAAGCAGTCTTTTGAAAGACCTACATAATTCTTTGCAATACATACTATATACATGCCGTTAAAAAAAAGGCTATATATACATCATACCATACTAGCATATATACATGCCATTTGGTTAAAATTGATTTTTTAACTGTTCATTATTGTATATAAGTATTACTAGGCTAGTTTCAAAAATTAAAATACATAACAGCGAAAAAAACCGTAAGAAATCATATAGCCAATTATTATCGATATGATGAATAGCGTTTTGTTATACATGAATAATTGGTAAAAATAAATCAAAAATGAAATAAAGCTTCTTTGTATATGAAATTTGTCGTTGAGTTTATGTGGTTACCATCTTCATTGCAACAAATAACTTGCAAGACTTTCTTGCTCTTCACTTGAAACATCAACATATAGTTGGGCATGTGATAATATCGATGTTTTGTGAAACAAACCCACCTGTGACAATGTTTGCTCTTGGTTTTTATTAATAGTCATTGCAAAACGTAGTTGAACAGGAAACTGTCTTCGCTTCAATTTGAAAGAAATCTTGTTGTCGAAAGAACTAATAATCATACGCGGGATATGGCAAACTATACCAGTTTTGCCACCTGATATGATATTACCTTCATTTATATTAACTAGGCTAAAACCCGCGCGATGCGGCGGCTGCGAACTATATATTCCTGGCTATTAAATGTCCATTGGTTACATATTTTTATAACGAATACAGTACATAAGCATGAAAACTGTGTAAAATAGATGTAAAAAGCAAGAATTAGCATTGCGTTGAAATGTTGTTCAATTACATGTTTTGAAGTATAATAACACAAATGATCCATCTCCAATGTTTCTTGTTATAAAAACATAAACCTAGTTAAGTATAAAATAGATGGAAAAAGATATGTTTATACGTATTAGTCATCATGTAAAACCTCCCGATACTCCACGTTTGGTGTGTAACTCTGTCGAGATTAATTTTTTTTTTGCTGGAGTTACTAATACTTTTGTCATGTCACGTGAAATTCCTCTTGAAAAGGAAAATTTTCTAGGCGAAAATATAGTCTGCAATGTGACGGCAAGTACCCTATGCAACTATATCTGCGGCGAGCAAAAATTATCCGGTTACACATTTTTTGTAACAATAATAGGGTACGGACCCTATTAGTAAGTTTCGAGATGAAGAAGATAGTGATAGCGATATCAAGGTTTATAACAAATGGACTGATGATATAACTAATTATATTTTTCAAAAGCTTACAAGGTCAAAGGGTTTTTATGCTTCTACCTAAACCCAAGGATTGATGTGCAGTCACCCAACCTGAACCATACGAGCAACGGGCCACGATTCACAGCAATCATCGAATGGGTCCACTAACTTTTTGATTTTATGAACACCCAAATTACCTTTGTAATACTCAGCTATTGCAATACAAATCTACAATTTTGTAATTCATCAACTCTTGTTATTTATATACACTAAAAAAAGATATAGCAACTAAAATGCATATTTTACATTTTTAAGATAATTAAGCTTGTCTAAAAATAGGATTGAACCAAATAATCAAGCTATCAAAAAAATTCTTTTTAAGTCAATTTTTTCGACCATACACCGACCTTCCTAATCTTGCAGTTGATCGCTGTAACAGATTGTGCAATCAAGCCTGTAACAGATTGTGCAATCAAGCCGGTATGAATGTGATTATGTGATACATTTAGATAATAAAAAGCATTAAAGCCGATTGTGGTCGGTATCTCACTTGGAAATGATTACTTGAAATATCAAACAATGAGAAAATGGTCAAGATTTGACTAATTCAAATTCGAGCCCTTTGACTTTATCTTGATAAAAGAATCATTAAGTTGAAAATTTGTAAAACCAAGGTATCAAGAATCATTAAGTTGAAAAACTGTAAAACCAAGGTATTCATTGTTTAATTCCGGTTGGGTTTCAGTTAGAGTAAGGTAATTTCGGGTTCTAAACCAGATACAACCAAACAATTTAGATTTCTATCGAATACCACATACACAGCTCTATAATATGAGATTTCCTTGGATCGAACACCATTTATGACCTATGGAGCTCATAAAATTAGCTTGTGCTTCTTGCTCTTATGAATAATAAGTTAATATAATACAGTTGATATTGATATAACCGTGTACGACTATTAATTGGAAACTAAAATATCAACAAAGTTCCAATAGTAGCATTTCGAATATTTCTGTTTCGTTGTTATAGTTGATGTGAATCTACCACTCAAAACATACCCCACTTTCTCACTACAGTTCACTACTCCAATAGTCTAATGTTCTAAAATGCATTGTTATAGTCGATCCGATACAATGTTCGGGTCAACCCGGATCACCTAAAACATCAAAATCAAGAAACCAAACATAATTAAACGTAGAGTAGAAACCAAAGAGATATCAAATCATGTCAATAAATATTAAACTTTAATCAAAATCAAGAGACCAAACATAAGTTAAGTCAGAAATTGACTCATGTAGTCTTGTATCTGTTGGTAGTTAAGAAATATATTCAGAGAATACACAGAAATATCCTCATTTCAGAAATCAAGCAGATTGCAAACGAATTAATTCGAAGATTACAAACATAGAAATAAAATCAGAGATTACAAACATAGAAATAAAACCGGAGATTACACTGGAGTCAAACCAAAGATGACCTTGACCGGTGTTGCCACTGGTAGACGCTGCTGGTTGATCAAATGGCCCCAAGCATTGACCCACCACTTATACTCTTCACAGGGGCAGATGGGGTGCATGTTTTGCTGCAATAGGAACATTGTTAGCATGAGATTCTAAAAATAGAGAAAATTATTATAAAAACATGTGTTATAAAGTTGAGATTTCTGTAAGATTAAAATGGAGCTGAAGGGCTACGTGCTGGACCACGCATGTGCAAACAGGTCAAAACGTTTAATTGTATCGAATGCCTCATTCATAATAAACTCGTTCTTTTATTGGTTGAAACAAAGGTCTTATTTCTGAAGTCTAGAAATATGTTGGAATTGTTTAATACAAGGTGAAACTGCAACTGCTAGACCACAAATGCTTTCCCAAACACAAATAGATCCTATCAATAAAAATACAAACCAACATTTGGGGCAAATGCAAGAGAAATTCATGTCATATGCTTGAGTTGGCCCTAATTTGATAAAACCGTAACCCTTTGAAAACTATACATATAAAATGTAGCCATAGCCCTAACAAAAAGGAAATTACCTGGCAGCTCAGCTACCTTTTATGAAGATAGTTGATTATCGTTGCAAATAGACTTAGTAAATATTGTTTCTAATACTTGTAGAGGTGAATCACAAAACAATACCCATGTGAGATTAACACAACCCAAACTGACCCATTTAGAAGTAAATTGGCACCTCTAACTACATTTTTAATGGACGAAACATTAGACATATTATATAACAGTTCACTAAAATATAATATAGTTACTCAGTTACATTATAATGTAGTTCACTAAAATACAGTATAGATACTCAGTTACATTATAGATACCCAGTTACATTATAAGCTGAACCTAAACACATAATTATGAATATACATTAGATGCAGTTGACTCTTTAAACTATTTTTATATTATAATAAAACCTATTACCAAGAACCTAATGGGATTACCAGTTCTTGTTCTACTCGGTGCGGGTTATCAAACCACTGTGAATACCAAACACAATATCAACCGTACAGGTTGATTCTAGTTACGTTTTGCCAATTCTAACGAAATACCAACCTGTGGTTTTTCAAACACAAGATTACTGATGGGAAATGAAATCATGTAGTGTGGAAGATCGTAGGGCAAAAGCCTTCCTGCAAACACACATCATATATGCATATAAGACGTAACAAAAATTAATCAGAAAAATTAAAATGTCCACCAGATACGTGGTAAGTAAGTTAAAGTGCAAAAGGCAATATTGATAGTTACTTACCAATTCTTTGTTGCTCCGTATTAGCTTTCAAAGCCTACAAATCAAAATAAAATAAAATAAAATGATCAGCTATTAATTGTCTCTAGCACAATAATAGTGACCAAAATTGAAAGCTATAAACCTATAAAGAGGAAAATAAAACTACAAAGGGGTATGATTTCATTCTAAAATCAATCTTAATTAAATGAGCAAAAAGATTAGGTTAATAGCAAACGGGTCAACCGACTCATCATATGTAATCACCTAAATTGAGATAATTTTTGAGTTTACTCTAAAGTCACATAACGTACCTCATTGGGTTCACATCACAGTCCTCTTCGGTTATTTCACCTATTAAATCCCAAATAATCAGAATTAAACACTCAAACATCTAAAATAATTCCATCTTCAAATAGTTGTAATTAGATGCAAAACGTGTAGCCTTCAAATGCCCATTTAAATGAGCACCTACGATCACAAGCTGCATATATTATGAAAAATGTTAGATAAATATAAACTCATTTCATTAAGTCATTAGCTATTAATTAATAATATTTTTTTTGCTATAAAAAGAATATATTACTTTGAATGCAAGCCTGCAACTCGGGTACACCATCACGCATGCGCACAAGAAGTGTCAAACTTTTTCATCTTCAGATGTTGGTTACTCAGGAAGAGATGCTTCTTTTGCTGCTAATTTCATCCCAATTTTCTGCAAAAAAATTAATATTAGATACATCATCATCTTCATTGACATCATCATTAATAACGACACCACGGAGCCACGAGTTTCAGGCACATTTATAGAAAGGCATGGCCCGAATATAAATACTCATAAACTCAATTACCGTTTAGTGACGCCCAAATTAAAGGCTGATTTGGGGATGTGTTGAAGATATGTTAGGAAAGGGGAAATGGAGAGGCTGATTTGTGGGGATTTGGGAGTAGGGTTTAGTAACGTTTGGTGAACTTAATGAGTATAGGGGACGCTAACTTAATGGTGAACTTAATGCGTTTTATGGGGGAAGGTTACTTTTTTATATTACGTATCAGGGATCTTGAATTTAAAATGGGTCGGTGCATATTCCTTACTTAATTAATGGTTATACTTATTAGAAAGAAATCAAACTTTTACAAATATCTATTGTAGTTGAGCTGGTTAAACTATTGGTTTCTAACCGCAAGGTCACAATTTATGATTTTCCTAGATTAAAACCCGCGCGATTTAACATTAATACCATTTTCCTAGGTTAAACGTGAACATTGAACCACTCAACTTTAAGTCACATGTTCAATTTTAAAACGCAAAACATGAAAATCTGTTTAAAATGTCAATTCTCTCTCACAGTTATTTTAAAACCCATGTTTTAATAAGATTACGGTATTTAAGGCATTTTAAAAGGTTAGAGACGTTTTTTTAAAATAGGCCAATAAATGATTCTGAATTGGCATTCTCATAAATTCCAAAGTTTAAAATAGGCATTCTCTATAAATAAATGTTTAAAAACGTAAAATTTAATAGCTAGGATGAATTCCGTTCCCCATGAAAACATAGGGTTTTAATGTTTCGTTTGGTTACCAAATATTGGATGTGGTGTAGTGGTAAGGTTGATAAATGTGTTGGTAGAGAGCCCAAGTTCGAAACCTGTTAAAAGCTTCTTCTTTTTTTTCCAATTATGATGTGGGTTTAAGACCTTCCAAAAAGGGAAGGCCTAGTTTAAGACCTGCTAAAAGTAGAAAGGCATTCCTCTATTATATATAGTAGAGATTTCATTCTTAACATTTGTACCCTAGTTCTGTTGCATAATTCTACTTTTGATGAATGTTCTACATGCACATTACATGAACATTTATCTTTAACTTCAACATATGATACGGGACACCTGACATTTTTAGAATATTCAAGAATTTTGTGATCTAAGCATCTAGCCTAAACATAGTATCATCAACCATTTCGTGTGTTAGTGTTGATGATAATATGTTTGAATCATGACATTTTTTTTTTCAATTTTTAATGAGTATACTCATTTCGTAAAGAATTTAATTTTAAGAACTTTGACATTTTTAAAATTTTTTGTTTACAAATAAAAAACAAAGTTATGGCTGAAAAACAAAATGGGAGAAAAACATGAATATATTTCCATGTAAGGGATAACTTAATTGACCATTATGACCTTTGAGTCATACACTGAGTCATCATTTTGATGCATTCTAATTGGATGGCCATTCCATGTCACATTTACATGTCATCAAAGATAATTCAAGTTTTTGTGTCATATATAGGTGGTATCATCAACCATTTCGTGTGTTAGTGTTGATGATAATATGTTTGAATTATGACATTTTTTTTTTTTCAATTTTTAATGAGTATACTCATTTCGTAAAAAAATTAATTTTAAGAACTTTGACATTATTAAAAATTTTTGTTTATAAATTAAAAACAAAGTTATGGCTGAAAAACAAAGTGGGAGAAAAACATGAATATATTTATATGTAAGGGATAACTTAATTGACCATTATGCCCTTTGAGTCACACACTGAGTCATCATTTTGATGCATTCTAATTGGATGGCCATTCCATGTCACATTTACATGCTATCAAAGATAATTCAAATCCTTGTGTCATATATAGGTGGTAAATTTTGACTCACAATTGCATTAAGAAAATAGAGACAAACTTATTTAGAATTAAAAATAAATACATTTTCCTATAAAAAAAAACTAAACTTTTTGGTTTTACCAATCAAGACACATAACATTGCACGGCCACAGACATTTTCATTAACAGTAAAACACATTCTAAATTATTTCTAAATCTACACTATATGAAACTCGAACTCATGACCACATGCCAATGGCCACATACATACTCAAAATCTATGTAAAATGGATAAATGGTCAGTATTTGAAAGACTATTATTTTAGGATTATAGTTTGCTACCCAAACATGCAACATTTAATAGAATATTCTCTGAGAAGACAAACAAATCATAGCAAGAGCATAAAATCTTACATTTGCTAATTATGCACTTACTAGTTAGTACTATAAACCAATAAATGCTTTAAAATTTTAGAATCAAACTATCGGTCTATGTTGTCGTACATATTCAAATAATATTTGGGTTTTGTTAAAAGATAATAAAGGATAATTCTGAACACGGTCTTGAAATTTTTTTTGCATACATTATTAATTTATATTTTCATTAATGTAAGGACAATTTCTTATCGTAAATGTGATTATTGATTAATGAACAACCATTAATGCATTTTACTGTCATTAGCATTTCTCGTGCCAATTAAAGCAAAAATCACAAAAAATGGGTCGGCCCAAAACAATAAACAAATCCAAAAGGGAAACTGAAAACCCATAAACAATTCACAAAGATTCTCAACTAAAGTGCACACCTTTCGACCATCACAAGCAAAGAATCCCAACTCAAATGCTACTTCAATTTCCAAATCTATACTATCATTTTGAGTCCAATTTGATCTTGTTACATCTCTCGCCATGGCTAGAGTTGGGTTAATCATTCTTTTTTATCTCGTTACAACTCTCATGTGCTACACTCGTGTATGGTTCGGGTACATCTCATGCATGTCGGTCATATTGTGGCAACATAACTATAGATTACCCGTTCGCTCTTCAATCCGGATGTGGCCATTCGGGCTATCGTGACCTCTTGTTTTGCATCAATGATGTCCTCATGTTCCACATAAGCTCGGGATCTTACAAAGTTCTAAATATAGATTATGCTTATCGCTCAATTACATTACACGACCCTCATTTATCCACTTGTGAATCCATTGTACTAGGAGGTACGGGAAACGGGTTCGTGGTTGAGCACTGGCGGGCCCCGTACTTGAGCCCGACTGCAGATAATGTGTTCATGTTATTGGGTTGTTCGACCCAATCACCACTCTTTCAAGGCTTTCGACGGGGAATCATGTACCGTGTAGAAATGTTTCGGGCATGGGCTGCCAAGAGTATTATGGTTGTCAAGGTTGGATGGATCTCGGGCTAGCTCGTATGGGCTTAGCTTATGGGACGGGCCCGCCTATATGTTGTGCGTTACCTTTTGATGCAATCAAGAGTGTGAATCTTAGTAAACTAGAGTGTCAAGGGTATAGTAGTGCATATACTCTTGCACCTTTGCGAGTGAGCGGGCCATCTGAATAGACTTATGGGATACGGGTCAAGTATGTTGTGGAGGTGAGTAACAATTCATTTTGTAAAGCGTGTGAGGCAACGGGCAGATCATGCGGGCATGATGCAGAACGCTTCGGGCAATTATGTATGTGTGGGAGTTGGAATTCTACCTCAAATTGCGATACACGTAAGTCTTTAATCTATATTCTAAGGGCATAAGATAAGAAATAATAATTAAACAAAAGATTTCTTTTAACACATTGAAAAACATTTAAAACATATTAAATGAAGTTTAATTTTTATAAATATATGTTTTGTGCAGTTATGAAATTGTCAGTGGGAGGAAGCTCGTCAGCAACATACAAATTATCATGTTATTAAAATGCTCTTTTTTTTTTATCGAATATTAAATTGTGACCATAAAGTTAAAAAGATAAATGATTTTGTCGACTTATATGTTTTGTAGGATTATTGATTGCCACGATTGTGTTCGGGTTAACGTCTTTTCTTATGTGAAATGTCATTTCATTGCAATATGACATTGGAGAGGATGCAAATGCTTGAAGAAAATATACCAAATTTGTGTTCTTCAATATTTAATAATTAAAGTGAGGGTTATATGAAAGCCAAATATAGAAAAAGAAAGTGCACCTAACTGAGTGGGATTTTCTTATTTTAGTATATTGAGTGAAATTTTGTTTGTGTTTGGTTTTAACTTTTGAATTTTTACGTTTTTAGCGGAAACATGTTAATCATTTCGATATAAAGATAAATATGTAAGATAAAAAAATATTTAAATGTGTCGATATATGAAAATGTGGCCAACCCTTCAAAAGATAATGACTTTGATTCTTGATTTTAAGTAAATAATTCATTTATATCAGTTTATCTGAAAAATTACTTTAATAATATGAATAATTTTAAGTTGTCATTAGATATTTGAAATTAGCATGCAACGGACTTGTTAGCATTGTCCCTGTTGGGATATACACAAGTTTACTACTGATATACAGAGTTAATGCTGATCAACTACTTAATGCTTCTAAGGAGTTGATACTAAAGACAAGAGATACTACTGATTATGCAGTTCCTACTGATCTTGGTTATTACTACTGATGTTCAATATTTACTACTGCTCGATGGGTTTATTACTGATCGTTCAAAGTTGATACTGATCAACTTATTTATGGAGTATATCGAGTTCGAGATCTTAGGAAAGTTTGTTTAGAATTAATATCTTTTGTAATTCAAATTGTAATCGTATCCTAGAATAACTAGGGTAAATAGTTAGGCTTCAAGGACTATTATATATAGTTCCTTATGAATTGTAAACATACGTGTGTATTGTAACTCATTCGAATCAATATACATTGAAGCTTTTTGTGATAACTGTGTTCTTATTCATATAATTATTTACAGTTTATTGTTCTTGATTGAATCAACATAGTGTTAATCCGCTGTAACTTCTATTGTTGAGTAGATCATTGTGTTTATTAACTGTTTTGGTTAATCGATCTTGACAAGTGGTATCAGAGCTTTGTACTCTAGATCTACGAATCAAGAACTCACAAAAGTTTTCAATTCTTTCACAAACAAAGTTTACATCATGTCTGAAAACAATGAAAGCACACAAGCAAACAAAATCCCCATCCTCACTCCCAATAACTTTGGGATATGGAAAAACAGAATTAAGCAATACATGCTTATTACTGATTACTCCATGTGGGAAGTTGTGCTAGAAGGTAACAAGACCATTCAAGTTACATCAACCAGCACAACAACTGAAACTGATAAGATCAAGAGTGACAAAGAAAGGAAGGACAGAGGAACTGAATTAAAAGCTTTAAGTACCTTATTGCTTGCAATTCCTAATGACTATCAACATCTGTTTGTTGAGTTTGATGATGCAAAACTGCTATGGCAGGCTCTGGATAAAATGTTTGTGGGAACCAAGAGCACAAAAAGAAACATGAAATCTGTGCTAAAACAAGAGTTTGAAAATTTCAAAGGACAAAAGAATGAATCTTTGTCACAAGTTTTTGACAGGTTCAATAAAGTTATTGGTGAACTTAACCAAGTTGGAGTACAACCAGACAGAGATGATATCAATAGAAAGTTTCTTAGATCTCTAAGTGAAGAATGGTCTATGTACACTGTAGTATATAGACAAGGTGATGCTTTGGAAGAAAAGGAGCTTGATGAACTCTACAATGACCTAAGAGTGTTCGAATCTGAGGTAAGTCAGAAAACTCCAACTCTAAACTCAAACAATGCTGCTTTTGTGTCCACTGCAGGTACAAATCAAGATGTTACATCTGGAAAGGGAAAGGAATCTGAAGACATTGCCAGACAATCCTTCTTCCCTAGTCATGTGCATACTGCATTAATTAGTGAAGATTTGGAGCAATTAAATCCTGATGATCTTGAAGAGATGGATATCAAATGACAGATGGCTATGCTTAGTTTCAGAACCAAGAAATTCCTAAAAAGAACTGGTAGATCAAGCTTGAGCTTCAACAAAGGTGACATAGAAGGCTTTGACAAAACCAAAGTCAAATGCTATAATTGTAGCAATCTTGGTCACTTTGCCAGAGAATGTCCCAACAAAGACAAAAGGACAAACTCATCTGCACTTGTATCCCAAGAGGGACTAGGATATGACTGGAGCTTTCAAGCTGAAGAACATGCTCAAAATCAAGCACTTATGGCCTTCTCTGACTCTAAATCTGAGGTAAATTCTAAACCTTGCTCTCCTGAATGCATTAAATTATTTAAAACTCTTGAAAAAGAAACAAAAGAAATCAATGAAGATTTAATTAAAAACAGAAAAAGAAGAATAGAATTTAATGGTGTTATAGCTGACTTAGAAAATCAAATTAAAGTTTATCAAATAACTGATCAAAAACTTAAAGATGAACTATTACAAGCTGTTTATGATAAAGAATATGCTGAATCAAAAGCAAAAGAAGCTATAATTAAATTAGAGGAATGTCAATTAGAATTAGAACAAAATAAACTGACCATTAAGAAATTTGAAAGAAGTTCTAAAATAATTGATGAATTAACTAGCAACCAATCCACAGAAAAGGTAGTTCATGGAGTTGGATATCATGCAGTTCCTCCTCCAACAAATTTTATTCCTCCACTTAAGTCCAGTTCAGAAAGAGTCTTAGATGAATTAAGGTTAGAAAGTCAAACTGAAACAAGTAATGATTCATCTGATGAAGAAAACACTATTAAGTCTGATGACACAAGTTTCCACACTACACAAAGTCAAGAATCTCCAAAATACAATTCTGAAAATATTCCAACTATTTTAAAAGGGGGAAATCAAAGAAACTTAAATCAGTTAAAGGAACAGAGAAAACCAGAATCCTTAAAATCCACCAAACCTAAATGTGTCATCTGCAATAAAGTAAATCATATAGCAAAGGATTGTCACTTCAATCCAATAAATTGCAAAGAATTCAAGGAATTTAAGGAAAACAAATTAAAAATCAAAGAACAAAAATTAAAAGAATTAAAATTAAAGCAACAGTCCAAACAACAAGTTGAAATTCCAAAATTTGGTAGGACTGCCAAAAGATTTATTCAAAATGTCAGATATGGAAGTCCAAAAACAAATCAAAACTTTGAAAAGAAAAGCAAATTTGGAAATTACTACAATTACCCAGCACATAAAAACATAAAAAGAAATCAACAAAGATATCCTACTAATCAGTATCCAAGATACAATGCAGTAAGATATACCTACACAAATACTACTGATAAATACAAAAAATACTTTCACATAGTTACTATTGATCCATCAGTAGTAACCACAACAAAGCAAAACAAATGGTCAATGAAAAAGAAATCAGTAGTAACTCCAAAGACCAGTATTAACCAAGTCACACATAGCACATTCCTCATTAAAAAGGATGAACCCAAGACAAAACAAGCTTGGGTTCCCAAAAAGAATTAACTTAGTCTTCATATGTGCAGAACATCCAGGTGAATACATGGCATATTGATAGTGGATGCTCTAGGCACATGACTGGGAATCTACAAATTCTCAGAAATTTTGAAGCTTATGATGGTGGATATGTTGCATTTGGTGAAAATCCTAAAGGTGGTCGTATTACTGGTAAATGTATTGTATCAAATGGTAAGATTACATTTGATAATGTATTTTATGTTGCTGAACTTCAATACAATCTGGTTAGTGTCTCACAAGTATGTGATAAAAAGAACAAAATTCTTTTTACAGATATAGAGTGCATCATTATTTCTCCTGACTTTATTTTAGATGAAAAACATGTTGTTTTAAGAACCCCAAGGAGAAATAATGTGTATTGCCTGGATATAGGGGGAGAAATCATTTCTCCAAATGAAATTAACTGCTTTATATCCAAGGCAAACACAAATGAATCAGATCTCTGGCACAGAAGGATATGTCACACAAACTATAAAAACATGAATAACTTGGTCAAAAAGAATCTAGTAATTGGTCTTCCACAAAAACAATTCATGTGTGATCATCATTGCGTTGCATGCCTAAAAGGTAAGCAGCACAAGACTTCTCATAAGTCCAAATTAATCAACTCTATTTCTAACCCATTGCAGCTACTTCACATGGATTTATTTGGACCTACAAATGTAATGAGTATAGGAAAGAAGCAATATTGTCTAGTTATTACTGATGATTTTTCTAGATTTACTTGGGTATTCTTTCTCAGGACTAAAGATGAAACAAGTGAACTGATTAAGAACCTAATTATCAAGCTAGAAAATACAAGAGATCTCAAAGTGAAAGCCATTAGATGTGACAATGGCACAGAGTTTAAAAATGAAAACCTAATCTCGTTTTGTGATCTTAAAGGTATTGACAGGTAATATAGCTCTCCTAGAACTCCTCAACAAAATGGTGTAGCTGAAAGAAGAAATAGAACTATAATTGAAGCAGCAAGATCTATGCTTGCAGATGCAAAGTTACCAATAACTTTTTGGGCTGAAGCTGTTAATACTGCTTGTTATGTGCAAAACAGAGTATTAATAGTCAAGCCACATTTTAAGACACCATATGAACTTTTCAACAAAAGAAAACCTTCAATAAGCTTTTTAAAATCATTTGGTAGTCCATGCACTATCTTAATTACAAGAGAACAAATTGGTAAGTTTGACTGCAAAGCAGATGATGGAATCTTTGTAGGATACTCAACTCAAAGCAAAGCATACAGAGTATTCAACAAAAGAATAAGGATCATTGAAGAAAGTGCTGATGTGTCCTTTAATGAAAGTCTTGCAAATGAAAAAGGAAATGGTCCAGATTGGTTGTTTAATATTGACTCACTAACAAAATCTCTTGATTTCAATTTTAACTTTAATGCAGGTGACTCAAACAATCAACCAACTAAAGAAAGTTCATCATCACTTAATGGAAGTCAAAATTCTCTGCAGTATATCATTGTTAATATTGATCCTACAGTTAATACTAAGAATAGTAACAACTCTGATAATACAGAGAATACTAGTGTCAGTAACAACTCAGAAAATCAAAATCTTGAAGAAACAAGAAATGATACTGACACCAGTAGTAACTCAGAAACCTTAAATGATGATGCTGTAAGAAATGATACTGATATCAGTATTAATGACCTTGTTATTACTGATAACAGTATTAATGAAGAAAATCAAGAAAACTCAGAAACTCAAGAAGAAAACTGGACAGATGTACAAATCCCTGAATCAAATGAATCAAATCTTGATAGTCAAATAGTTGTTGACAAAGCTTCCAACTCTAGAGCTCAAAAGAATCATCCTTTAGACCTTTTTCTAAGTGATGTCAACTCAAATATGCAGACAAGAAGCAAATTCAATTCAAATTTAAACAATAATTCTTGCAATATAAGTCTAATATCTAATGAATGTTTGTTTGCATGTTTTCTATCACAGGATGAACCTAAAAAGATCCAACAAGCAATGAAAGATTCAAACTGGATTGAAGCAATGCAAGAAGAACTTCTTCAGTTCAAATTACAAGCTGTTTGGACACTAGTACCTCTTCCAAAAGGAAAAAGAGCCATTGGAACCAGATGGATCTTCAGAAATAAGAAAGATGAAAGAGGAATACTAATAAAAAACAAAGCAAGGCTTGTAGCTCAAGGATACACTCAAGAAGAAGGAATAGACTATGATGAAGTAGATGCTCCTGTAGCAAGAATTGAAGCAATCAGAATATGTTTGGCATATGCATCATTCAAAAGGTTCAAAGTCTATCAAATGGATGTAAAGATTGCATTCTTATATGGAAAAATAGAAGAAGAAGTGTATGTTTGTCAACCTCCAGGATTTGAAGATCCTGAGCATGATGATTATGTGTTCAAATTAGATAAAGCTCTTTATGGCCTACATCAGGCACCAAGAGCTTGGTATGACACACTATCATCATACCTGTTAAAGAACAAATTTTAAAGAGGTGCCATTGACAAGACTCTCTTCACAAAGAAGGTCAAAGATGACATCCTACTGGTTCAAATATATGTAGATGATATCATCTTTGGATCAATAAATGATCATCTGTGCAAAGAATTTGAAGAACTTATGCAAATTAAATTCAAAATGAGCTCAATGGGTCCAATGAACTTCTTTCTTGGACTCCAAGTCAATCAAAAACCAGATGGTATCTTGATCAATCAATCTAAATATGTCAAAGACATATTAGAGAAATTTGCAATGAAAGACTGCAAAAGTGCAAGCACTCCTATGGAAACACATAAACACCTACATCCTGACATTGAGGGGGAGGATGTAGATGAACACTTGTATAGATCAATGATAGGTTCTTTAATGTATTTAACTGCATCTAGACCTGATATTATGTATAGTGTTTGTGTATGTGCCAGGTGTCAAGCAAAGCCAAAGGAACTACACTTGCAAGCAGTCAAAAGAATCTTTAGATACTTGAAAGGGAAACCATCACTAGGTCTTTGGTATCCACATGACTCACCTTTTGAACTTACAACATACACAGATAGTGACTATGGTGGTGAATGCTTGGATAGAAAGTCAACTACTGGTGGATGTCAATTCTTTGGATCAAGACTTGTGTCATGGCAATGCAAGAAGCAAACAAATGTTTCAACATCTTCTGCAGAGGCAGAGTATGCAGCTGCATCTAGGGGTGTTCAAAACCGGGTACCCGAAAATCCGGGTACCCGGAAATTCGGGTAGTAGATTTAGGTACCCGTATCAGTACCCGAATTTTCGGATACCCGGTTTTCGGGTACCCGGTACCCGGAAATATAATTTATTTGTTACAAAAATTACATAAATGGAAGTCGCCATTATTTATATATTTAATTTCTTTAAATCTTATTAATAAATTTGTTATTAAAAATTTACGTTATGATTTTCTTTAAAGAAAAATCATTACTAGTAATGAATCTAACCAAATCTTTAAAAACATCCAATGATTTAAAACCATAATTCAACGACGGAGGTGAGAATTAGATGGTTTGTACGTGAGAATTGAGACAGAGTTTTAAATTTTAGACATTTGTCAAAATGAGCCAAGCATATGCCCATATTTAATGATAATTAATGTCTAATAATAATATAAATATATATATATATATAAATAAGTTGGAAAAATAAAATTCGGATACCGGGTACCCAATTACCCGGTTTTTTAGAAAAACACTACCCGTATTTGATACCCGGAAACCGGTTACCCGAAATCCGGGTATCCGGATTTTCGGGTACCCGGATTTTCGGGTATCCGGATTTCGGATATCGGATATTTTTTCGGTACCCGTTTTTCGGTTATTTTTGAACACCCCTAGCTGCATCTGCATGTTGTGCTCAAGTACTATGGATTCAAAATCAACTCATGGACTTTGGTATGTCATTCTTAAAACTCCTATTTTTATAGATAATCAAAGTGCAATTAGTATTGTGAATAATCCAGTAAAACATTCAAAGACTAAACATATAGAAATCAGATTTCACTTCATAAGAGATTGTAATGAAAAGAAATTAATTAAAGTGGTTAAAATTCATACTGATAATCAACCAGCAGATCTTTTTACAAAAGCATTTGATGTAGGAAGATTTAACTTTTTAGTTAACAGTATTGGAATAATTTTTATAAATTAAAATCTCATAAAATCTCATATGTAAAGTTTTTGTATAATATTAATTAAGTTATTAAAAGTTTACTACTGAATTTTCACTTAATACTGGTTGTAGTTGTTAGTTACTACTGATCAGCCTTTAAAGTATTAAAACCACAGTTACTACTGATACTTAGTTACTACTGATCGGCCGTTTACTCTTAAAAATAATAGATTGACCAAACTAACCTCATGAAAATAGCCGTTATGCTATGATTCGAAGCGTATTTATGACTTTTTGCAGGTTAATTTCGAAAACTATAAATAACAGAAGTCGGTTAATCTTACATTATCCAAACCTCGATCTGCTAAAACCCACGATAGACCCTTAAGTCGGCAATCTTGATTGAAACCCTAAAAAGCAGTAATAACTTAAATTCAATCAAACTCTCTCAAGAAAACACATTTACGATAAACCCTTAAGTCGGCAATCTTGATTGCCCCTGTTCTTACTGATGATGATTTTGGTATGTGGAAAATCCGTTTTCTGGGATTTGTCGAACATCAAAATGACATGGGACCAGATATTCTTATCAATAGTCCATACATTCCAAAAATGTTCGTTCCAAGTACGACTATATCAAAGAAAAAGAAGAAAGAAGGAGACGACAAAGATGAAGAAAAAGAAGAAGAAGATATGTCAGATATTGAAGAACCCAAGCCAAAAGATCAATGGTCAGAGGCAGACAAAATGTTAGCAGGTCTAGACGCTGAAATCAGGTTCCTTCTTCAAACAGCCCTCCCAAATCACATTCTTATCACTGTAAAAGAGTGTAAAACTGCCAAAGAGATTTGGGATATCTTGATAACATCATATGAAGGAACCGATGAAGTCAAAGCCAGCAGAAAAGCAATGCTGAATCGGAAGTATGAAGCATTTAAGGTTATTAAGGGTTGAAACACTCAACATGTCCTATAGAAGATTCACCATCCTCATATACGAATTAAGGGAGTTCGGCATTCACAAAGAGGTTCAAGAGTTAATGTACAAGTTTTTGGAAATTCTTCCAAAAGATTGGGCCGTCATGTCCACGGTGCTAAGAACCTCTGGTCAGATGAAAGACGTGAATATGAGCAGTCTCTACAGTACATTGATGAACTTTGAAAATGAAAACAAGATGTACGATGATCTGAATGAGACCCCAACCTCATCAGCTCTTGTCGGAAGTTCTTCCAAATCATCTCGAAGAACACAAAGAGCAAAAGCGGAAAATATTGTCGATCCAAACGATTTTATAATGAAAGATTTGAAGATGCTGAAGACGGTGATCTTGAAGAACGAGAATCCAACTCAAGAGAAGGTGACAATAACGATATAAAAGAACTCTCTGAAAGTATGGCTTTATTAGCCACAAGATACAAAAGATTTTTAAATAGAAATGGTATGCTTCAAATGTGGAAGAACAAGTCATATCAAAGCTGACTGCAGAGTCAATGAAAATTTTGGATCTGAACAATCAAGTTCAAGCTCTTCATCATATTACAAAAAGAAATATAAAGACACCGAGAAGAAATACCAAGAACTGAAAACTCAGGTCACCAAGGCTGAAAAAGATACAAAAGCACTAAGAGCAACGACTGTAACTTGGCTAAGTGACTCAGAGTCAAGTGATGAAGAAATAATTGTAAGTAAATCAAAAAGTCTATTTGCTAAAATAGAAGAAGAATCTGAATCAGACTCAGAGAAACTCAAAGACTGCCAGTGTCTGATGGCCAAATTTGAAGAAACTGAGAAGTATCAGTCTTTCAGAGAAAATCATGAAGTCGATATCCTAAAGCCGCCTCTCTCAATGAAATGGGAAAGTGAAATTCCAAACGAGGTAGAAACGTCTGACAAAGTTTCTCATGAAGATTATCCATCGTTAATCTGGTCACTTACGAAAGATTTAATGTATACTCACATTAGAAACGTCAAGTTAGAAATTGCACTAACTAAAGTAACTGAGAAACTAGAGAAGCTTACACAAGAATCTTCAAAGTTAGAGACTTCAGGAACCAAGATTGTTGAGCTTCAATACATCAATCAGATACTTAAAGAAGACAACATGACCTTGGTAAAGAAAAATGAAGTTCTTCAGAAATCCTGCAACCCATGCTACAAGTCATTCAAGTTCACAAAGCAGATTCTGGAAGAACAAGATCCAGTTTTAGATCTCCCTGAAGAAGTTAAGTTCAAACCAAACTGCAGAACTCCCACATCTGAAATATCAAATGACCACACTCATAAATCCATAATGTCAAAATCTCAAGAAGTCCATCATGGTAGAGAAGAATTTCAGACTGCTAACGGAAACATGATCATCACAAATTTTGGGTTCAATAACCAAGATTGTTCATCAGAGGGATCCAAGATCCGGGGTGAAGAGATGAATCAGGTTATCCCACGAACTGAAAAGATAAAACTCTCGGGTCATCAAAATGAAGCAAAAACCACTATAGCCGGTTGTTCAGATGAACAATTTGTAGCGAATTTCACTGCTCACATCAGCGAGCTGACCTTATCAGTAGCTGATACAAAAGCTGAACTCGGAAAGATCACATCTGAGATCAGAGCTGAAATAAATAAAGGGTTCATACAAATCAACATTCAGATGAAAACATTGTTCAAACAACTAGAAAGCATTGCTACTCCTCCGACTACTCAAAATGATCGTGCATCTCATCTTGTTCAACCTCTTTCAGTTCATCAAAGGGAAAACAACATACTAAAGGAATCAATATCTGATGACGATCTGATGACACTATTTGATCAGATGGATGACCTCAATCAATCTCAAAATATCTCAATAGAAAACTATATCAATCAAAATGTTATCTTTGAAGAAGGTGAGGAAATGGAGGTTGATGAAACTCAAGTTGATCTAGGTATTCAAAATCTATCAATAGAACAATATGTAAGACAAAACATCACCGTGGAAGTTACTCAAGAGATGGAGACGGATGAAAGCAACTCAGATCACAACAACAAACTTGAACGTGGTAAAAAGAAATGCAGTTACCACAAAAACAAAGACTGTTACAATCTCATTCATGAAGAAGCTATAGACTCGAGCTCAAAAAGGTCAACAGAAACTGGAATGTGTGCTTCAAAAGGGTTGATTACTTTAAATGACAACCAGTATCCATTCTTCAGCGATGGATACTCAAAAATCAACAAATGAGCTGAAGGATGGTGCAGGGCAGACAACATGATGACATCAGATTTATGATCAGTTGTAAGCCCCTGCAAACTCTATCATCATCAATAAGGCAAACTGAAGCTTGTCTCATTAGATACTTCTTCAGAGCCAACCACTGTTGCAGTTATTCTCATCATAGGTTGCTGTTTCTTTTCTTCTCTTACAAAAAAAAAAATAAAAAAAAAACAAAAAAAATAAAAATAAAAAAAAACTCTATGTTTCAGACACCCTCTGAAGGTTCAGTATTTCAGATTGTCCATGATCGCAGATAGTACATTCTTTCAGATACTCATCCCTGGCCTATCTGGTGATAATGACCATCTGATGACGCATCAGGCACTAGACATCATCAGATACTCATTAGGTGGAGCAATCTCATTGGACCTATCTTCAAAACTGACACGTCTGTCTCGCTGAAATTAAATATTGACTGAACGATGTCATTTCCCGCCACTCTACCCTGCTGTAACGACCCGTAATTTGTAATTAAATAAAGTGTACAAAAATATGATAAATAAGGATAAATCGTTTAAAGAACGTAGGAATTGGTTTCGTGTCGTTCGGAGACCGTACGAGAAAGTTATGGGCGAAACCGGGTCGAGGCAAAGATGAAAAAGTGCAGCCCTGCTGCCTTAGGGTGTTCGCGACGCGAACTATTGGTCGCGATCGGGAAGTCAGGCCAGGGAGTTTGGCTATCAGGCGCGAAGTAGTTCGCGATGAGATAGCGATCGCTAAGTCTGCGTACGAAATGCAAAGTTAGCGACGCGAACTAGGTTCGCGTCGCGAAGTCTGGTCGAGCAGCATTAAAGACGGATTTGAGCTCATTTATTGCAAAGAAAAACCCTAGTTTCTTCCTCTCGAGCTTGTGAACGATTTTGAGTGCAAATGATCATTTGGAGCAGATTTCTTGGTCAAATCTTGTGATTCTTCACTCCTAGTTGAAGATTAAAGGTATATCTTCAACCCTTTGTAGTTGTAGCTTTAGATCTATGGGTTTAGAAGCTTGGGATTGAAACCCTAGTTCTTGGGTTGGTGATTAATGGTTAAATAAAGGTTGTATACACTTAATAGATGGTATTTTGACAAATGAAACAAGTGTATGATTTCGATATGTAAGAATCTTAAAGGTTGGTTAAACCTAGGGTTTGGTAAATCACCATATTTGGGGGAAATGGATTGATGGGTGTTATCTAGAGGTAGATGAACACATTGGTAGTAGTTTGTGATGATAATCTTGTTGTGATAATTGTTTTAGGCTTTCGGTCACATCTTGGAGAGTCGGTAAAATTGTGGTAGCAAGAGTTTGGTGTCAAGAACACGGTTGGAGCATTAATTGCTAAGGTGAGTACGTGTGGAAATTTACTGAGTACATAGCCTATGAAATACATTTTTATTACTTGTGTTATGGTCTATTTGCTTAATTGTGTAGACTAGTGGTTAGTAGTTAGTTATACCGATAGTTGTATTGAACTAACTTGTTTGATGATAGACGTGATAGCCGAGAGCTAGATTGACATAACCATTGGGTTATGATGAGATTGAGATGATGTGATGATACGGGCGACTCCCGATCATGAGGTGTGGATTGAGGAGCAGTTGGGATGGATTTCCCATCGACTCTTCCATGTTAGTAGTCTTACTCATTGGACGTATTCCGGTGGGCAAGACAGGTATCGGTAGCGTGGGCGATCCTATTGCCGATACCTTGTTTCGAGTTAGCTCGGGGGCAACCCGATAACTAGATATGTATGTGATTCTAGCTAGTTCGGGGGCAACCCGATAGTTAGATGTGATTGCTAGGTAAGCAAGGTTGATAGGGTCACACTCAGGTGACTAGACTGGATAGTTGGATATATATATGTATATTGAGTGGTTATATGAAACGTGACACTTCATTTTATTATCGGGTCTAAACCCATGTAGCTCACGAGACGTTTTGTCTCACGTACTCCTTGTTTTGTTTTGCTATGTACTCAGGTTCGGGATCAAAGGCTTTGGTACGCATGGATAGAGATGCGTGACCTAGATTAGAAGAGCACTAGATTGGATTTAGTCTTAGCTTGGTTATGATCTATTTTGTAACACCTACTTTTATACTCTGATTTCATACCAAGGTTTTTGTAAATCCAAATTGAGGATGTTCTTCTATTTATAAAATATTTTATTTTGGCCAATATTTTGTATTAAAATTTGAGGTGTTACAACTTGGTATCAGAGCTATAGTTTAAGTGAATTAGGTTGGATGACCATCCTAGTCTTAGACTGTAGCATTAGGAATATAAGATTCCTTAAGATCATAGGTTGACCTTGAGACTTTATATTAAGTTTAGGGTCGAACCTAGGGGACCGTTGAAATTTGATATGATTATGGATATTGAGTCTTACGCGACTAATGGGTTGTACACAAGGTACTAAATGTTTAATGTCTTTCGTATAGTCTTGATTGAAAGAAATGGTGACCACGCGTAGAAGTGGTAGAGCCCCGGAGGGCCGGGTGGAGGAGATACCTCCTGTAGAGGTTGAGGTTGAACAAGAAAGTCACCCGTCGATGCATCGGGTGGGTGAGTCGGAGGTCGGAGCTAATAGAACTCCGGTACCCATGGCGGATCTCCAAACTATTATCGATCAAATCAAGGGAACGGTGGCCGAAGAAGTGCACCGTATCATTGGAGACCGTGAGAGGTCGGGAGGAGACCGTGAATCCGAGGCTAAGTCGGATGAGAGGACCGGGGGTAGTGGCACCGGGGAGGGGAAATCCTCCACGGGTGGCCAAAGTGATGCTAGGGCTAAGCCCATTGTGAAAGAAGGTTGTTCGTTTAAATCCTTCATGGCTTGTAAGCCAAATGTGTATACGGGTAGTTCGGACCCGAAGGTAACCATGAGATGGCTCCGAGAGACCGAGAGGGTCATCGGTAGTAGCAAGTGCAAGGATGCCGACATGGTGATGTATGCGTCACAATTGTTAAAAGAGGATGCTATGGTTTGGTGGGATATTGTGTATGAGACCCTCGGGAGGGAGGTGATTGCGAAGATGTCGTGGGATGAGTTTACCGCGAGGTTGAAAAAGAAATTTTGTCCCGAAAGGGATTTGGAAAAGATGCACGAGAAATTCGTGACCCTTAAGAAGGGTGAAATGTCGATCGAAGAGTACTCGAGAGAGTTCACGGGATTGCTCCCGTTTGTTGCTAAAACCTACTCGGATGAGAGGTTGAGGGTGGTCCGGTATGCTAGTGGGTTACCGTGGGACTACCAATTGGAAGTTAAGAGGGCGGTTTCACTTGATGAGGCCATTAGCGCCGCCCGGGGTGTGGAGGAAGTGAATGAGGCACGTGTTGCCGAAAGGGCCCATGTGGGCGAGAAAAGGAAGGCCGAGAGCGGCTCTAGTTCGTTCAAAAAGGGGAAGTTCACCTCGAGCTTCTCTAAACAAGGAAGTGTTGGCCCGTGCAAGAAATGCGGGAAGAATCATACCGGCATATGCCGAGGGGAGTCGAAATCTTGTTTTAGTTGTGGAAGGGCGGGGCACATAGCCCGAGATTGTAGGGCCAAGTCGTTGGCCGACGTTGAGTGTTTCTCGTGTCACGAGAAGGGGCACTATAGCAATGTGTGCCCGAAGAAGGGGACCGAATCGGTGGTGTCCACGGCTCAAAAGAAAGTGGAGCCGGCCAAGGTGAAGCGGCGATCCTTCCAACTCACTCGGGAGGAGGCGAAGGAGGCACACGATGTGGTGTCAGGTACTCTATTCATTAACTCCTTGCCAACTCATATTTTGTTTGATTCGGGTTCCAATTATTCGTTTGTGTCTTATGAATTCGGTTGTAAATTGAATGTACCGTCCGAAATGTTGGATGAAGTTTATGAGATAGAAGTAGCCGACGGGAAAACGTCTATGGTTGAATGTATTTATAGAAATTGTGAAATAGAAATAGACGGTAGAAAGTTTAAGGTGGATTAGTTGCCCATGGGAATTAGGGCGTTTGATGTGGTTATCGGTATGGATTGGTTGGGTATGCACCAAGCCAAGATTTTGTGTGGAAAGAAAATAGTGTCGATTAGGACACCCGAGAATGAGAAGGTGTATGTGTATGGGGAGAAACGACATCACATGCCTAATGTGATTTCCGCCATTAAGGCGAGGAAAAGTATATCGAAGGGTTGTGCATCATTTATTGCATATGTATTAGATGGCCGGAAGGAAAAGAAGTCACTGGATAATGTCAAAATTATTCGGGATTTCCCCGAGGTATTTCCCGATGACTTGCCCGGTTTGCCACCGGAGAGACAAGTCGAATTTAAAATTGATTTAGTTCCGGGGGCGACGCCGATTGCTCGTGCTCCCTAGCGTTTAGCTCCCACCGAGATGCGGGAATTGATGACCCAATTGCAAGATTTGTTAGATAAAGGTTTTATTCGTCCGAGTTCGTCACCGTGGGGTGCACCGGTGTTATTTGTTAAGAAGAAAGACGGTTCGATGAGAATGTGTATCGACTACCGAGAGTTGAATAAGGTAACTATTAAGAACCGTTACCCGTTGCCGAGAATTGATGACTTATTCGACCAATTGCAAGGTGCTAGTTATTTCTCGAAGATTGATTTGAGGTCGGGTTATCACCAAGTTCGGGTGAAAGAAGGCGACACCGAGAAGACGGCTTTTCGTACACGGTATGGTCATTATGAGTTTCTAGTGATGCCGTTTGGTCTTACAAACACGCCGGCTATTTTTATGGATTTGATGAATCGGGTTTGTAAACCGTTCCTTGATAAGTTTTTGATCGTGTTTATTGACGACATTTTGATTTATTCGAAAACCGAAGAAGAACACGAAAGTCATTTAAGGCTCGTTCTAGACGTGTTGAAACGGGAGAAGTTGTATGCAAAATTCTCGAAGTGTGAATTTTGGTTGCGGGAAGTGCAATTCTTAGATCACGTGGTGACGTGTGATGGTATTAAGGTTGACCCGTCCAAGATTGAAGTGGTGTCAAATTGGGAGCCTCCGAGGACTCCTACCGAGGTTAGAAGTTTTCTTGGATTAGCCGGTTATTACCGAAGGTTTATACAAGACTTCTCGAGAATCGCGATTCCACTCACGAAGTTAACCAGAAAAAGTGAGAAGTTTGTGTGGGAGAAGAAGCAAGAAGAGGCGTTTAAGTTGTTAAAAGAGAAGTTATGTAACGCGCCGATTCTTACGTTACCGGATGGTATGGAAGATTTTGTGGTTTATAGTGACGCGTCGAATCAAGGGCTCGGTTGTGTGTTGATGCAAAGAGGTAAAGTGATCGCATATGCCTCGCGACAATTGAAGAATGCGGAATTAAGGTACACGACACACGACTTGGAGTTGGCGGCGATTATATTTGCCTTGAAGTTGTGGAGGCATTATTTGTATGGTACTCGGTGTACGTTGTACACGGATCATAAAAGTTTACAATATGTGTTTACTCAAAAAGATCTTAATATGCGACAAAGAAGGTGGATCGAGTTGATTGTCGATTATGATTGTGAGATTGTGTATCACGCGGCAAAGGCTAATGTAGTGGCCGACGCCTTGAGCCGAAAGGTCTATGAAAAACCGAACCGAGGAATTTTATCACGTATAGAAGTCGTCTCGAGCATCATTGAAAGAATCAAGAATGCCCAACGAGAGGTTATGGGAAAAGACGAGTTAAGACAAGAACGGTTAGGTAAGAACCAACATTTTCTCGAAAATGCACAAGGGTTGAAGACCGTGGGCGGTCGTATTTGGGTTCCTAAGTTCGGAGGTATCCGAAAAGAGTTGTTGCATGATGTGCACAAATCGAAGTATTCAATTCACCCGGGAAGTACAAAGACATACCAAGATATGAAACGGGTTTATTGGTGGCCCGGAATGAAGGCGAGAGTGGCCAAGTATATCTCTAAGTGTGCCACGTGTGCACAAGTAAAAGCCGAGCATCAAGTACCGTATGGGGTAGCTCAATCATTGGTTGTACCGGCCGGGAAGTGGGAAGACATAACTATGGATTTCATAGTAGGTTTACCGAAGACGAGTAGAGGTCACTATGCCATTTGGGTCATAGTTGACCGGTTGACCAAGAGTGCGTTATTTTTAGCAATTCGGGAAACATTGCCACTTGAGAAGTTGGCTAAGTTGTATGTTGATGAGGTGGTTCGACTCCACGGGGTTCCATTATCGATTGTATCCGATAGAGACGCGAGGTTTACCTCGAGGTTTTGGCGATCTTTACAAGAAGAGTTGGGTACAAAGTTGCGGTTGAGCACGGCTTATCACCCGCAAACCGACGGTCAAAGTGAAAGAACGATTCAAACGGTTGAAGATATGTTGAGATCGTGCGTGTTAGACTTCGGTGGTAAATGGGATGAACATTTACCGTTGGTCGAGTTTTCGTACAATAACAGTTATCACTCGACTATCAAGATGTCGCCTTATGAGGCGTTGTATGGAAGGAAATGTAGAACTCCATCT